>CM077785.1:13352189-13697421 GCA_039737535.1 Lagodon rhomboides | reverse complement strand
TACACTAAAATAATCTGTCAGCGGCGGCCATATTGGTGCCACATGTTAATTCCTGAAGTGTCTGCCTGTTGAACTTCTTGCGACTGCTTTGTACTCTCACATCAAACAGTTTCTCTGATTCAACCGCATGATTATAGTTCTTAAGAATGCCACTGAAATTTTCTCAACCCTACAGTTTTACAGAGTCTTTGTTTCCTGGAGCTCATGCTGAACACAATCGACAGGAATCAATACACATTTCATTACACGTTTTGATCAACAATTTCTCAATGTTTATGCTTAGAAGGAAGACGTTGTTCAGCCCTCGGTCACAGATTAATGATCTGCTGAAGCATTCCTCACAGACTCATACTTCTCAGGTGACGCAACAACAGTAATGTCAGCTGGTGCTTAAACTGAAAATGGATGTTGTTCAGACAGAAATGTGCCCACTGGAAATCATCGAATAAGAGAGCGAGTCTCTCATTTTCCCTTTTAAAAACGCAATTTGCAGACGTAAGATTTGATTGTGGTTTACTACCCCCCTCTGAGACCTGGGAATGAGTTGATTTTTATTTTGGCAAATTGTTACCTTCTGAGGAAACAGAGAGACGCGCAGCCTCAGTTTATGGAACATTCAGCCTCGAGCACGAGGGGAAAAACTTCTGCATGAATGTCCCTCGTGCTCAAAGGAAACCGATTTCCTTTAAGGTTGCTAGACAGAATAAGTATACGAATATCGCATTGCCCGACTTGGATGTCAGACTGCTTTAATAACTGATGCAACACCAACCATTACAACCCATAGATGTCATCCTGATGAGCCTTGAATAAATGGGGGCTAACGCTGTCTATTTAGCGAAGCACTTTACTTAGCCTCTTCCAATCTGAGTCAGTTTGGAACTGTAACATGCGTGCTGTGTCTCTGACAGGATACAGATGATGTGCTGGAGAGGGCCTGTGCTCACTAGCCTGACTGTAATGAGTGCTAGCCGCTAATTAGCTTGTTGCTGGATGCCAGATATGGCTGGAGCTAAAGCCCCGTCACTGGAGCAGAGCAGCGAGGAGAGGAGAGAGCTACTCTAATGAGCTCTCAGTGGTGTGTTTACTGTTAACCAAAGTCATGGCTTTACTCTCGCTGTGTCTCCCCCTCCATGCGGCGCTTGCACACACACACACACACACACACACACTCTTGGATCTCAACAGCCGTGCACACACAAATCTATATTCATAACTCATGTGTGCAAGCGCGTACACACACACACACAGGCAGGCAAGCAAGCAGGCACATTCAAAAAAGCACCTCGCTGATTCAATCCTCAGAGTTTGCCAGTGATGGAGGCCTAATTAATGTGGCTACGCTGCAACTCTTCATCATATCTGTAACAAGCAATCTCCAGTCAGACATGATAAGCCTGATGCATGACGCATTAGTTAGCTGTGGATGGCTACTCCACAGGAAAGCAAAGGGAAAGAACGCTCTGCTTTTGGTCAATATGAATCTATTCCCATGTCGGCTGCGTTTTTCTTTTTTTCCTCACATGTCCGTTTAAAGGCGCTGCGCTTCTTAACAAGGGCAGACGGACCGCTTTAAAGGACAGACGCAGCTTTGTTTACCTATTTCTTCAAGATTGATCACCGCAAGGATTGAGGGATACCAGTGTCACCAGCAGGCAGGCAATTACCTGGAGAGAGCAAGAGAGACTGTACACATGTGGATCTGCCGACCGCTCTGTGGGCCAATCATCAAGCAGACGCACAAACACTACACACACACACGTCATGTATAGCAGGTACGTTTGGTTCTACCTTGAATCATTGGCGGCGGCAGCTAGAGGACGTTTGCACAGCAGTGACTGGAGCGCGAGCGATATGGTCCCCCTACGGTTCATTAAGAATACAGACCTGACAGAGCAAACTCATTCAGGATGGATGAGCTTAATATGCACACACACAAACACACACAAACACACGACACATACACTAGCCGTGACTATCGAACTTTTATATTTTGCTGTCAAGAGATCTTTTCTAATGAAAAACAAGTACTTCGGATCTGTCTGTTGAGGCTATCTGTTAAGGCTACGGTTTGGCTGCAAAGGGCAGACAGTTAATGCCGCTCATCCCACTGTCCTGGATGTGGAAGTTGTCCTAGGATTTCAAGTATTTGTTTTTGCTCAGTCCAACGGTTTACACACATTTAGTATTCACTCGCTGGGATAAGGGATGATAGAAACTGAGTTCACAGATTGCTGCTGGAGAAACCTGATATTTCGGCCACAAATATGTTGAACTAGATTTCAGTTAAACATTTATCAGTGCAGCAGTAATGTTTCCTCCTGTCCTAAATAAGTAGTTTCCAGGTCTAACTAAAAGTGAAACTTTAAATAAACAAGCATGCATCATCTTGGCCTTGGTTAAAAAAATATAAATCAGGGATCTCTCCCTTAAAGGAAACACATTATGCACATTTTTAGGTTCATCATTTTATTTTGGGTTACTACTAGAATATATTTAAATGATTTAGTGCTCAAAAAAGAGCTCTGTTTTAAACCCTGTCTCTGTAGGGCCCCCTTCCTAAATACCCAGTCTGTTCTGATTGGTCAGCTCACACATGCCCGAGCCAGCTCCGCTAACAACAACAGAGCAGCTGTGCTAAATCAATTCTTAAGTGCAAAACTAGCCACAAGGCATACATTATGCAAATGTGTGTCAAAGTGATGTAATGTGATGTCACAAAGTCACAGAATTAAAGGAGAGGCTACTGACGAGGCGTTTCAGGAGCAGTGTTGTCTGTGGGAGAGAGCAGCTCCTACTGGTGCAGACTTTGACCTTCTTCTAGATCTTATACATGCATAAGAGCCTATAAAACACTGAAAGGAAAGGAAAACAATTAAGGAGTAGTTTGAGATTTGGCGAAATATCCTTATTTCCTGTCAGTTAAAAAGGGGTTAAGTGTCTGTTTAGCTTCACGAAATATTTGTTTTTTTCGGCCTTGTCATAGTTTTGACAATACTTCAGGAACTTCAGGAGCTTTTTCCTCCTTTTTCCAGTTAAAAGCTTCACAATTTTATATGCGAGTGGTATCAATCTACTCACCTTACTCTTGACAGGAAAGCAAATACGCATATTACCAAAAACATAGCATTGATCATTGCCTTTCATCTGAGGTTTAAGTCCTCAGGAAACTACATTGTGATGGCATATCACTTCAATTTGACTGTAGGCTTTTTTTTGCTGAACACAGAAGACAGAAGACTGCATATATTGCAGACTGATCAAATCTTTTTGCTTTTTCCAGCAAGTTGAGTTGAAGATTAAAAATATATCATTGACAATGATGAATTGGAGACTTGCAAGATGGCAGAGTCATTATTCATCATATGGTGACATTAATAAACTGAAAATAAAGACTTTTGATATAGTTTCTTATACAACAGCATTCGACATCATTTGTCATGTTTCTTGGGGACTCGTTGTCTCTTACAGGACCTGCTTCAGTAGTTGAAAGGCCAAAGTAGTTTCACCTCCTGCTCCTCTTAGAAGTCTTTCAATTTTTGGCTTTTATTGATGCACTCTGGCCTTCGCATTTGTTTCCTTCCTGCAGTGTCCCCGGGTGAGCTGGGACAGATAGCGGTGCTCAGTTATTCATGGGGCTGTCGGACACGGTGACTGGTGACTTCCACAGGTTGCCACAGGACATAAAAACGGTCTGTGACTTTCACAGAGCAGGTAGATTCAAGCAGGCAACAGAAAGGCGAGCAGATCTGAATTCTTGGTAAAAAAGTAAAGAAATTCCTTGACTGCCAGTACATCACGTCAATATCTTGATGTGATCCTCAGCAGAACCCTTTTATGTAGCCTACATTTATTTTCAGTGACATAATAACATTCTGACATTGTAGAAGTAATCCTGCAATTGCGCGTTCGGGAGCCTCTGGTGATGTAAGCTGGTGAGAAAGGTCAGAGGCCGCGGCGGCATCGGAGAGCTTTCGCTCCTTGCTGTTCTGTTCAATAGCTTTGCCCTGCGTGGCTCCAGCTCTCTGCCCAGCTGCACTCCCCTCGGCTGTATGAATGGCAGGCCTCACTGTCTGCTGCAACACTCTCCGCCTCGATGTGATGCCCAGATTACTTTGTGCATGACCGTGTGTGAGGTGAATGGGAATATGTGCGTGTGTGTCCCCTTCATAAGGCTGAGTGCTGCTCATTGGCGTGTGTGTGCAGGTAGTGTAATGAGGCCTCGCAGTGTGAGACTGGGAATATATGTTTTCATTCAGTCCTCTAACATGTGTGCGTGATGATTCTCACATTACTGCTTGCTGAGCCCGTGTGTGTGTGCATGTGAAATATCCTGCCTGCTGTAAAAATTACACTTTCTCCTGTGGATTAGATTCTGCTGCGCGTGTTCATGTTTTGCATGCATGTGTGTTTGTGTATGTGTGTAAGTGTGTGTTCCTCTGGGGCTCAGTGTGTATCCTGCTCTACAGCTGGCAGTGTGAGACCCCCTGCGCTTCCAGCCAGGTGTGCTTGTGCACATGTATTCGTATCTGTACGTTTGTGTGTGTGTGCAAGAGAAACAGACAGACAGGACTCTCCTATGGGCTCCATGCTGTCACTGAGGAAAGCCGATTATGGGACATGCCAGGGTGTCAGGAACACCCCCCACCAACATTATACAGACTCACAGCTTTCCACTCATCTGTATGGATGCGACTGCAAAGCGCAGTCTCTTCTGCTTCCTCCTGCCATCTGGAGACCTGGCCAAGTGCTTCCTCCTCAGCTGGATATGAAATTAGACAGTTGTTGCCCACATATTTTTTAGCCTGGTTTACCAATGTTGGTTGTTGTCTGAATGAAAACCTGAGAGAATGGCGTGAAGCTACGGTGAATGTTGGCTGACTCAAATCAAGATTGGAGTCTTCTGGGCTCAATAGATCGTACAGCTCGAATCATTTTTCATGACACCAGATGAATGATGACTGAATCAACACACGTGGGGCTTTATTGTGAAAGGAAATGAGAGTTGGACAGAGTTGAACATAAGGGTATTTTATATGGTGGAGTTGGTGGAGAAAGACAACTGTGTGTGCCCCGGTGGATTTGCAATGTCAGTCAGCGTATCAACAACTTAAGTCCAGAAAATGTTTGCATGATTTTATGGAGGTTTTATTTTCATCCTATCCCGTTTGTTTTTTTTGTTGGTTGGTTTTCAAGCATGGGAAACATTTGACTCATATGACCGTCTCTACCTAAAATAGTGTTACATTATGCAGTAGGTTTCATTTTGTTTTATGGTTGCAGCTCAGTTACTCGAAAAAGTTAGCCAGTGCCTACCTGCAAGAATGAGAAATACGTCAATCAAGTAAAGTGTGGACTATGTATTTCTCTTCAGTTCATGTGTCCAGCTCGCACAAATGGAAATTAGAGGTTTCAAAATCATGAGACATTGTTAGTTTTTCCCGCCATTTCCCGCTGACAGGTTTGTCATCAAATTGTTTTGACAGCCTCATCAAAAATAATTGTATCGAACAGCAGAAAGTTGAAAGAAGCTACAAGGAGATGAGCGAGCTAATTGCCACTATTATGAAGTGTCTGTCTTTTTTCATAGCACTAATTGACTCCTTCTATTGAGCGCGTTTCCCTTTGAGAGCACGATGGAATCTGCGGGCCCCTTTGTGTCAAACCGGTATATGTGTTTATCAGTCATCTAATGCTTTTCCAATGCATTCTTCCAAACGGTGGCGAAGAACAAACCGATCTGAGCCGGGCCAAAAACCTGTTCCATGCGGTGACCAGAGGCACCAACACATCGGTGACAGAGACACACACACACATACAGTACGTGAGTGCAGCCCTCTCATTACCAATACAGCGAGGCCCACTGTCAGCTGTGTTGCCAGGGACATTTGGTGGTGGAGAAAGTGACCAGGCTCCCACGAGTATCCAGTCCACCCGGGGCTCTTCAGTACCCGCTAATTATTCTTCACACCTAATCTGAGAAGGAGAAGGAGGAGAGACAGATGAGAGAGGAAGAAGAGAGAGAGATGGAGGGAGCGAAGGAGAGAAAAAGAGAGAGGGAGGAGAGATTGGCGACCAGTGGGACTTGTGCTTTCTTACAGGAACAATGAATCACATGTAGCCGCCACCTGTCCTCTGTTGTCCCTTCTGTTGCTCTCAGCATTGCCGACAGGACGACTGTGTTTGTACAGTATCGAGCCAGTCGTGTTGGTATTGGCTAGAATGCCTTTCACTGGGCATTAGGCATCAATAACAGATTGGACAGCCGTTGGCAGAACAATGACTGTATTTACTTTTTCTGTCATTATCAGGCTTTCTGCAGAAGAGCTCCATCTATTTATGTAGAGTTCCCAAGCAGCATTTCTTCACTGCAACTCCTACTTCTCTCTACCATCTTTACATTATAATATTATCTTTTACCTCTTGACTACAGTATTCATAAATTATGTGTAATTCTATAACATTGTAATCCATGGAGAGACAAATGAGGAAACCTTAGTGTGTGACGGCTCAGAACAAGAATGAAAAAAAACTTAAAGCCTGTATTTGTAAATGATTAATTGATCAAATGACTATTAAGTGATAGGGTCGCTTAAAGTGGTGAATAATTCAACTCAGCAGTTCATTTCAGACTTTTAGTGTCTTTTAGCGCACTGTTTTGGCTATACAGAACACTCCATAGTTGTTTGGGTTCACTCTCACCGCTCTCATCAACCTTGTTTTCGGCCGTACAAGACAGCTGCTTTTCTGATAGACCATCTGTATACTGTGAGGTGAGGGACCAAAGACACAAAGTTAGCAACAAGCTGGTGAGCATTTTAGCTTTTAGCTGAAAGAACCGGATATGTTCCTCAGGAGTAAGTGGAGACCAAAAACAGAGCTGAAAGGAGGGTGAATATAGAACCCATCAGTAACATTCATCAGGTGGCAAGAGACATAACTCCTGTGCTGCTCCTGTTGGATCTGTTAACACACAACTGTTTGCTAACCTGTTCACCATGACAGCTAATAATGGGACCTATGTTAAAAAACAACATGTGTAAAAAAAAAATCACATCATGTTAAACCTGCAAGCTGAATTGCACTGAATAATCAGTGCGTTTACAGTCATTTTAATTTACATTCATCACTGTCACTGGTAGAATTCATATCTGTTTGCGCTGAAGCTCACATCACTGCTGAGTGTGCCATGTTCAGTCCTATCATGATATTCAGCGTAACACTACCTGGTTTCTTGAAAGGCTGTAAGAGCCACAGAAACAATCATGGTGGCACAACTGTTGCAGACAGCTGGCTGCTCAGCTACCAAAGGCCCGACACATCGCTGGTCCACCCACACAGGTGTTGTCACTTATTATGCCTGATTAGTTCTCCTCTCAGGACCGTGTGGTTGATTGACAGCTCCTTCACTCCCCTGTTAGTTTTCCGGCACCTGTTGGGGCGGGACAGCGCCTTCACCGGTTTTATTAGGTTATGGCGACTTCTAATAATTCAGAGTAAAGCTGCACCCAATTTATAGTCTACTCAACCAGGATAAGTGAAAACACTTGTGTTGGTGCACTGAGTCTTAACTACTACACCTTATTGTCCTCTCATTGCCATCGCTCAGCTTAAAGGTGCAATGTTTTAGATATGGCCACCTGTCGAAGGTCACTCCAAACAATTAAGCTAACCGCTAACTGCTGCTCACTCAAACTCTTCACTGTAGCTGTCCACAGCTGTAGTCACAGTACTAGCTGCCGTTAGCTAGTAAACATAGTCAGACATGCAGCTATAGCTAAGTCTCTGCAGTAGTTAGCATGCTATCTTCAGTACATATCTCTGCAACACAATACATAGATATCTATGACACAACATCAAAACTCTTATCTGTTTATTTAGTCTCTGTTGCAGTTCATACACCAATGTTAGAGCTAAACCGAAATTAAACAAGAAAACACAAAATAATACATTAACTTACTGAGCAAAATAATATAAAGCTTAAAGCTGTTTTTCTCTTATTAAAATGAGTGTTAAATAGCCCTGTATTCCAACAGTCAAGCAGTAAAAGAAAAGACATTTCTCGTACTCCTGCCCACTCCATCCAATCAGAAAAGAGAACTCCATAAAGAGTCGGTCCTGTCTGCCCGGGTAACACGCAGAGAGACAGATGCTCCTGTTCTGGTACCTACACCAGGGTCAGCACTCCCTTATGGCTTATACTACCAAACTGACCAAGCAGGAAAAAACGCTTGAAGAAAAGAAAGAGGCAAAGAGAGGGGAGGGAGTGGGTTGCTTACTGCAAAATGGACAGGAAGTTAGCTGAAATGATGACAACACTCACAATAGGATAGCAAAATACATCAACTCAAAGCTATTAGACATAAATAAATGCAAATACATTCTTTGTTGCTTCTCTCAACTGAAGCTAAACTCCTGTTATCCTACTGTCCCTGTTCATCTTTTGTCACAGTTATCTCCCCATGCTGTGTAACCTTTCTGTACTGATTACTCTGTTTTTACTTTCATTTACATGCATACGGAGTCCTTTCAAAATAAACTTCTGTTGATACAGGAAACAACAAAATAATATATTATATTAAGATTATCTAATGATATACAAGTACATTATAATTGTAAACTTTTGCAATGCTTTTTAAAAAAATACTTACAACTAAAACTGTGACCTGTCTAATGCATTGCACCTTTTATATGAACAACATAGTCAATGACAAGAAAATAAACTGAACAAAATGATTGAAACCAACCAGTGGTGGTCAAAGCTTGAAAAAAAGAGGAAGGAGGAGCACTGGGTTCAATAACTGCTAGCTTTAATAGCCTGGTTTAACCTGGAGCCTTGAGTTGTTATTCGGGTAGTGATAGCTCTTACTTCTGAGTATCTTTATCCATCTAATGTCTCTGAAAAGGCATTGACTCATTACATAAAGCAGCTTGTCACACGGCACTTGGACGGAAATGTCAAGTGTGTTTCTGAATGTCAGGATGCTTAAATCTCCACTCTCAATATATCCTAATGTCATTCATTTCAAGTCATTACTATCAGTAGCTGTGTCAGAGTATTTATTCTGTTTTCACTTGTGGGAGGAAGGTTATAGAGGAGAAATTTACAAAGTTACACCATCCCCACCCAGCAGCATGTGTCATTGGGTGGTTGATTAGGATGTCATATTTTTTTGTCAGAGCTCATAACTGCTTAATTTCTGATTTGTTTTCTGGCAAACGGAATCGCGCAGCCGTGATGCCTAACCGTCTATTCCTCTGTGTCCACGTGTCGTTCCTCGTCACTCCTCGCAACCTTGGACAACATCCTGAGGCTTCGGGGAGACTTGGCCAAGGTGAAAATTCCTTTTGGTGATCCCCGCCGTCCCAGCAGCATATGGACACATGCTTACACTCCACCTCTCCCATCATCCCTCATTCCAGCCCGTCCTCAATCAAACCCCGCACCCCTCCTACCTCCACCCTCTGACTCTTGAGGAGGGCTCCAAAGCACGACTGTAATTACAATCAAACACACACCCTTTGCTCTGTCGCACGCCGCCCTAGCCTGAGCGCCAAAGTCCCTGCGCACAGGCGTCTTCATTCATTTTCTAGCTGCCCTAGATTGATCTCCTCCTGCAGCATATTAAAAAACTCAATGACATGCTCACATCCACCCGCGCCTGATTCTGCCTCCATCTAGCGGGCCCCGCAGAATCGAGCAGGGGTGTGGAAGGTTTTTAAGGCAGCTGGAGACGACAGAGAGGGAGGTTGGTGGCTCAGGATGGCTGAATGCATCGTTCCAGTGTTAATTAAACTGGAGCAGGTTCCGTAATCTGTGGACATTAGCTAGCACTGATGCTGCTGCAAGCTGCTGCTGGCTACGTTCGGTGTACGCGAGCAGCTGATGTCTGCAGGGTGCTGGCTGTGCAGGGCCGAACGATGTTGACATAACTGGCAGCGTGAGATACAGCACCGTGTGCGGAGCTCTGGTGGTTGTTCACGACTCAAATGTGAACGAATATGATTAGATTTATGGTGAAAATTTGAACAACTTCGCAAATTGATAGTAAATTGATAGCAGGCTAATGCCTCGCCCCCCGAGCTCCGGCATAAATCAGATGTCATTTGGAGTCTTAATGCAGCCAGATGGTTTGTATTTAAGTCACTGTGTTCCGCCATCTGATGGATTTCAAGCTCGTTTTACCGCGCATGTGCACCGTGCATCTGGGCATGTGTATCTGTTTTACTGCAGTTGACTAAAAAGAAAAAAAATGTGACAAGTACAGTAAGTTTCACTTTGAAAGCCTCCGCAGGATACTGTGCTTCTTCATGCGAGAGATGTAGTTTATTCCAAGCTTGTAGGGCATGCTGCAGGAATTTTAATATGTCTCCGAAGATCCAGCTCTCTCAAAATTCACAAAATATTCTGCTTTCTTATCCCCTTTTCTTTATTTTTTTACTTTATATCAAAGGTAGAAACTACCTGACCTGACACACAATGTGGCGTTCTGATGTACAGCAGGGTATGAAAACACAAGGCAGCAGTATACACAGTACATAAATCCAATCTAACACAGAGCCTATTGCTCCATCCAGCAGTGGAGTCATTCTGTACTGTACACAGACCTCTGTGTTTTTTTCTTTTTTCTTCACGAGGAGAAGAAAAACGCTTTGGTTTATGCTGACCCAAGTCTGATCAGAAATGATGTATGGCAGGCGCAACTAGCACAGAACTATAATCGCCTGCCCCGGGCTTTTAATACTGTTTCTCCCTTTCAATTCGGAGGTCAATTACTGGCAGGTTAAAGACATCATTAAAGCGGTGTTTCCTGAAGTGCCTCTTGCTCCCTGTCAAAATAACTTATGATACATTGACAGGATTGATTTTAAATGGAGACCAACAGCGTGCCCGGAAAGCCTCGGCACAGGCATCTATTTTCATTATGCATCACGTTGCGTCTCCAACAAATCTTTCTCTCTCCTTGGACCGAACATTGGTGATTTGTCATTTTCCCCCCCTGTTTTCTTTCATACATTTTTCACAATCCCGAGGCTCATTGGTGGACTAGGCTGGAATTCAGCTGGCACAGAACCTTTGATTTAGATGATGGTTTCCTGCCCAATTATCTGTTGGTTTTGTGCGTGTATGTATGTGTGCTTGAGTTTGTCTCCGTATGTGTCTTTCTGTGTCTGTGTGTAAAAATTAAGCGAGCCATTAGAGGCCTATCTCTATGTGGACATCACTGTGCCGTGGTGACAGTAGATTGCACTGACAGACGGAGCCCTGATCCGTCCATCTCCACCGGGTCAGCCATGTGAGCTGGATGTGGAAAACCTTCTTGTGAAAGGTTGTCTGTGCAGGTGTCATGTTCTCATCTCTCCGCCTCTATTTTTATTCGCTGCTGCTTCCTGGATGCAAACCAGACTTGGCTGCAGCTTTTCTGCCTCCACAGCTAATAGCATTTATCTTTTTACTTCTCATGTAGCAACTGTGTTGCATCTTAAAGTACTGCTGCTGTTGAGTTAGTTTGAAGTCAGACTTTCAGCATGCTTGGTTGATTCCTGATGCACAAGACCTCCTTTAACCTTTTTACCATAAGTCAGTCGAGGCTCTGGTTTGGCCTTCCTATCATTAAAAAACCTATTAGATTCACCGAAAAGTGATACAAAGCAGCTATTAGTCGAGAAGTTGAGGAAGTACTCAGAACTTTAATTAAAAGTAGCATTACCACAGTGTAGTTGGTAGCTCGGGCGGAGGCCCTTTCCTCGCTGCAGGGGCCCTGGGTTCGAGTCCGACCCGTGGCCATTTGCTGCATGTCACCCCACTCTCTCTCATCCTGTTTCCCTGTCATCTCTAAGCTTTCTCTAAGGTGTGACATGTATGAATTTTGTGAATGTGAAGACATTTAGAATGTGAAGAAATAACAGTTTCGATGTTATGACGTCTATGTATTGCTGCAGATATATCTACTGAAGGTAGCATGCTAACCGGCTAGCCCCTGCTCCTATGCTAGCGGTGTAAACACCCACATCTCCCTCCTGTTTCAAGCTCCCAATAAAGACCACTAACTGCATGGCTAACTGAGTAAACTGACTAATGGCAGCTACAGTTAGCAGCAGTTAGCCATTACTCTACTGATATGATGTCCCCCATTTGTTTTGAGTATGAATTTGACAGGAAGCTAGTTCTTACATATTGCACCTTTAATTTATAAAATTACATCATAATTTATTTGTTGATTTTATATTGTGTTATTAATCTAAATCTCTAAAGTAACTAAATGTAGTGGTAATGGTAGTAAATTAATGGTAGGTAAAAAGAACAATATTGATGATGAGTGTTTTCTTTTTGGTGTGTAATTTATCACATTTGTTGACAGATAAAGGACCATTAGGATTAACATCTCTGTGAGACTTTGGTACTTAGAAAATGGAGTTTTCTTTTTCTTTATGCGGGACAGATGGAACCGGGTCTCATTAAAAATGGCCATGCGTGGCAGTGCATGCTGGGAGCTGCTCCAATGGCAAGCATTGATCCTTGACACCGGCGATATAGTACAGGGCTTAATGAATTCACAGAACAAAGTGATTGAGATTAGAGAGCAAAAGAGGGAGAAACAGAGAGACAGTAAGAGACAGATGAAAAAAAATGGAGGGAGAGAGAGTCGGGGAGGTTTACGGGAGCAGAAAGGATGAGGCTATTAAAGAGAGGGATGAAATGGTATTGTTCCCTTTTCCCTTTTGGGAGTTTTTGTGTCTTTGTGAAGCTATGCCAGATCGCTGAGCCCAAACTGTGTGCTGTGGGGGCGAGTGTGCGTGTGTGTGTGTGTGTGTGTGTGTGTGTGTGTGTGTGTGTGTGTGTGTGTGTGCGTGTGTGTATGTGGAAAAGATAGCAAGAGAGAAAGACAGCGAGAGAAAAGTCTAGGCTAAAATGTGAGATGCACAAATGTTTGAGGGGAGAATAATTCCTCTTTGTGTGCATGTGTCAGAGGACAGCCTTAATTATAATTGCATAGCAGCTCAAAGCAGGAACTCGAGCCAAGCCCAAGCCAAGCCATGCTGAACTAGACTAAACCAAGCTTGGACCTACTCCGCTCAACATGCTTTGCGCTTTAAGCCCTGGCTAATTGGGCCAAAGGCAAGCAAAAGCCCCTTCCCAGCTGTGACGGGCACTGGACTGGGAAAAGAGAGGGATGGAGAAATGGAAGAAGAGAGCAACATGCAGAGAGAGATTACTTTTCCCCCTCGATCCATTTACATGAGCTCCCGTTGGATCAATACCATTTTGTATTCTTCCCCATTTTTTTTTTTTTTTTGACATTCTCTCCATTTCCTATGCACAACCATTTTATTGGCTCAGCTGGTAGGGAACCCCAGATGTTGCACTCGCCTGGTTGCTCTCTCGGAGTTAAAAGTGTTGTCTAGAGACTATCGACAACCAGGCAATCTGGCCAACTAAATAGGAGGACCGTGTGGAGAGGCCTGCACCGGTTATTGCAGCATGTATTCCTGCCAGTCTGTCAATTTAAAGATAGGGATTGGATGTCTCGAGTCCATCTACCAGCTGTTTTTAGCAGCAGGGGTCCCCCTAGTCTTGCCACGAGGATGGCAGAGTATCGGATGCAAAATAATTGCATGTCTGCCCTGCAGTACCATGGATTTCACCACCCCGTTAGCTGTTTGTGGTTCTCTTTCTCATCTTCTTTCTTGACCCTGATTTGTGATCTTTGTGTTGTTGCTATAGGGAGCCCCGCTCATGCATTATGTAGCGCTACCATGTGCAATACTTACATGACTGTTAAATGAGGTTTGTCTATCAGGCGGACAGTTTGTTGCATCATACATCGGTCTCTGTTGCTAGCTCTAACATTTTAGAAATTAAAGGGAGAAAACCTAGAGAAGACACGCAGAGGCGGTGTTGTTACAGCTGATTGCATGATCTGTGTGCGTTTGAGCGTGTGAATGTACTGTATACAAAAGTGTGTGTGTGTGTGTGTGTGTGTGTGTGTGTGTCTGGCTGTGGGGAGGTTGCCTGTGCCCTCAAGGCTAATCTTCAGCATGCAGACGGATAGGCCACACACACACACACACACACACATGCACACGCACATATGTATTCACTGCATGCCCCCTGCTTCTCACTGGCTGAGTGACAGCATGACTACTGCATGCAGTCTCTCCATTATTCAACAGCATTAGAGGGAAAGAGGAGAGCGCGCAGATGAGAAGTAACAGAAAGAGCGAGAGAGGAGGAGAAGAATAGGCTGTTTGCGCTCACACATGATGTTAGATGCCAGAGACTGTTTTGAAAATAATGGAGGAATCTGTCTATGTAGGCTAAAGATGCCATTTGCTTTGCAAAACAAACAAAAAAATAAGGGGGGGGGGGGGAGCATCACAAGCAAGAGCAGACAATGATAAAAAAGAAAGAGGGAAATAGACAGACTGAACAAAACAATTTACAAAAGGGGCGCAGTATCAGTCGCAAATTACAAAGGCACGGATATTAGGGTCAGAGAGGTCTGGTGTGAATTAAAAGAAAAAGCAGCGACGAGGCATGGGCGTGTAACTGAATTCTCCACGAAACAAAAATTCCCCCATTATCAATCTTCATGCGTCTCTGGAGAGCTTGAGTTATCTCTGAACTCAACTCAGGATATATTTCGAATCAGAGTAGAGACCTGGAGACATTGTGCATGATGAGAAAGGGTCCGTATCAGCGTCATCTGATATCCTGTCTCAAATGAAAGATAAACCAGGGTGATATCCTCTTCTCCCGCTGATCTGGACGATTAAAAGGTTGTTTTTGATGAGTTGCCTTTAGATAAACCTTTGCATTTCCACCTCAGGGGCAACGTTGTCTGTGTGTTTTTACAACCGTTGCCCTAATCTTGGTTTCTTCAAGGGAGGAAAAGACGGAGCGGTTTGTAGGAGGCAGCGTTCAAACAACTGTCAGAGCTTCTGTTTCGGAAATCTGTACCCGTGTTTACCGTCATCAAGACCTCCTCTCACTACTGTCAAGTGTTGTGCCCCGGTGATTCTCAAGTATTGTCACTGATTAGCACATGGGTGAAAAATCCTGTTCCACTTGTAGGACTGATCATGCCTGACAGTGATGACACTATGGACATCCTACCTCTTTTATCAACACATGCAAGACCACAATGCTGGGCTCCCCTCCAGTGCTCGGGATGGGGAATGTTTTGGCAGGCTGGTTGTCGCTCCCCAGGTAACTGTGGGGCACACCTGAGCCGCAGCTCACATAGAGGCAGGCACTGTTTTGATGGTGTGGGAACTAGATAAGGACTTCAAAAAACGGTTATCAGGGCATGCTGCATCTGTCGGTCGTCGATCAGAGAATTTGGAAACAGATTAGCGGCTAGTGAAGATGCCAGCAGACTGGAAGCATAAAAAAATTACTCAGCAGTATCTAAGACAGTGATTTAGTATCGGTGTACATTAAAATTACCATTTACTCTGCTTGTTATGACAGCTATATAGCAAAACCCAGTACTATCTACACTTTATGTACACTTAATGTTTCTGCTCACTGTTCTCAGTACATGCTGTGCAGTTGTTTTATTCTTGGATCTATTTGTCTTGTTTCAGGAAGCCACTGGTTTCCATTCCTTTCCATATTTCAATTACCAAGGTCATTGCATGTTAAGTGTGTGAAAAGGCAATACAATCATTTACTGTGAGAATACATTTGTATACCATCAGAGATTTTACCAGCGGTAGCTATCCATCTAACATCTCTTTTAAATCGACAATAAATAAATAGACAGCTTTAACAGCTTTAACTTATTATTCCGGTGTAAATACTGATTGCACAGTGTAATGACTTTTACTATGCTATTTGGTCTTCCAATGAAGGTCGCATTACGGCACATTGCACAACCAAAACATGACGAGGCATTGTTTTCCCTGGTCACTATCGCCAGGTAACGGTGGTACAACTGGAATAACTGTGGAACCTCTACACTGCAGGAAAAAAAAAGAATAAGAACCCTGCCGATGACGGAGACAAAAAAGAAGTTGAGTGATAGAAACTGAGGTAAAACAAGAATGAACAGACGGACATTCACTCAGTGGAGAGCGCCGGTGTTGTGTCAAACTCTGCTTCCTCCCCGATATGTGTTCCCTCTTACCACCAGGACTTGAGAAAGTTTAAAACTGTCATTGTTTCTTCTAGATCAGTAAGCAACAAAACCTCCCTACTTATTAATACAACTGGGTCTTTTCATAGGACTGAGATCATGGTTTCTCGGTCAAATTGGGATTCTTATAGTTGCTTTTGCTTCGGACAGTAGCCAAGCTGCCAGCTGTAGCCGTCTTGCTGACGTTGTCTTTGTGACAGCGGCACTGGCAGTAACACCACAGGGAAATACTGGCAGGGAAAGTTGAAAAGTTGTCTATTTTTGCTTTAAGTTAATAGTTGATTTCTGGATCTTTTTGACAAGGAAGTACTTTGATTTTAGTGTATTTTCTGTATTACTTAATCAATTTAAAAAAAATGTGCATTGCCCCTTTTTTAAATAAAATAAACAAACAAAATATTAGCCGTAAAACTTACTGTCAGACCATTTTATCTATTAACAACTTGTTAGTTGATCTTTCAGAAAAACATTTTGAAAATATTTCCAGAACAGAGGCCATGTTTTCAGAAATTTCCAGCGAAGGACTCAAATAAATTTAACTCAGTGTTTCCGGGACAAAGAGCAATGCCGGTCTTTGTTATACAATCTGTTTGAATTAATATCTGCCCTCAAGCAAATGTCCTTTGTGACTCGCCAGACCACAGCATGATTTGGTGTATTTGGATTTCTGTTTGTTGTTGCAGATTGCCCTAAAGGTCCCATATTGTGCTTATTTTCAGGTTCATAGTTTTAGTTTTGGTGTCTACTAGAAAATGTACCTCTATTCACCCTCTGTGAGCGTTGTGATATAAATATAAATATAGAGAATTTTCTACATATAGCCATATCACCCATCCGTAAATAGTAATGCAGATTTATTTGAAAAACAGACTGTAATGCGCTCCATTACCTTACAGCAATGGTAAACCTTGATGTAACTGTATTAGATTACACATCTCAGGGTTATGGTTTGACCCGCCCTTTGTCCTCTTCACCTGTGTTTCATTTATTAATTAGTTCTGTCTATTTAAGCCGGTGTTTTTCAGTGACTCTTTGTCAGTTCGTCTGTCCTGTTTTGTATCCCTGCGTCAGTCCTGTTCCTCCTGTTGCCAGGGCTTCTTTGATTTGTACCCTTCTGTTTCTGTATTTTCTGACTTCTTTATTTTTGGATTTTCCTGCTTCCTGTGTTTTTTGATGCCTACCTTTTGCTCTTTCTTTCTTTCTTTCTTTTGCTTGCTTTTTGTTTCCACCTTCCTGCCTTGTTGTGACTTGCTTTTGTGTCCCTTTCTTTTTGTTTAACTCCGGCACTCAAGCAGGTTTCAAGAGTCAGCTAATGGATTTTCATATTACATGAAAATTATTGGAAACCAGCGGTTGAGTGAAATGCTGCAAAAAGTTCGACCAAATTTGTAAAACTCAGAAATATGGATCGCACAACACTAAGTGCTTAAACAAGTAGCACTAGCAGAATGGTTCTTTAAAAGCATCTGTAGTGTGTCATACATACTAATAGCTAGCTTGCTATTGATATTGACATTGTGTCTGACATTTCCTTTAGAGGGACTTGAGGCAGGATTTGTGAAAAAATAAACATACATTTTAAGTTTTTTTAATGCTGATGGGTGATGAAGCGTTCAAAACCAAAAAGAATGAGCCCACCCACGTATCTCTCCAATACCTTGAACAGGCTGTGTGCTGCATAATGTACTGCAATTCGGGCACGAATTTCCCGCGCAGTCCTGCAGACGTGACGTCAGATGGCGCTTAATGCACATCCTCGACGGCTTGGAAACAGGAAGAACACAAGCGCGGTGGACCCAAACTAGTGTTTGTGTAGTAATGGATTCTGCTACGGCCAGAAAACGACCCACCACCACTCAAAGTCCACTAAAAAGTCAAACAAAGGTTTTATCGGCGGCAAGTCGTGATTCCAAACGATGTTACAAACAAAGCCGGGCTGCACCCGAATATATTTCGGATACGTGTTCGACTCATGGAGGCAGCTTCAACTTGAATTGGGACTGAAAACAGATGCTGACGTGGCTCATTTCCTAGTGACCAGGTAAGAAAACATTACAGGTCATGTTTAGAGCTTGATTTGAAAATCATATGAGATCACCGAGGACTCGGAGTGACCTAACGTGCAAAGTAGCGTTAGCTGCTAACATGCTAACATTAGTCCACCACTGTGTAACACTGAATAGTTACAGACTGTGCATTTTCCACGGTCCTTTAGTCTGAAACCGAATAGTTAGAAATATGTCCCTTTATATATGGGACCGAAAGCCCAACCTGTTATCCGGGAGGTGACGTTAGCAGCTGGCTGTAGCCACAGGCTAACGGTTTGTTTGTGTCTGTGTAGTAACATTAGCCGCTAACACACAGCAGTTCCATATCAGAGACGATGTTTTTGACCCCCAATATGCGTCTTTGCTTTCGCCTGTGCCTTTTAGACTCGCCGCTTGTGTGTCGCTACACACAGCGAGCCGGCTTCCTGTCTGCTTCATGTGTGTGGGGGATAAGGCTATCCCTTACACAGCACAGTTCGCAGTTGTAGGCTACCAACGTCATTCCGCGGAGGCATGCGCGGAGGTGTTGCAGTAAACAGTCACGTGAACAGCGAGTAAAGAAATAACAGTGTCACAGCATCAGCTGCTCTGCTGTGAAGAGTTCATGCACGCTCCAGCGCCGGCTTGGCTGATGGCTGCAGTTACCCTAACGGCTGTCGTGTCACTATTGAGTCTTATTTCTTGATCCTGCCTCAAGTCCCTTTAAGAAAACTAAATATATACTAAAACACAGTTTCCAACTTATCATGAGAAGTTTTCTTATAGAAAGATTTTTTCTATTTCCCCCCTTGTTTATCTTTCCCCCCTCATCATTACTCTCCCATTTAGCTCTATAAAACAACCACAAACCATTTCTGCTCAACAATGTTAGCCTAAAATAGGCTTTTGTGTCTCTGAAAGGCCAGTCTGTAATTGTGCATAATTGAGAACACTGTACACAATACATTTGTGTGATTTCATATTAGTCCCCTTGAATACACAAAGCCTCAAGTCTGAGTGGTTTAGATTGGATCGCAACAATAAGCCCTACTCTACAGCACTGTAATTATGCAAATGCAATGCATATTTCAATCAAATCGTGTACATAAAGCACACTCGTAATGATTTGAATTAATCACAAGGCATTTAAGAAACTCACCACGAATGATTGAGCGCAGCGAAGAACAGCGCTGGAGATGTTATGAGGAATAGTTTGGCTAGTTTAATCAAACAAACAAAACAATGTGGCAAAATTAGTTAATAAGCAATAACTATCTCTTCTGCATGATTGCACCTAATGGTCTTATCTCACGGAAACTCTTATCTGATGAAAACTCAGATGCATTAGACTATAAGAAGTCAAACTTTGTTAGAACTTACTGCTTTGACTTCTTTTTATCCTGCAGAATTACAAAGCAACATAAAATGTCAGACTTAAGATCCAAGATCCAGTGCTGCCTTCCGTCTGCATATGATCTATCTATGAGGCATCATACACAAAAACCGCATCCACAAAACCTGGAACACAGCCGCGCACAGGCTGCTCCGTCAGGACCAGCAAGCTGTTGTCACGACTCAGACAGAGAAGACTGTTCTCTCAGAGGAAAACAAGCTATTCACCTGCGTCTGCTGGAGCTGCAATGATGAGTCCTGATGCAGAAGCCCAGTTTGAGGCTGAAGCTAATAGGGCTGCCCACGGGGACCAGGCCAACAAAGCTAATGCTAATAGATATGCATTAATATTCATTTATGTTTATACTGTTATTTATGTCTGTGTTAATGGTGGAGGATACCAGCTGTTCACCTTAGCAGCACGTGATGTGGAATGTATAATTAATAAAATATAGATGAGTAAGCCTGCACTGGCCTTTTTCAAGGTTCAGCTTTGTGGCACTTCATGGACGGTTGGAGTAAGAAAGAAGTTATGAACACTGACATAAAGCCAACTTTCAAGTTAAAGTAGTTGGTTATGCACGCGCACACAGCATAATTGGCATTCATACTGAGTCGTGTTTGTGCCCACTATAAGGTCCTATTTCAGCACAGTTTTTGGTTTTAAAAAAAGAGATAAAAGACGCTTTAAATGCTCCACAGTGTAGAGGGCAACTGTGGAGTTGGGGGATAATGATCTGTGGGTTTGTCCCCATGAGCGACCTCTAACATACACATGATCATTTCATTTCATTGTTGGCAAGAAAATGATGATGATTGCAGCTTTAACCAATTAAAATTAAACAAAAGACAGCACAATCACTGTGACAAAGGTGGGCCAAATACTGGTAGCATAACTTGTATTTTGTTGAGTGCCCATCATGTTTCTCATGGTTAGTTCCACATTTTGGCTGTTTTGTTTCTCCTTGCCAGCTCAGTTTATCACTGTTTGTGTTATCTATGTTCTGTTTTACCAAAGCGCCAGCCTTGCAAAACCATCCTGATTAATCTCATGAGCTTGGTTTACCGACAAGATTTCGGTCTGGAAGACATCCTATGAGGACAGAGTGCAGCTCCTTGCAGCTGAAAGCTAATCAGTCAAGTATTGACTGTACACATGATGACCTGACTCGCCACCTCTCAAAACCCCCTGGCCTTTCCGGTAGGAAACATTCAAAGTGAAACATGTTTCTGAAAACTACATGGCGAATGTGTTGCTGCGGATTGATTCAGGAGATTCAGGTTTGGATTGGCAGTTTTAGGACAGGGTTGAAAACATTTCCAGAACAGAGGCCATGTTTTCAGGAATTTCCAGCGAAGGATTCAAATACATTTAATTCACTGTATCCGGGACAAAGAGCAATGCTGGTCTTTGTCATACAATCTGTTTGAATTAATATCTGCCCCCAAGCAAATGCCCTTTGAGACTTGCCAGACCACGGCATGATTTCTGTTTGTTGTTGCAGATTGCCCTAAAGGTCCCATATTGTGCTTATTTTCAGGTTCATAGTTTTAGTTTTGGTGTCTACTAGAAAATGTACCTCTATTCACCCTCTGTCTTAAAGGGGCACTTTGTAGTTTTGGAGAAGTTCAAAATCAGAATTTTAGTATTTACTCAGAAACATTTTCCATAACTGAATAAACAAACTGTTCTCAGAGGATAATAAGGTCCCTAGAACCAGTTTTTGAAGCAAAAAAGGTGGCAGGGCCCGCCAAATACAAACAAAGTAAAACAGTATGAAATTCTGTTGCCCTTTAACGTTTGAAAACAAAGAGAGTTTATTAATTGAGTTTGTTTAGGCATTAAAAAAATCAGTCACTGACATAGTGCACCTTTAATACTCCATTTTAGTCCCTATCTTTTTAAGGCCCCTCTCCAGAAAAGCACAGTCTGTTCTGATTGGTCAGCTCTCGCAGGCCTGAGCAGGCACTGTCCACAGTATTTCCACATCAGCTATGACGGTGTTTTTGCAACCATGGCTGTGCTGGGTGTGTGGCTGAGGCCGTTGACTGAATACTTGTGACAACAGAACCTTAAGGAAGTCCTGACAGCTCGTTTCTGAAGACGGGCTGTGTGTATTTCTCAGTGGATAAAGCATTTTGATACTTGCACAGTCTTATATAGCATCTATATAATACGGATTTATAATCCTAAAATTCAATGAAAACTCACTTTAATGAAATCTTTCAAAGTTCATATATCATCAAGCTTAAAGCAACATTATGCAGAAATCAGCCTTTGTTGCAATTTGGCACCCCCAACAGAGTCAGAGTGCAACAGGTCTGTAGCAATATGTCAGACATAATGTAACTGTTAAATACAACCGAAATTCCTGACATCCTAACGTTATGTGTTGAAAACTGATCCTCCCCTCTCACTGAAGTTACATAGTGCAGAAACAAGTGATAGGGGGGCGAAGAGGCTGAGACAGAGACACCGTTCACCCTGTTACAAGACACTGAACCATCAAAATGATTTTGCAGCAGTTTGTTTTAAGGTAAAACCAATGTTACATAAGGTTGCTTTAAGCACCTCTAAAGTCCTGGCTACTGCTAATCATATCCCTGAGATGTTTGCATTACATCATCTCTGCAAACACCGTTGAGGCTCCCACGTCACGAGAAAATATTGGAAGAGGAGGAAGCGTTTCACCAGCTTGAGCCTCGGGGAGAAATTAGAGGAGTAAATCCCACATTCCTTGCCTGCTATCTTATCTCACAAGTTTACCCTCTAACTAGATCTGGTGTCACCTCAAATCCAATATTGTATATCATGGCCACACTTATCACACAAATGCCGATATCAGATACTGTATAAGCAGCATTGGTTCATCGTAATCATTTAATCCCTCATGTCTGTCGCTGGATTTCTCCCAAAGGCAAGAAAACGTGTATAATTGTCATCAGTTGTGAAGCTTTTTAAACTTCTCCCGTTTTCACAACATTATGAAAAAGTGTGGAGACAGACCTATAAGAGGTTTACGTTGCCTCACCAACTCCTGAAGGAATTACGCAATAAAAACATGTCAACTGTGACTGCAGGGTGTCAAGTGATTTAAGATTAAAAATGCAGTAATGAGTTTTGTGATATTCATCTCTCTGTCTCCACAGCCTGTCTGTGACTTTTGCATAATGAAAAGCACAGCAACGCCATTTCAAACATGACTCCTTCCTCAGCTGAAATCCTGGGGTGCTATGATTGGGTGACACACAAAACTGGTGTCGCAACCCCTGATGTGTAATTTATGGGAAAGGCAGGAATCCTTTATGCACTCAGGTGTCTCGCTGTGTGTACTAATCAAAAGATGTGCGGTGACAGAATGGAGCAGGACGAGGCACTTGATGTTTTGTCAGTTGAAGTGGCACTGGGAGACACAGGAATGCTGTACGATTCATCATTTAGGTGCTTTTATCAAAGAGAAAATACACTGGTGCTCCAGAGGGAGAGAGAGAAAGATACAGGGAGCAGAAATATGGCAGGTGTGTGTGAGTGTGTGTGTGTGTGTTATGTAAGTACCTTTTTTTTTTTTTTTCAGAGATCCGCAAGGACTCAAAGTTAGGGAAGTTTTCTCTGAGCATGAAGGAGTGATAGATAGGTTAATGGGTGTTTCAACAGCACTTTAAGAAGCTGCAGTTACTGTGATGGCCAGTCACAGACGTGCTCATCAATGCCCTCATGAGTCACCCGCTATAACAAAAAGCAATGATGACTCATTGATTTTCTTCGGTACATGAATCAAGGACAATCATCTGGGTGGTTTTGCTTTTAATTAAGACTCAGATGGACTTTTCGGTCACGGTGGGAGAAAATGGAAAATGAGAGGAGAGGAAAAATAAGAGCAGAGGTAGAGATATCTGAGTGTCACATCAATCTGCACAGAGTTCAGAGTCTACTGTCGGGGTCCTTCTAATTTTACATATTTTATTTAAATCAGGAATTTAATATGGAAAATTCATAACCTGACATATTCAAATGTGTACTGAGATTTATAATTGTGTGTTCAGGTTCAAAAATGTGTAACACGTTTCCTTGCGGTTCCAACGCCCTCACACGCACTTAGATCAGCATTCAGCTATCTGTGAATGCTCTAAAAGCACACACTTGCGATCCTTTGTATGCATTCTCAAACCTAGGTGTTCTTGTGGTTCTGCACAAAGTATAAAAGTCGCTTCCAGCACAACACAGAAGCTCTACCAAGCCCCTTTTCAAATGCCTGAAAGAAAAGGTGACGGCTGTGAGCTTGTTTACATTCATACGGTTAGCAAGCAGCGTGTAGGTTGACCTCATGTCTGGAAAAACTTTCAGTGAGCATGACCGTGAAAACATCCTTAAAACTCCATGTCACCGCAGTTTTCACTTTCTCAAACACAGCTACTA
This sequence comes from Lagodon rhomboides, assembly GCA_039737535.1. Lineage (NCBI taxonomy): Eukaryota > Metazoa > Chordata > Actinopteri > Spariformes > Sparidae > Lagodon > Lagodon rhomboides. The sequence goes on along the minus strand of CM077785.1, from coordinate 13,673,443 downwards.
GAAGACAGCTCTATTACTAACCCCCAACCTACATCTTAAATGACAGTATCTTTATTACAGACATACCTGGGGGAAAGTATTGACTCGAGTTTGATTTAAACCTGCTTAGGGATACAGTATTTACCCTCGCAGACGCAAACAGATGAGCTCATAGAGACGTATTTCATTAAAAACGCGGATGTGGATCTTTCAGTTTGACCAAGTATTCTTAATACGAGCTGCTCTGGAATCAATGTGCTTAATAAATAGCAGCTTACAGAGCCTGACCCCGAGGTCCAAGCTGATGAGTGCATTTGTCTGAGTGAGGAGGCAGACAAAGGGAAAAGCTAATCTCACTATCATCATCAGCGCATGGAACCAGATAGAGAAAGCCAGTGAGAGAGGCAGAGACAGACAGAGGAAATGAAGAAAGAAGACCATGGGTATGCTGGTCATTATTTACACCAACGCCAAATAAAGAAAGAGAGATGAATGCCGCCATGGTAGAGTGACCATAGATAATACAACATTTTCTTTTCATGCTCAATCATGTCGGCAGCAATATTCTACACAGACAGTGGTTTTCATTGTGTAGATAATGAAATCAGCACAGTATATCCTTAGTAAATGTTCAAATGAAAATTGGCTGTATCTCCAGTCTCTCTTTAAGGCCCTCCAAGGTAACATCAGTGTAATTTGTTTGAAGATGGGCCAAAAATCTGATTCAGCCAAGAGCAGCAGAGAGTCTCTATAATCTAGGAGGATAATTTCCCTGAAGGAGCATGATACCATCATAAAGTTTTAGCTTTAACACTAACATTACACGGTTTCAGTCAATTTGTCAGTGTTTAGCAGGGTTTGTGCTGAAGTAATGATCTTGAGGAGCTTCATTTTAAATACATGTCTGTTGCTATCTATCGCTGAGTGACTGTTTGGTGCAAGTTCACACTTCACAAGAGCTAGCTCATCAAAATTCCCTTCACACAGACTAAAATGAACTAGTCCACGTTCATTTCTTCCATATTCTGCTGTATAACTTTCAGCAGTAACAAAGTAATATAATACGATTTGATCTGGTTTCTGGTTTATTACATTTACAGTGTCAACCAATGCATTGCCACCAGACTTCGTTGTCTGGGGTCAACAAGAAGGTCATACACCACATCAGAATATGTTCTATACACACACTAAATATCTTTGGAAAGCTGCATGTTAGTGTCTTACTTTTCTTTTTGCCTAGATAACACCATTGTGCGATCAGAAAAGGATTGATGAAACTTTAAAACTCAAGTGCAAATCCAAAGACATCACACAGGCAACACTGTTTGAATCTCTAGGAGGTGATGTCGCCAAAGAGGATGAAACAAATCTTTAACGTTGTCACTTTAACTGACTTTACCTAAACCAAACTCCAAATGAGTATTCAGCAAAAATGTGAAAGCACGGCTTGACACCTCTTGCAAAAAAAAAACATACAAAAAAAAACAACCTATTGTGTCAAATATTGCAAAGACATTGCTAACCTGCAGAAAGGGACCAAAACAAGGCCGTTCTGCTGCTCTCGTTTAGACCTCAAGTTTTGTGTTTTGTTGTAATTTTTTTTTCTTACCAATTCAGTTGAGATTACACAGCCTGGCTAACAAGCCCGAGTTTGTTGACTTGACAGATCTTGTTGAGAGAACAGTAATACCCTCTGCCTCCTCTCATCCCCTGTTCTGCTCTGATACGAAATAGAAAATTGTGAGCCTAATTAGATTTTTTGAAGAACGGGATACATGGAGAAATTTGCAATGTGCAATACAGATATGACAACTGAAAAAAACAAAAACAAAAACAAAAAACAAAGCAGTTCAGTTAAGTAATTCATGGATTTGTGCTTGTGCATCCTGACTCTGAAGCTGCTCTAATCCATATTTGTGGTTAATGATGGACTAAATGACCATGTTTAGTGTGAAAGAAGTCGACGATAAACAGTGATGACAGCTACTCAAGGTGACAAGAAGGCAGCATGCATATAAGGTCTTCCATTAAAAAGACCCAGTTGTTTCTCGGCAATATTAATCATGCCAGCAGTGGAAAAGTCGGACTTGGATCTCCAATTGAAACATTTTCTGTTCCTGATCTCTCTCAGACATTTGCTGTTATTATGCACTTTCAGTCTCCAGTCATTTAAGTGAATATGTCTAACACCTGTTGCCTGACGTCCCCAGCCACCACTGCAGCCTTCCTGTTTTTAATGTCAGCCCTTACAAATGCCCTACATCTGCCCTCAGGTATTTCTTAGAGTCAGTCAGCCACCCCCCCACCTCCTCTGAGGCCCATTCATCTGTGTAAGTAATCAAGTGTTTGCACAGGAGTGACTTTTGTGATTGGGATGAATTTTGAAAGATAAATCAATTTTCAAAGTTTAATATTAAAGAGAAGAGAGAGCACGGGGCTTTGCTGAATAATGCATTCAGTTATTTAGACTTGAGACAGACAGAGAGAGAGAGAGAGAGGAGAGAGAGAGTCTGGACTGGCTCCAAGCTGGAGGATATGAGAGCTCCGAAACAGCCTGCTAATGAAAAGGAGATATATTCCTCTGCCCTCTTGTTTGAATTTCATAAACTCAGAAATGCGTCTTGTTGCTTTCAGCACATGCACTCTCTGTCTTTCTTCTTCACACTCACACATTTGCCCATAATCCAGGGTCACATTTCCACTGCACCAGACTCACTCTCATTTTAAACGACTTCTTTTCAAGTTTGGTTTCCTTTGTGGAGCGTTTTCTGGAACAAACAATTCACCACTAACAACTCTATTTGGACTTCATGGTGTCATTTACAGCTCGGTTACCAAATGAATAAACATAAGGTATGTCTTATGTATTATACTGTAGATTATGATGATTACAGATAAGTGCCGCTCATCTGTGATGTTAATTGCTTCAAACCCTATTTCCCATTAATAATGTAGACCACTAATTTGTTTTGCTAGTTATGTTTTTATGGAAATGTAATTGCTGCCAGGATTGTGTTTGTTTGAAACTCTCTTTTAGGGAAGGGTTAAGGTTGGTTAAGGTTCGTGAAAGATTTTTGGTCCAATCAAATGCTAATAAAGTAAACATGTAGTGACTCGTGCTTCAAGTTTCAGCTGACTTTTTCAAGCACAACTATAATGTTTCCCCTCACCGAAACCCAGCGCTTTGTTTTGCATCAAAATAATCATGAAAAGAGTTGCTATACAAGTGGCTTGTATCAGAACTGGATATTGTAGGAAAACGAATAAATGCATTGTCACTGAACATTTTAAAGATAATCTGTGTCTAGTATTAACATTTTGCAACTTTGTGACTCAGCTACTTTAATTAAGGGCGCACCCACACTAGGCCGTACCGTGCCCAAGCATGTTTGACCCCCTGAACAAATTTGCTGTTGCTTTTGTGTCTGAGTAACTAATGGGCACAACCATTTTTTAAACTGGTCAGGTATTGAGCTAGACCGCTGCAGCCATCGGTTGCAAAACGGGCTGCAACGTAATTAATGGAGCAATTGTGCACCATCAATTCACATCCACAAAAAGTACTTGTTTTCACCTCTGTTAGGCTCAGATTTTTATTCTAAGTGTCTGACAACATTATGGATAGGATCCATACAGAGATAGACCTTTTCGTTAAAGTATAAGATCCCTTTTTAACTAGGAATAGGTTTCCTTGCCATATACACCATGTAAAAACTCCATTTGCAGTGATTTTATCAATAAAAAACAAGCTTCATTCAAACTTGACATAAATGCAAAATAAAACTCACCAAACTTCTAAGTTCGTCTTTTCGTTGTTCCACCAATCACCAACTCTCATCATCCACTGAGATGTGGAGAACCAGAGTTGGGGATTGTTGAAAGGCTACCCAAAACTGTTTTGCTGAATCCTTCACAAAGAAATCCACAGTCCAGCCACTGAGAGAGACAGGGAAGGTCTCGTTTTTCACGTCATGTTACAATCCGCTCACATATGATCAATAAAGAAGTGATTAACACATTATTGATGTTTACACATGTTAATTGCTACAAACGGTTACATAGAACCCATTCAAACAAAATTGATCTTTTTCGATGATGTCTATCTTTCCAGGGATTCTTTCCATAATGTTTTTCTATAATATCTTTCAGACACAACAATTTGAACCTTCTGTAGCAAAAACAAAAATTTATGTACGCAAACTTTACCCAGAGACATCACGTTACAGGCCGTTTTGTGGCTGACGGCTACAGTGATCTTGCTCTTTACAGGAACAGATCCCAAAGTTGTTGCTCATCTAGACACAAAAAACACGGGGAAATGGAGTACAGGTTAAAAAATCCTAAAGTTACCTTTAAACATAATTTCTATGAGACATGGTTCGCTTGTTACTACTTTGCTGGAGAGAGCTTTATTCAATCAGTTCCTTAAACGTAACTTGGCTCAAATGTTTTTAAGTGGTAAACTGGTATGTGTTGGGTCACAAAGTAAAGGAATGGGTAATGTAACTGCTCCTGTAGGTCGACTCCTTGTAAAATGAGAAATAAGTAAAGAGTAAAAGGTTATACTTTTCCCACACTCCTGTGGAAAGAATGTGAATAATTCATACACAAAATGTCTGCTCACAGAGTCTCAGGAAAAGCAAGTTGGAAGAAACTGCACATAGAATGGAACAGAGAGTATTATAGTCTAATTGTCATATTTGCAAAGCTCCCCATCTCTCTGAAGAGCCTGTTGTCAATGTGAATAGAGCTGGGTTTTGTTTCTCAGCATGTATCTCTCCTCTCATTTCTGTCCTTTCAGTTTATCTCTCTCTGCTGATCCCACTGTGCAATCAGATATGCAATTGTTACTATTTCTTTAGACAAAAACATGTTTTGAACGGAGGCGACTGCCGAAGACGAGTCCCTTGAAAATTAAGCAATTGTGTTTTAATTGCTTCTCTTCTGCTCCAGCACCTATACTACTCCTCTCCTTTTAATTCATCTACCCCTCCCTCTTAATAGAGGAAGAATGGAGGCAAAACAAATGAAAGCAGTGTACTTTGACCCTCTTTCCTCTGTCCTTTCCACACTGCAACTAATGCAGTTTAATAGGTTTGATTCACCGTGACATTATAGGCTCAGTCTGCATGTGTATGTGCTCATGGGCGTGCTTGCAATTTGTGTAGCAAGATAAACCCACAGCTTTGTTAGCTCAGTTTCTGTGGGATCGTATATTTTGAACTCTACGTCCTGTTGGTCTCTTTGTGTTGTCCAGTGGGCCTGGTTGAGCTAAAGTCTCTGGAAAATCAATACAAGCCCTGCAGGGAAATTGTTGAAGTCTTGGGACAGAAGAGCAAAAAATTGGGAAACAAGAATCATTTGATAGGTAGGAGTCTGTGTGCAGACATAAGCTATGAACTTACCTCAGTCAGGGTGCCCTGTCACTTAACCGGAACCAGTGTTTTCCATAGAAAAAGGACACTAATCCTCCTTCTTACAGATCATTCATTCACGAAGATCTTCAGTAGGTGAGTGACTTCATGGAGTGAAGACAACTAACACTATTATTATTGCTTAGCCCAATTAGGTAATGCTTCTAAAGCCTTGACAGTGCCACGTATCACCCAGAATCGCTATGCCAGTAAACTCCCCAGGAAACTCGTGGATAAGTGAAGCATGTGTGTATAGTAATCTGTAAATTGAGGTCGGAGGTCAGGGTCCCCACCAAGCAACACTGCCGAAGCTTTAAGGGATTCATTGACTTGCTGAAAGACAGTGCCTGTTACACTGGTGTTTAAAGATGACACAAATTCACACCAAATACAATTAATATGACTGGCATCACTGTGATAATGCTGATTCATTCACATAGAGTTAATAAACTGAAAACGGTCCTGATAGATCGCCCCTTTGAATAAGAGTTCAACACTTTGAGTAAATGTTAGCTAAGCAAATTTGAGGTAATGTCTACTGGTGAAATAATAATCAGATTTCAAAGGTCCTATGGTGGAATTTGTATATGGAATAAAGTATATGATGTTAGAATGGATTCTTAAATGTTTTTTTGATGAACTAGTACTGAGTACTCATGTTATGTTGTAGTATTGTGTGTGTGTGATCCCATCTCTTGATGGTCTCTAGTTGGAATTTGGCTCCGACAGCCACAACAATGGTAGAGAATTCAGATAATTTACCTATGACAGTACCATGTTAGGGCCCGTGTCCACATGGTCAGGTGTGCTGGGATAAAGCGCCTGTGTGCATGATGGCTTTGATTGACATCTGCTAACGCTATGGTAACAGAGGGCTGACCACATTCACCAGCAACACTCAGTGTACAGTCAATGCTCCCACAAACTGACTCATCTATCTCTGTCTGATTAAGCTCAGGATGGACGGACACAGCTCGAACAAGCTTCTCTTTGTTTTTTTGGTTTACCAGGGCAACAGGTGACGAGTTCCGAACGATCTATGCCTGAAAGTGAGTGACGGTGACGCCACCAGCGCCTTCCTGGAAAGATGAGAGATTTTTCAACCAGAGGCGCTCAGAGCGGCTGCACAAAACAGGCAAAATGACACTGGGAGCAGCGTTTTCCCTCATTAATTTTTTTGATTAAAATCAAAAATGTTCTGCCCTCGGTGTTGTTTCAGTTTTTCTCCCTGGTATGGAACATGGTATTAAATATATGTATCTTTGAAGGTATTGTATAGAACTTAGAAATTAGAATTAGAAATTAATTCAATAGTTTAAATTACCGTATAGCAAGTATAAAGCAGTGTGACATAAGTAAACCATGAGCACCTTAGAATGCACATTTTCTTAAGTAAGTATGTTACTTTCCACGCCTGTTTTCTGGTGTGACTGGGCCTTTAAACTGCACCATTTTCTCACTGTGCCACCCTGCTGCTCTGTATGGGTGTCCTTTAATTCTCGGGAGTTATCTTGAAGTCTCGCCCAGGCACTTTTCCCAGTGTTAGGTAGACATCACTCATATGTGTAAAATAACTCTCCGTTAGGGAGATGCATCCATCTTGTGTCTGTCTCTTCCTCTGTGCTTGTGCGTCTCACATGTCTCTCCGTGTGCAGCAGGTTACTGACGACTGCAGACAGTGAAAACACATAGAGATTGCTCTCCTCCCAGCTTGACTGATCAGGAGCTCCCTGGTGGATGCTGCTAGATAAAGTGAAGAGGAGGATATAAGGGAGTGGGAGATAGACTGGCTGCCGATGGATTAGCAGCCATGTTTACATAGTGGCTGATTTAGTGTGCTGGAGCTGCCCGAGAATGATTTATTGATACTGAGGGAGATGGGGAGAGTATTAGAAAGTGTGATGTAGAGATAGGGAAGAGAAGCTCAGGTGTATCTGTGTGTGACGTAAGGAGAAAGATCCTGTGAAATAGGTAAAAGAGCATGTCTGCATTCTGCGTTTACATGTATAATTCTCAGCTGTTAGTTAAAGTCAGATGTGTACATTCGCAAGGAGGCCAGTCCTCGCTCTTTTGCAGCAAGAGACGCCGGGGATCCGGAGGAGGTGACTACAAGAAGCCAACCCAGATCTGTCATAAATACCCCATACTACCCATCATTCAGTGCACCTTCAGGGTGAACAGAGCAGGAAAGGGATGATGAGTGGAGCAAAAGAAGGTGCGAACACCTCTCAGGGCCTCATTGTGCCATTCTGACACCTGACAGCTGACTTTATTGTGTAGATCCGGTTGACGGGTCTGTAAAGCCTGTCAGACCGAGAATCTGAGACAAGTGGATGGAAAGACATAAGCTGAACCAGAAGGAATGTAAAGAGCAATAAAAAGGTTTAGTTTTGAAGGTCCAGTGTGCAAATTTTAGGTCAGTCTTTCGGTACAAATGTAATATATATTGATGATTATGTTTTTATTAGTGTATTTGTATCATCTGTAAAATAACGCACAAAATTAACCGGCTTGAGAGAGGTTTGTTTTTTATTTGTATTTATTTTAGCAGCCATCATATGTAAAGGTGAGACGAGGGGTATTCAGTTGGTTACAATCTGCAACTTCACCAACAAATAATACTAAATCCTACACACTCGACCTTTAAAGAGTTTTAAATAGAGAGGTGATCAGATGAGACAGAAGCTAAAACAGTTATTTGTATGTGAAATGCACTTTTGTGCTATATATATTGTATGGCTGTACAGAAGAAAATAAATAATCTTTAAAATACTGTCACAGTTTGAGTTTTTCGTTGAGTTATTTCCTGTTTTATTTTGAAATACTCTCTCCATGTCATGTGTCATGTTTGCATTTCACTGGCTGCGTTCTTGATCGCATGCATTTGCACATATGCATGCACGAGACTTGGGAGGATCCGCCGGAACTCGTCATAAACACGTCAAGTTCCCACCACCTCAAGTCGGACACAGGTGCACTTCACGGACTTTGCACAAAGAATATGGCCAACCCACTACACTGACGCCAGAGACATTACCGAATGGTGTGCAGATAGATAAATAATCACAATGGAAATCAACCAAGGGATTTTGTTTGCCAGCTGTAGTTTCATTGAAAACAGTCTGAAGCCCCTTTCCCTCATAACAAATTGGGTGACGAAGTGAAAGTTCATAAAGTCGTGTAATTTTATTAAGCATAGTTTGGGAGAGGGCACACCTCTTTGGAAGGAGTTATTTAATTTCCCACGTGGTAACTCTAACCAACTAGGGCAACGTTGAGGGGAGTGTCTTATGTCCGCACTTATTTGAGACCATCTGCACAGAAAAGCAAACGGAGGGAGGTAACCTGGAGATTCCGCGAGATTTTAAAGTCATGTGACATGTCGCAAAGGGAAGTTGTCACCAGCATTTCTGACGTTTTTAATCCCAGAATGCACGGTTATGCGAGGCAAATGCATGCGCATGCTTGATCAGAAACGCGCCTACTCTTTCCTTTTTTCCTTTTCCCGCCTATTTCCTGTTCACCTGTGTCTCATTTGTTGATTAGTCTCAATCTATTAAGCCTGTTTTTCTCTTTCTCTTTATCAGTTTGTTGGTTTTCGTCATGTGTCTCCTGTGCTCCTGTAATGTTTCCCCACATCTGCCCGGTGTCCCCTGTGTTCTTTGTGGTTCATACTTTATTTAGTTCACCTGCTTCTTGTGTTGTTTTTTGCTGCCTGCCTTTTCGTTTCATGCATTTTGACTTTTGGATTTTGGATTTCAGTTTTATGTTAATAAAGATCACTTTCTGCTCTGTTACCTGCCTGCCTGTGTTTCTTGTGATGGGGTCCCTTTTTGTTCAAACGTGACAAACATGAATGATAATGTGGCTCTGTAACTGCTGGATGTGTAAACTTTTGCCAACAAGTTCATCACATCGACTTAAAATGTAGTAATGTGTCAATGTTGTCTGCACAACCTGTTCCAATGCTGCTGGCCACAAAAATCGGTTAACTGTTTAGAGGGTGTACCTGGGACACTGTGCTCGATATAAAGTGACATATTGTTTTAAAACAAAAATAAGATAAATCACAAGTCACTTCTGTGACCATGGTGAAGTTCAGTCAGTGTTTGGGAACAAACACTGTCCTTATTAAGCTTGAAAACTCACACTATTGTCATATCACTGGACTATAAAATCATGTATTCCTCTTATGTGGAGACAAAGTTTTGTTTTGCTAAGGCCCAACACATATATTTCAGAATATCGATATGAACTCTGCTATTCCTTTTCTAGGCTCTCTAAGTTAAGACTTAAAATTGTTCAATTAGTCATTGAACAAGAGCTGATTGGTAAAGTATGAAGTTTTATATGGGTGCTCCTCTCTTTTCTTGAAGTGTTGTGGATGTTAATTGGCCTCTTCGTTAAAAACACACTAAGGGCTCCTCTTATTTCTCTATTTTGTGCATCCTCGTCTCCTCTCCCTTCTGTCCTCTTGTCCGTGACCCGTAAATCGATCTCAGTGTGCGATACTGAAGGATGTCTCAATTCCTTAAATGCATCTCGAAGAGCTAAGATTGAGGAAGCTTGCTGACTGACTGAAGATGCACAGTGTATCCTTTGCAGATTTTTTTCAGCATTTTTTGCAAAATAGTCGTGATACACAGCTGTCATATACATACCATGGTGGGAGCAGGACTGTACAAATGTCCCATATATTCATTTGCCCCTCACTGTTTATGCAGCTAGTCATCTTCATATTACTTATGTCACATGCTGATACCGCATCATTTTAGCTCCTAGGAGACCTCACGTACGCACACACAAAAATACAGACACACACACACACACAAAAGGGCACCTGCAATTATTAGCATCATTTCTCAAAGGTGTCCATGACGTACATGTGCACTGCCTCTTATTCCCCAATTCTCTCTGTTCCGGAAGGAGACAGAAAAGGAGGAGATGGAGTGACGGGATGCTGGATAGATGGACGGGAGGTAGGAGGAACATGGATATATTGGAAGTTCCACATGATGTAGAATTTATTCCTGGCTACGCAAACACACAAACACGCACACACGTATTATTCTCAGTGGGGATCTCTTTATTATTAAAATGTCTCACAGTGCCCTCTAGGCCCTTCTCCATCACACACCTGGCAGCCTGCACCCTCACAACCCTGATGCTATGACAAGTCCTCATTAGTTGTACTAATCTACCACACACACACACACACACACACACTCTCTCTCTCTCTCTCTCTCTCTCTCTCTCTCTATTGGGTGGTTGGTCATTGTGTGTGCTGTATAGCCTTTGCTCCATTGCTGCTGTGTATCTCCTGCTGATTGATATGCTGAAACATACTGCTGCTAAAAGCTCACTGGCAGAACATTAATTACCTTAAAAAAGACTAGTGCACACTTTACACCTGGCCTGTTTTTAGATCTAATGGAGCTGACGTGAAATCTTCCTGTTTCAACTAAAACACAGATGGCAAAACAAGCAATGACACTGATACTTAAGCCCTAATAACTGCTAATTTTCAAGATTTTCTTACTGATAATTATGTCATCTTTAATGTTTGTTTTTTTTTATGTTTGAGGCTTTTTGAACTTTTATAACGGCAGACTTTTTGTCAAGACATTTTTACCTGCCGACTGTAATTTAGCCATCAGTAATTTTAGTTTTTGTACTTTTTATGACATGTAAAAATGTCTTCCATGAAAATAAAGTCTATTTTTTGAGGTATGGTTTGCTATTATTGTGTAATATGCAAATGTACAAAACAAAAAACTCTGTATTAGCAGTCTGCTAACTGCTAATGACTAATTATCTCTTGCTGTCAGAACAGAACACGAGGGGTCATCGCGAGAATGATTACGCTATTTTTGTATAATTATTTATACAGCTGCAAGGTTTACTTCACAATAAACTTTTAGGACATTTTTCAATAGAATATTATGAACTTCTAGATTTGGATTTGCAGCACTACATATTGAGATTTATGAAAAATAACTGAAGGTTTAGGGTGTAAGAGATTAAAAATCAGAACTTGATTGTTTTGTTAAATCACTTAATAAACTTAACAACTACAGATGACAGGTTTTTTCATTTAAACTCATTACTATTTCTGTCATGTGAAAATACAAAAAAGAACGATGTTTTGATGGCTCTTCAAGGCACCATTGAGTGTGGTTTTTTGGGTGCTTTAAAGAACCTCATGCTAAAGGTCTCTTTGTGGAACCAAAAATGGGTTTTCTATGGCGTCCCTCTGAAGAACCATTTTTAGTTCCGGTTAGAGCCTTCATTTTTCTGTGTGTAGGATCAGGAACACATCATGTTTTAGCTTAAAATACCTGTTTTGGTTGCCACAAACACAGCTGGAAGTTGTCCCAAGGTCTTAAAAATACCCAGTGGTTTAATGCTTTCAAATATAGAAACGCCTGTAACTCCACCACCAACCCTGCCTCCTCCTGATATGAAAGTCAGCTCATAAACATGTAATGTGAATGTGATATGACACATTTAGCAGACATGTCAACATGGTACGTAACCTATGACACATACAAATGTGAATGTATCTGTGGTTTGCATGAACACTACTGCCAACATTTTATCCTGGGGACTGGTTGGAGAACATTGTGAGGAAATGGGACATTTATTCGCTGTGTGAAGGCCTGGGACATGCAGTATAAGGCTATCTTAGCACAAAGACTGGAAGAAGAAGGGGAACATCTGGCATATTGTCAAAAAAATAAAAGACATACAATGCAACAATTCCAACTACAGCAGTGTTATTCAGTCGTGGTCCTCGGGGTCCCCCTGTCCTGCATGTCTTAGATGTTTCCCTGCTCCAACACACCTGATTCAAATGATCAGATAATCATCAAGCTCTGCTGAAGCCTGATAACGACCCGTTCATTTGAATCAGGTGTGTTGCGGCACGGAAAACATCAAAAACATGCGGGGCAGGGAGCCCCGAGGACCAGCACTGAAAAACACTGAACTACTGTATTTTAGATCATTAACACTTTTCAAGAAGGACGTCATAGGCAGATCACTTGAATTCGACTCTCTCTGTGTTTTTTGCTGAGCGCATACCACGGCAAATTTTTCTGACCTCAAACACAATGTTCGAACTGTCTGTTGCTGGGTTTTTTTACAGAGTGATGAAAGCATCTCTTTCAGCCTTACAATAGACTTTGCGGGAAATAAATCACTCCTACGAAACACAAACGCACATGTCATGTTCCCCGTAACGGCTCATTCTAAAAACACACAGCTTTACTCACATTTATCATCTTCAACAGCACCTGCGGCGTTTTGTTGTTGCTGTGCGTTTCAGCTGGATCCAGCGCCAACCTCCCTCTCACACCCCTTTTAGCAAATTAGACCGTTTAATTAGGAAAAGCTCATTTGTATCACATCATTTACATGGTGCAGCCAGCCTTTGCCAGGATATTCTAATTGATTATTGTTGCCTGAGGTGCTGTTGGCGTGTGTGGATGTGCCTGTGTGCGTGCGCGAATTCCTGTAAATGAGTAAATGACTTTGTGGTAATGATATAAGGGAAGGAACTTTATCATTGTGGTGATTGTTATAATCATGCATCCATGTAGAACAATGTTTAAGCAGCCTACTTACAATATCTCTTTGTAATAGATTTGTGCTGTTAAACCAGTATTTTCAAACTCTGTGCAAATATTTTCATAATACAAAGTACATAATAACTTCAAGTGCTGCCCTTCCTGTTGTTCATTTTTTCTTCTATTTCCATGAGTAATTCAGCTCATCTATGTTCTGAAGTGCCTCTTAGCACACTCTTGTGGTGACATGCTCCATTAAGTCGCCTCTGCAGGCACCACCCACCAACAGCAAACAAAGTTCCTTGATTTCATAGTTCCCTTTCATAAAGCTCCATTTAGAAATAAAGCCCTTTCCATGCTCCCTCCAAAATGCTTCAGTTGTGCCGAGTCCCATTAAGGAAAAGAGCTAGCCTACTTCCCCATTGAGACTCACAAATGACCCTTTGATGAGGCTGCTCTTTGACCCTTTTAACAAAGCAGTCTGAACGAGGGTGCGCGGAGTGCGTGGGGGTTTGAAGGATACGGGATAAAGAACAGAGAAAAATAGACGACAGATTATTAGAATTCATCCAGCGGTGCAATGAACGGCCTTTCAGCGGCGAGTTCCTCTTTCTATTCAGCAGCTGCACAACAAAAAGACATTAGATTATAACTAAATGGTTACCATGGCAGCCCGTTTGAGTAAATGTTTCAAATCTCTCTTCTCTTTCTTTGCATCTCTGAGGCTTTTTTAGGAGCGTCCTAATAATTACAGCCAGGGAGGAAGAGAGAAGTTCAAAGGTGTCGGTAATAAAAGGGACACTTTTTCTGCAAAAAGCATAAATGGAGTTGGAGACAGGGGTATGGTGAACGGGAGTTGCTGACTGCATGTGGTGAGCCATCAGTGTACAATACTGTAAAATTACACTTTTGAAATAAAACAGCTGACAACTGAAACTGGCAACTGCAATATCATAGCCTCCACTGTAGACACTTCAAATTAGCTGGGAAACTGGAGAAATATTTTCATTCACTTATAATTAACATTTGTCTCAGAAAGACTATATGAGCCCTCTAAAAAAGGTTTAACATTGCAAGTTATTACCAGAATATTGCATTACAGTTGGGAAGTGATGAGCATAGCTCAACATAAAAGATTGGAAACGGCGCGTGTAGCTCACAGATTTACATGTTGTAACTCATTGCTTTTATCCATAAACAGTAATTTAAAAACAACAATTTGTTGTTTGGAGAGTTACAAGCTGGAACTGTTTCTGGGAGGCTGGGCACAGTAACCTCCAGTTACTTTCTGTAAAACACCAACTTTTTTTTTTTAACCTCTCAATTTGTATATGAAATAAACAAATGAGATACAAGGCTTTACTTTGTCAGGTTTAGAAGTGCTGGTATGCATTTTTGACTTTGCACTGAGTTAGGCTAGCTGTTTCCCCTTGAATTCAGTTTCTTGCTAAGCTGAGCTAATTGTCTCCTGGCTCTACTGTCAAGAGTTAATCAAAAGGGACCCAAATGCAGAACACACAGACAGATGAAAAACTAAACCCAAGGAATGACTAATGGGACACAGGTGAGCAAGAAAAAAAAGGGTCTTCTCATCTCACACAAGAAATTGAATAAGCATATTTCTTAGAATGTCATTTAAAAAAACACTAATGAAGCTTTCATTTATTTGGCTCCACTGGACATTTTAAACTGGAGCGTATTTGCAAGCCTAAAGCATTATTTACCAAACAACTCAAACAAAAAGAACCCACATAGTAAAAAATCGGAATGTTCCTTTAAAGACCTTTTGCATCAATATTATGGAAACACAGATGGATAGGAAGACATTCTGCTTCGCCGTGTGTGTTTAGACCATGGGAACTGATTCTCTGCTCGGGGACAAGGAATAATTCCACATCTCTCCCAGCACATCGGGGCGATGACAACACAACCAATTTCTCTATGCCTCTGGACAGTCGGATTTACACGCCGGAACAAACAGAAAATATTTGAAAACGTATGAATATTATTGTCTGAAAATGCAAGATGCGGTTTAGAGGACTGCCCTGTTAGTTGAGGCCTAAATGTCATTGAAGGTAGGGGTATGAGACACTGTTTTGCAGCTGACAAATCCTTAGGCAAACTAGCAAATCTGTGTGGGGAGGGGTGATACTGGAGATCTCATGAAGAGATGCCATGTCACCTCACATGGACTAACATGCTATGATCTACTAGGTTTCAGCCAAATTGACCCATCCATCAACAACAAGCAGCCAGGTGGCGCAGAAAGAGGGGGGAGTCAGGACGGAGGGTGAAAAAGAGAAAGAAAAAAAAAGGGATAGAGATGGTTGGAGGAAGTGCACGAAAGTAAATTAAATGTGAAAAAAATAATACAATCCGACTTTTGAACCTTTAATACAGGTTCAATTCTACATTTATGGTGCGGTTGTTACACGTACACACCCTTACCTCCAAAGCTCTGCAAATTAGCTTTTTTCCCCCCTTCACTCTTCGAACACCTGCTGTGAATCAAATTTAGCTCATCTATGACAGAACCAACAGGCTCCTTTTCTGTTGTGCACTTTTGATCACGTTATTCGGACCAGAGACGGATGGAACAAAGCACTTCTTACCATCTCTGATGTGTCTTTGTCTCTTGTTGTCTCGAAATGCCAGAGCCATTGTGTCGGCAAATCCATTTTTTTTTTCCCTCTGTGATCCAAACCAGGTACATCTGTAGTCAGATCAGTGAGAGTGGGGGACTGTGGGTAGAGAGGGGTGTTTGAGCTTCCTCTCCCTTTTTGTAATGAATTGGGTAAAGATAAAGGGAATGTGGACAGAGATAACAGCACTGTTGTTAAGGTTTTATGAAGACAGATGTGAGAAAATACTGGGTTCAAATGGTTGCACGTTGGCAATGAAAGCGTGGTGACTCATGGTGTAAATACAAAGTTTATTAGCCTCAATATCAAAGGCAACACAAGCTTTCTGATAAATACTTCTCCACTAATTAAATTCTGTTGCAATGTTGTAAGTTCACAAAGTAATGAGAAAGTAACCCAGAGACAAATTGGATGAATTAAATACATTATCGTTTTACGTGGTTTAGCATTTATATTGGGTGCAATAACTACAGACACACTTAACAGTTATATACGGATATCTGTGGTATATATCGCTGTCAGTGACTAGAGGATTGTTGTTGTTTTTTTGCTTATACATAATTTCTGAAATGATATAATGATCCATCTGTATTGCAGTATTATATTATACCTTTCATGTCTATTTACCAAATGTTGAATTTGTAATTCTTTGGAGTGTTATCATTCAGACAGCCTCATACAATTACATGTTTGAATCTTTGAACAATTTTAAGGCTTACTGATGTTATTCCTGGCATTTTTAACATCTCACTCTCTCAGGAGACTGTTCACATCAATCACTATTCGGTTTTGCTCACTGATATGCAGCTATGAACAAAGTTCACACATAAGAACAACTCTGTATAGGTTACATGGCCGTCATCTGTGGCTTGTAGTGAAGCTGAAGGAAACAGAAACCTTAAAAAAATCTATGTTCCTCCAGACTATGTGCACAGCAGAGCAAACCCCACATGAATCCATCACAGGCCAGGCTGGGCTCAGATGAAAATGTAGCAATGGTGTTCGGTTTCGGTTACGTCAATAGCGCTTTAACGGTATTTTAGTGAGAATATAGTGTAAAAATAGAAATATATATATATATATATAAATAAATGTATCAAAATCTACGTTTACACTCAGCATGTCTGCAATCAGGGTAAACAGACAAGCTGTAACCATGGTAACAACAGCGTGACAGATTAACACAACGCTTGTCGTGTTCAGGTCGGGCTCGGTCATGACCACGACTCGGTTGGGTTCGGACAGAAAACTGTGTCCCGAGCAGCACTCTGATGAACAGAAAGACATGCAGTCGTTCAAAGCTGCAGCTCCGTGAAGACGGAGCAGGCGCTGCAATATTTAACTCCTAAAGGCTAAAACATGAATGTATTACTTTAGGGGGGAAATAGCACAGGGAAGTGCATCAGTTTGGTTTGTGCCTCCAAAGGAAAGCCTCAACAATTTGGAGAAAACAACCTACTGTAGCCTCTTTGACCAATCGAGTTGCTACCTGTCATACAACAGGTCACACAAACTGTTATTGAACTAACAGGCAGCCTTTCTAACAAACCTGCTGCCTTCAGAGCACACATTTATCGGCAGAAGGATTTCCAATAGAAGCTGCTTAAAGATCTTCCAGCTGACTATCCACACACCGAGGTTGCTGTAAGTGATGAGACGAGTGGGGAGATAAGAGGAGCTAACTGACCTGATAATCAGGACTTAGTTTTTCCGAATTTCCCCCATCACACGCCGCCGCAGTCAGCCTTTGGAGCTCAGCGGAGCAGACAACCTGAGCTCACAGGTTGGGAGAAGAGAAGAGGGAAAGTCGATACCTTTGACTGTCGGGGGTTTCCTTAAAGAAGCTGAGCAGAGAAAACAAGAACAGAGAAATCTACATATGTACAGAGACATAAAATCTGCCAAATCACAGTATTGCACCTGATATCTATTCATATCAGCTGCATGCAAACTATCACTTGGACCATTTATTTTCTGTCCTCCTCTGTTTTTTCTCGATACCAGGGCTTTCAGGTACAGAAAAAGCTGTGTATTATCTTTTTCATTTCTGAAAGTGGGGATGGAAAGACAGGCATGAAGATAAATCCATGGTTGGTTAAAATCTCCGTCTCTGATCCCCGTTCTCAACTAAGGCATTATTTTCAAGAAGCGTTGGCTTCAATCGCCTCCTGAGCCGTGATTGTTTGGTACTCAATCATGCAACAGGTGTGCTTCCTCTTCCACTCCTTCCCCTCTCTCGCCACGTCTTTCGCGTGCACCGACAGTGTTACAGGTGATTCTCACCTCATTGTCATTCGGCAGTCAGCCGTGTATGAAGGTCAATACTTTGAAGGAGGGCATGAGAGGAACAAGCCAATCAGAGGGTAGAGATGAGACCAAAGTGTGATTGACTGGCTTCGGGGGAGGTGGGGGGTGGGGGGGCAAACGAGGGGGGGGAGAGAGGGCGCCAAACGGAATATGCATACCCAATGAGGAATCAGGGATGAAAGGGCCTAGTTGCTACGGCAACACACCTGCCGCGGTGTGGCTTCATTGATATGAGGGGCTACAGGGTTTTAGGCCATGGGGGTTTGAGAGCTCATGCTCGTTTGTGTGTGTGTGCTGATCACATGCTTGCACATGTGTGCAAACAACCTGCCACACACACCGACTTGTACAGCACCTGTGACTTGTTCAGCCTCTTTGCTCCTGATGACATGAGAGCTACACAAGATGTATGATGGTTTTGTTTTCAGCCCTCCTCTTTATTTCTCTAATTCGTGTCTCCATTTTGTCTGACAGTAATGGCAGAGCAGATCTTCGCTCACAGTTCTGATTCTCTGCTAAATAATTGGTCAGATTATCGGAATTGAGTTGTCATTTCCCTGATGGCCCGGGGGTCACAACCCTTAAGCTGATAAAGAAACACAGATAGCACTGATCAAAGATGTATGATACAACTTATCATTCTGTAAATCCCACATGGTTTACAGCTGATAAAGAAATGATAAATTTGTTTGGCTTTTTACCGCAGCCATTTTTCAATTTGCAGGCACACAAGCATCATCTGGACTGTATAGAAAGATAAAATCAGCCATCATATAAATGTATTATACTGACTGCATGGTGGAAGATAACCTTGGTCGACTGGTTCCATGTATGATGCAGAAAATGACCATATTTTGATATCTTAAGCATCTTAAGGGTCTTTTGAATGATCTTGGGAGCATATAAATCTAATTTTTTGAGCCATTTTCTTTTCAAAAGTATAATTCCATTAAAAGGACTGTTGATAACAAGAGCCAGGTCACCACTAATGTAGATGAATATAAGACAGAGAAGACTTTTGACTGCTTCCAGACAGAAACAGAGCGATATTAGAAATATACACGAGTTATCCTCCCTGCATGGCCATATGGAGAAAGGCCTCCTCCTCCTCCACGTCTCTTCTCCCTCTCTCATTTATTTCAATTTGTCATGCTTTACTTTTCCCTTAAGAGAGCACGCTTGCTGGTGAGCGGCCCCATATAGGCCGCGAAATTGTGTCTGCGCCTAGGCTGTAATGAAACATTTAGATGCAGGGGAGAGTGATGGTTGCGCATTAATACAAGTGGTGGTGTTGCCAATGCAAGCCTCGGCTCCAAGCAGCCGGCTCGGCTCGCCACTCCAAACAGCATGGTGGTGAGAGATGTCTCGTCTCTCAAGTCAACACAGTTTTGTTTTTTTTTCCCGAGAAGGGGTCAAGGGTTTTCCAGTGGTGCATGATGGTTGAGAGCGTTTGCTGATAGCTGATGAGGTGATAATGGCACCATGGAATGAAGGTTCTGGACTTACATCAGTGTAGGTCAAAACATAGTGATCTCGCCAATATAGTGTTATGCTGAGCAAGAATGTGTTGATGCTGATAGAAATTATTGGTTGGACCGAGCCTTTTTGTGCACAACAGCTACACATTTAAAATACACGTAACATACTCTATGTAAAAAGGACACTTAGTGTGTAGTGAACACATGTCTTTGGTGATAGTGTTAATGCCACCTCAGCTAAATATTGAATCTCACATGAAATGCCTCTTCCAGGTTCTCTCATTTCTGTGCAGGCCCGGACTGGTCATCGAAAGCACCGGGAGGATTTCCAGTGGCAGGGTATTAATTGGCCTGGGGTGTCAGAACAGTGTTATTAATGCAAAATGAAAGCTGCTACAGTCCATCAGAACTCAAGCTGCAAGAAGTAGCCGACACTTAGGGCTGTATCAGTGGTTAAAAATAAAGTTGGTAACCTAAGTGTCCATTGGCTTAACTTTCTGATGTTGACCACTGTTACTGTGTCTACCTCCAACTAAAGCCTTGTTACAATGTCCCCTGAAGTCACTGGTGTCACACGATCATCCCACATCCCGTTTGCTATTTGGCTCGTTACTTCTGTCTGCGGTCGACTTTAACGTTACACATGCCAATCATTCTTTGCTGAAAAGGTTGATATTAATTTGGGGACAGTGGTAAGGCTGGCTAACTAGCTAGTACTGTTTGTACACTGAACACTATGTTGTTGATTTTGCTAGCATAATGTTAGCTTTCTGGCCAAGGGACGGTTCTATGATCTGATCAAACTAGTTTTATTCTCCCGGTGCTAAGTTGTATCTAAGATTCATCCTATTTACTGGAGCAGTGAAGAAGGTTTCCTTTCCATAAGAACCTTATGGGATTCTAAGGATTGTTCCAGCTATTAGTTAAGCCATCTGCTGGTGCAAGGGAAACGGGGAAAACTGCTTGTGAATAACTTCAGATTTTGGTCTCAAAACACATGAAAATATATATTAATGGTCCTTATATTTTTTATTTGGCAAGTGTCCGTTATATAAGCGAGTAAGCACCGTTCAAGATGTCCATAATCAGGAATAAAAGCACTCCGCGTATAGGCACTGGTCCTACACTCAAACTATCAAAAACAGATGCATGGTATCTATAGTTATTCTATTTTTTACTGCTGTGAAGAATAAAATAATAAATAAAAGTGCCATTGAGCAAATATGTTACTCACAGGATGCTTATTAACCTCTGACAGTCCCATCTGTGTTTAAAAACTATCCTCAATCCGCTCCATAGTCAACACTCCACCACATGTTGCTGCAGCTCTGAAGGTGTTAAAATTTAAAGCAATGCATAATTTGACTTCAAAAGCATTAGCATTCATCTGCATGCATAAACCTGCCAAGGGGCTAACCCTTGCCTGAGGTTGCTAACTAAAAGAAAAGCAACAGACGCAGCCTACACTTACTTATGTATGAGTGCTGTACACAGATTTTGCCTTATGCAAATAGCTCCTCTCATCTTGCTGTGTAGATCAGTGGGAACAGCAGAGTTAATATGTGGATTTTTAAAATGTTTAACATGCATATCACATTATACAAGACATATATTTTATATATTTGTTGACATAGTGCAACCTAAATTAGCTCGTCTCTGAGAGGCACATCGGAGCTTTAATCAAGTAAAATCCCTGCAATGAACCTGTTTTCATCTTCTGCGAATGACCTTAAACGGTTATGACCACTTTGTTTTTACCCCTAAAGCATCCAACGTCTACAAAACCATTAAAAATTCACTATATTTAAATGCAGATGCACTCGTCCACACATCCACACAGTCTTCCCTTTGATATAATGCCAGATTTTCCACATTACCGTGCTCCATTCAACATTTCTGAAATAAAATAAAACCAAAGAAATATCCAGTGAAGTTGACAGTTTCCTTTTGTCTGTTTTTACCCAATGCTGGCTGTGGCTGCAGGCACACGCTCTCTTCATTACATGCATAGCTCCATTGAGACTTTGTACATTTTCAGAAGACAGATCTTTTGTGTGTGTGCATATATGTGTGTTTTTCCAAACCTGGTTAAGGGTCTGACATTGTAAGACAGGGAGAATACACTTGTGTTATTGAGAGATCAAAGGGAGGAATGCCGTCATGAATTCTTACATCTCGTTGCTGTTGGAGGTGATAGGCAGACCGAAACCGTGGTTGGTTGAATGATGCGTTGAGCTTTGCAAGACGTTTTGTATTTTTTGTGTGTGACACAGAGGTAGACAGCTAGAGAAGGTAGAAATCATCCACAGGATCCTATATATTCATTCATTCCATATTTCCACCACCTGTTTCACGAAAAAACGACTCGCGTCAAAACAACTTCCTCTGATTTATTTGAAGCAAGCAGACAACCAATGACAAATTCAAAACAGGAAAATAGCAGATGTAGCGTTTACTATGTTCACCATCTTAGTTTAGCACGTTGGCATGCTTGCATTCCACTAGTTAGCACTTAACACTAAGGAATTTTGTTGACTGATGGTAATGTTGTTTGTTTTGCAAGTATTTTGTCATGAGAAGCTGTTCAGACCTGGTATTAACATCTGTCCTGAGTGATCACATCACAAGATGACAGCTAAGTATGTCATTTCACTCATGGCATTGACATACGTCTCGAATGTCCACTTGTGATAGATCTCACTTCCCCACTCTATATGCCCATAAACACATTCATCCCTGGGACAACGGACACAAGTGTTTTTTACACCAAGAAAGAATGAGTTACTTTCAACTTCCTTGGTTTGGTAACCTCAACAAAAAATAGGCTGGGAAATGTTCAAATTTGCCCAAAAAACAGTGGCGTTAACTTGAATTATCTTGGCCATGTTTACCAAGTCAGATCCACTCAGCGGGCAAACCTGCATCACCCTCTCGATGCAGAGTTTCAACTCCTGCCATCGGGGAGGCGGTATACGTTCCAAAGAAGGGCCAAATCAAACAGAGATCATTTATTCCATCAGCTGCTGGGTTTTTAAACAATCTGTAGACCTAGTTGCTATTGCACGAAACAAAAGACTTGGTTGTGTTTACTACCGTTGCAAACCAAATTGCCCCTCTGGGACAATAAAGACTTTCCAATCACAAGGAAAGAAACAACTTGAACGAATGATTCCTAACTCAACAGCTCTCAATATTGCACAATTTGCTAAGGGATATTGTAGCTGGCAGTCCTTCATTGTAGCCCGGGACACACGTGTGTACACACTGCTTAAAGAATGTGGTCACCAGACCACCTCTGGATGTGGTCTGAGTGATCGGATATCAAATGCGTTTTCAATGTGCCTTGGGGACGTTCACACCTGTACTTAGAGCTGTCAACTTGTGATGGGCTCACTCAGGACAGATGGTATTACAAGGTCTGAACAGGGCCTTAGATTAAGTCATAGTATCACCACATTTGCTACAATTGATCATGTGGAGGACATGAGTGTCTATACCTGATTTCTAGGCAATCCATCCAATAGTTGTTGAGATATTTCAGACCATGGTGGTGGAGCAGCTGATCTATAGACCAACATTGCCATCCCTAGAGCCACACTGCTAGTGCTGTGCTAAAAAGCACATAGCTCTGAGAGGCCACAAGGGAGAAAAGAAATCATGTTATGTATTAGTGTTACACAGCATTAGAGGCAGAACAAACAATTTGTCACTCCTGGAGATGGAGGCTGTAGCAGCTAAGGACAAGGCCATGCTCTGGTAAAAACATGTCTACTGAGTCCTCATGTGGATCTTAATGTCTTCGTGAAAGGATGGCAAAAAGAAGGGAGAGACAGAGGTTAAATTAGCATTTGATAAAAGACACCAGAAATGAGCTTGTAAGACATTCATTCTCTCACATACATGACTAATGTCTTATTAGTGGGACCAGCCCGTACGATCATCACTTGTGTCAGTCTCGTAACCCCGAGCCATAGCATAACTTATGCTCCATAGGCTTATACATTTTCCTTATAGGTTTCCAGAACCAATTTAAAAATGGCTCAAATCTCTCCAGTAAGTCCATTCATTTGCACTGTGCAAGCAGCACGACAGACTTATGACATAACCATCATGGCTAATGTAATTAGTCTATAGTTATAAAAAGAAAGGCGGTAATGAATTGTTTAATTCTGGAGCGAGGGTAATCCGTTTTCCTGCTTAAAACTTCTATTATCTCATTGTAACACATCCTCTCTGAGACTTGCTTGTTGAACGTTGCAAGAGTATGAAGCCCAAAATATGATGGACAAATCCTGCATTAACCCTTGAACACATGGTGGTAATAACAGCTGCACAATTATAAACATGCTAAACACACAAGCTAGGAGCGTCTTTACTCCCTGTCCTGTTCAGTCTGATCTCCTCTGCAGGTGTTGAGGGGAGCAGAGGTGCAGGGACTCAGGGCGGGAGCGCCTCAGGTCTTTTACCGAGGGGCCCATATAGACTCTCCTGTCCGCTGGAGGGTGAAATGAGCCCAGGTAGAGCATACTGAGCAGTGGCTGGTGTAGCGAGACCAGATAGAAGGCTCTTCCACCTTTAGCCCTCCTGCATGTTTTCCAGCTGATAAATTGCATATCTGGCCTGGGAGTGTGGAGCGGGGACGGTCCGTCAGTTTTTTGAGTTGAGAGGCGCTCAGCTTGTGAGTGTGTAGGACGGCGGTGAAGCTATTGGTGGCTGTGTGGGGGTGTCAGCTCAAAATGCACTGATTCACTTGCAGCTGGTGTTTGCTTGGCTGGCCACGAGGGGCTCAGAATCAATCAATCAATAAAGCTGAATACAGTACGAGAAATTAAACACACCCTAACCACTGAGATAAGCCTTTTTTATGACTGGTTATGAGAAGAATATATTGGACATATATATCGTGTCTGCCACACAGGCACGCTCTGAATTGTGCATTTTCGCTGGTAAATACAATCAAGAAGTAAATATAGCTCTTTCAGAAATGTCCTCATATTGAAGCTTTATACAGCACAACAAACTGTAAAACCTAGCACTGTTAAACAACCCAATGCATCACCTCTCCCCGAGAGCAAAAAACCAACAACTTTCATCAGATTGATTTAGATGCAAATGGTGTACTCACACATGGTGGAAAATGACACTTGTTTCCTATTTTCTTATTTTTCCCCCCTCTGCGCACTGCTTTGCAAATTAAGTGGAGTGTTTGTGACAGCTTGATGCTGGCGGAAGCAACAGCAAGCAGAGCTTTGGATTGCAAATGTTCCCTGAGGGGGCCGGCCCCGGTTTGATATACTTAATAAACTTCAAATCCGACAGGCTGGCAGAGGCAGCACGCTGCTGCTTATTCCTCTCCCTTCCCACAGTGAGATATGGGGCCCTGTGGAAATGGGGATGGGGAAAGTTTAGACACTTTTCTAGTAGAAAGGATCAGCAAAAGAAAGGTGTGTGAGTGTGTTTATGTCTGTTTGTGTGCATGCTTCAGCCTGCTTGTGATGGAGGACTGAACAATATACTGTAGAGGAGTGTGTATGTGGAGGGCTGGCACGGTGTTTCTATCAAATAAAGAAGCATCTACGGGAGGTGGACACAATAATATGAAATCCTTTATAATATTATGCAACCCAATGCAATAGCTTTTGAATTTTTTATTTCCTCCTTAAAGCCTATATATTGGTTATTTTTATGTTTCATATTTGTTGAGACTTGGGCCTTTGAGAGGTACTGATTCAACTCCACGGTATCTTTGAGGTGGTGTCACATTGTAAATGTTTGTGAACCCTGTTTCTGCGAACATTTGTACATATAGTATGTACGTGTTTTTGTATTTGGGTTAAACTGATACTGTAACTTAGTTAGATGGCTGTATTAATAAGACAGGCAGCGATGCTGACCATTTAGAATTTGACAAGATTAGGACTCCACAGCATGCTAGCAGGTCTGTGATTCTCTACTTATGCACATCTGTGTTTTAAGCTAAACGCAACATGCTCACTTGCTAACATGCTCACAATGTCAACACTTAAATGCTGATTGCAGTCGTGTTCACTGTCTTAGTTTAGTTTGTCAGCATGCTAACAGTTGCTAATTATCCTTAAACACAAAGTACAGTTGAAGCTAATGGGTTCTGTCATTAGCTTTGCTTGTATTAAGTCATAAACCAAAGTATTGGACAAATATCAAATAAGTTTCATGGCTGTTTAGACATGTCACCTCAAACTAAAGCCAAAAATGTCAACCTGCTGGGGGTACTAGCAGAAAAGTCCATCGAAGTCATCCTCAGGGGAACATGAATATGTGCACAAAATGTAATTCTAATCCGTTCAATAGTTGTTGAGATACTCAGCGTGGACCAAAGTAATGGATCAACCATCCAGATTTTTAAGAACAGTGCATTTACAATTCATATACCATGATTTTACATGCTTACTGGTTCAAATTTATATTCAGAAGTAGATTTGGCATTGAAATGATTGGTCCAGTTGTGGCAGGGCCCAAGGATGTCTGACCAAGAGGTCTCAATAACCTAATTGTCATCATTTTTGGAGTATTTGTGGTGCTGTGAGGTTAAATCAAAGTTTTGTTGACCTGCTGACCTTTTCTCTAGCACTGTATTTAGGCCAAAATGTCCACTTTTACGTTGGAAATCTCAAACGCAGACTGAAACAAGATGTACTGAACATATTCATGCTCACCCAAGGATGAACCCTTTTCATTTTGGACTGCCCACCAGCTTTCCTCTGGCAAACCATCAGGTCAAAATGTCAGTTTGGGAACATTGTGACTCAGTGTGCAAACTCCTTCACACTACACAATATGAAATGATGTGGCATATGAATATCTTTAATAATGGTTCGCCATTATTAAAGCTCGTCTATGTATAGACACATGAGCTCACTTGAGGTATTTGTGAAAGTGGAAACAGACAACTTCCACGGCTTCGTGTTTCCCAGACGTGTTATCACCGCAAAGACAAGTGGATCGTTTCCGTTTTCCTCAGAGTCACAACTACCAACAACACAGGACAAAACATGACTTCATTCTCTGATTTAGTCTATAATGGAGACATGAAGGCAGATAGAAATGGTGCAAGGTTGTCAGCGCACCTGCGATCAACAGTCAGTCTTAATTTTCCCCAGACAATACAGCGGAGTGAAAGCGAGGTTTATAGGGACCCAATCTAAAATCCAATGGTGTCATTATTCTATAGCAATTACACTGTGTAATCATCACCAACTTTATAATGAAATATTAAAACAAATACATTGTCTGCTGCCAGTTCAAGTTTTATACCTGTATAGACATTAAAAGCGAAGACATTCTCTGGGTGTCAGCATCCTTCCCACGTCTCCTCTCCACCTTCCTCCAGCTGTTATAGAGCTATGAGAATGGCCTGTTCCTAGAACAAGTGAAAAACTTCCCAGCAGGAAAGTGCCATAGCATAATCCTGCAACATCTCTCAGGAGTTCCTTTTTAATCCTCCCCTAGTAAATTAAAGTGAGAAATTGAATTAGAAGCTTTTCTTGTCCAATAATACAGATTTAGAACAAAGTATCTGATAGAGAGCAAATACGGTAGTCTCCTCTATTCTGACATATCCTCAGAAGTCTAATCTCTCACGTACATGCAGTGTTTGATGTCCAATTAACCAGAATGCACACAACTGAATATCCCATTTAAACCCCATTATCTAGACAAGGCAAATGCTCACAGCTACCTCAGAGTTCCCTGTCAAAATGCCCATGATCTGCATTTCCAATGATGCCAGCTATTTCCAGACTTAAAGAAGGGATAAGGGAGAGAGGTAGGGAGAGGAAATAACACTGGCAGTTAAAGATTTACATAAAAAAATCCCAATCCAAAAAACTGAATTTAGGGTTCACAGTTCTCAAACCAATTTGGGAGAAATTAAATTAACTTAAATTAACTTAAGATGACAAATGATGCTTCCTTGCATCTTTATTATTACCAACCAGAAAATGGCTCATTGGTGCACCAGAAAAAGAAATGAGGATCCATGTTCGAATTTAATTGATCAGAGACCAAGTGCAGCCAGGACAGAATTCTCTTTCAAGTTATGTCGCTTACACTAAATTTTATTCTCATATTGCTGATCCTGTGACATCAGTATGTTCTTCCTCTTGTTAAACCAGCTCACCAACTCCCAGCTGTTTCGCCACAGTGCTAAAATATACAGTTTGATTTTCCTGATTAAATTAAGTTGAGTCTATCGGAACACTGCACCGTACAAAATCTGAGAAAATTGAATTCAAGGCTGAAGTAGACACGTTTCCCTGTAGTATTGTTTTGGTATAGTGTAGTTGGCGCCGCTGTTGCAAAGACACATTAGCAATACAGTTACCGTTAGCCTGACTAATGTCCAAAGCAAAAAAAAACATAAGAATCACAAGTTGACGTAGAAATCCAGATGATTGGAAACAGCAGAAAAAACACTCAGTTGTTTTAATAAGTAGGCAGTCTTTGTTACTTACCGATCTAGTAGCAAAAATGTCGTTCTTTTTGTCTCAAGTCCTAGTGGTGCAAGGAATCAAATTAACAGGGGAACAGACTTTGGCGCAACACCCGTGCGCTCTCCATCATGTGAATTCACTCTTATCCTTCCTCGGTTTCTATCACTCTGTCTCTCGGCGTCTTCGCCTCCTCCATCAATGGGGTTTGTGTTCTTTTGCAGTGTGGAGTTCCCAGAGTTATTACAGATGTTCCATTATGACCTTGGGAAAGCGACCGAGGAAAACAATGCCTCTTCCTGTTGTGGTTGCTTCCTTTACGCATTAATTCGTCCATCTTTTTTGTGGGAAAAATTGAGCCCGGTGGCAGCATAGCAGAGCGAAAGCAAGATTTATCGGGAAGCAGTCTCTACACTGATGATGCTGTTTATCTACAGCCGTTAAATCAGTATTTACTTCAGAATGACACTTTAAAGTTTAAGGTTGAAAAGTTGCATTTAGCATCTAGTTATTCCAGTCGTAGCCTCTTCACGTCCACTATCGTCATTTATACACATTATAATGATGGAGTATGACAGAAGTTCAAACCAGGCAGCTGAAGATTAAAATGAACACAATAGATAAAGCGTCTGACTAAGCTTGAGCTGGAAGTCACATGTTGTTTCTTTCCACTATCCCTCTTTCATACATTCTATGTAACAAAGAAGATTTACATCCTGAACACATAACAGTTTCAGTTAAACATTACTCTGAGTATCTCTGTGGCCTTGGGACCATAGTTGTAAGCTCTGTCATCTCACTTGTTCTCGCCCTGTCAGTCTTTACTGTCATTTGTCAAATAATGCTAAGAATTCCCCGCAGAAATCTGATCCATAATAGCTCATTTCCGTTTATTTTCCACTTTATGATTAGAATCTATGGAAAAAGAATTTCAAACAAACCAGTGACCTTTCTGCTCAATGCTGCAGAGCCACTGCAGTGCGAATGTGTCTGAAGTCCGGGTGACGTGAGCCTGGTAATTGTGAACCTCTCTCCCCTTTCCTCCGCTGGCTGTTGTGAGGGGAGCCAGCGAGCGTGTGCCGAGGTTGTGAGAAGCCCTACCATTCCCTCTAATAAGCCCCTGTGGGACCTGCATGAACACTGCTGCAAGTGCTCGCAAGCCGTCTGCAAAATGAGAGAGCCAGCTACTTTTCGTGCGAGGGGGGGAGGTTGACGGTGGGGCGCTTAACAAGGCAAGTGTGAACATTCACGGTTATAGAATAATGACCTAATATTGCTCTCCGCTCCGTGACAGGTTATTGCCAAGCGCAGAGGGGTTACAATAAGATGTCACATTCAATTATGGTTCGGCGCTCAGTGCGGCACAAAATGTTTTCTTGCACGACAGCTGGACCAGTGAGGTTTTATGTGGAGGTGTGTGTCACAAGGGTTTTGGTAAAGACGTTACAACTTCCTTCAGCTGCTTTCCTTTTCTCATCAATGTCTGAATCTGCCATGTTTTCTTTGGAGCCGCAAAATGGGAGCTACTGCATACTGTGTGTACTGTTGAGAGTGGAGTAAAAATAGAAAGCAATCAATTTTAAAGTTGCTATAAATAAGAACTGCCCACCTGTCACATTCATATAAGAAACAGAAGGCTTGTGAATATTCTCATTCATCCAGGTCATAGTTATCTCAAGGAAATTGAATCGAAAGCAAGTCCAACTAGCCGGTGTGGAGGTCCAGCTATTTAACCTCTCAGGCTTGTGACCGCCTCCTGAGACGTTAAATAGCTGGACCTCCCCACCGGCTAGTTGGACTAGTCTCAGCCTAGTCAAGGGAGCAGGAACTGATGAAGCCTCTCGGATGAGAGGTGAAACGTCTTCAAGACAAAAACCAAATCCAGTTGCTTTCGATTCAATTTCCTTGAGATAAGAAACAGATAGCAGCACATTACCAGAGTAACTGCTAACTGCTGCTAACTGTAGCAGCTAGCCATGCAGCTAGCGCTCCTATTAGCTTACTGTGACCAGACTAGAAGCTCTGAGCGATAGAGCGGTGTAGGGATGACGTATTTTTGATGACGTATTTTTGTGAGCTAGCCCTGACGTTAGCATCGCGCTGGTTTTGAATTGGATTTTCGATCATTGCTGAAAAGAAGCTCTGTGGCAGGCACAAGTTTATGATACAGTACTTACACGGTTTGTTCAGCAAGATAATCTTCACAGACGGACACCCCTCTTGCGATTTTTGACACGTTATTTGAATCACTAGAAGAAAAAAGCTAATGTTAGGCTACCAGCAGACCACACTGCCGGCGCAAGACTTCAACATCAGGAAGACTAAGTCTTACTACACATTTTCTGTAATTTGATCAATCTACAAGTTGCAAAGTTAGAGTTAGAATAGTTTGCAAGTTCACCTGTAAAGACGGACAATGAGTAGATGAGTGTCTTAGCCACTTGTTAGCAACGGCCATTTTTAAGACATGTAAGCGCATTATAATTCAATTGTTGGACAATAATGAACAAAAAACGTAAATATCTTCAGCCTGTGGTTACCGCAGACCTTATTTCAGGCATTTAAAGGAAAACCCATTCAAAAAAACCCATTGACTTTGAGACAAGGGAACCGGAAGTGCAAAAATGGTAACTGATCACCAGGTTTAAGGTTTCATTACCACAATAAATTTAAATTGCTATAAAAGGGAGTGTTGGTGTTGTTTACATTGAACTATCACCTCCTGAGGTACAAAGTGGCTAGGGGCTAGCTGGTTAGCCTCCTAAGGAAATATGTCTGCAACACAATACAAAGACATCTTTCACTTATGGTCAAAACGGTTATTTGGATGCGATAAACTAGAATTCTTACACATTGCACCTTTAAACGAGATTCAGAGAAGAGATTCACTGAGGTGTCGTTGCCTTTTTTCGCATTTTGTGTGACGTGGGATTTAGATTTTTCTACTTTCTTCTGTGCTGACAAACAGACCTCCACGGCAGCTTGTTTTGGTCTCCATCCGGAGCAAGGGATGAAGGCGAGCAGAATGTCATCGGGGGCTGAAGATGGCGGCGTTAGTGTAATTAATTTTCTGGGAGCTTTGGCCCCGGTGCTCCAGAGCCTCTTCCTTTCATTTTCTATCAGGTCCAAGCATCTCCCACCTCCATTGCAGCTCGTGGGTTTTGCTGTAGGGGTCTCCAGCCTTATCTGAAGCCCCGTCTTATCTCCAGCTTGTCCCTGCAACCTGACTGCGGGAAGATTAGCTGTGCACCTCTTGTCAGCTTCTGATTTTTCCTTCAGTGAAGACAGAAAGGAGCCCAACGTAAGCCAAGATTAAGTTGGTAGTGTGGGTGTGCTAACCATGTTTTTCTGGAGGTCTTCTTGAGCTCGGGTAAAGGTCGAATAAGTTTGGTTTAAGCCCTCACTTTTACAGAGTAATTACATACGGAATAGTACAAAGAAAGCTCACTTGAGAAGATACGGTTCTTTATTGTAGCCTCTGTGTATCTCCACATGTAATTCCTTTGTTTTCAGTTGGAGCTCAAACCATCCCTAATGTATATTTCATACAGATTCATGATGTCAGGCTCCAATAAAAGATACAAGACAGGGAAACGTGTTCTGTTTAAAGCTCAGTTATGTCCAGTGGTACAGTAGATGTGGGTCAGTTGCTGGTACTTGGCTGTCACAGGAAGCGGGCCGAAAAAGCAGGAAGTTGAAGGCTCTGATGACGGGACCTTCTGGGAGAGATCACAAGCTCAGCCAATTAGCTGCTGAAAGGCTGGTGTTGAACTCCGACCCTGCCTGCTGTACTTTCGTTCTACAGAGAGATCTCATTTTGTTCATTAAGCCCGGTGTGGCATATTCTCTGCTGTCTACAGCTTACAATTACACAAGCATCAGTGGCAGGGCAAGGCCACAAATGGTCCAATTACAATTC
Organism: Lagodon rhomboides; assembly: GCA_039737535.1. Lineage (NCBI taxonomy): Eukaryota > Metazoa > Chordata > Actinopteri > Spariformes > Sparidae > Lagodon > Lagodon rhomboides. The sequence continues at coordinate 13,641,668 of CM077785.1, read as the reverse complement.
CATTTCAGCGTTTTGACATTTGGAAGAGAGAGAGAGAGAGAAGAAGAAGAGAATTTTTGTCGTGGAAGAAATATGAGAGTACATTCGCTTCGAGACACCTCTCTGACTTTCTTGTAAACTTTTCACCTCTGGACACCGGAGTCATTATTATATTGACGTGCTGTAGATTGTACTATCTTACGTCCGTTCAGGATTTTCTAGTAGCTGATTAGGGAATAGCTTGTAAAGGCTTCACCAAAACTTTTGCTCCAAAGACACAAACAGCCAGCCCCTCATTTCTAATTAAAATTCTGAAAGAATTTAGCCGGTGCTGTTAGTCAGCTCCCTTTTGTTGTTGCTGTTTTTTTTTTCAAGGGCTCCCACTCTGCATGTGTGTCATTAAAAAAAATCCCGAAGCTGTCTTTCTGTTCTCCCACCAGAAAAAATCGAAGAAAAATCAAAGCAACTTCCTTCAAGCCCACCCCCCACCCCCCCGCCCATCTTAAATAACTGCTGGTGTTTAGTAAATAAACACACTGAGGCAAATTCCAGTACAGTTAGCTGCTGCTGGAATTTTTAATAAACTCTGTCCCAGACAAAGCAGTTTGAGGATTCTGTCAGTTGATTGAGAAAGAAAATGTATTTAACGCAAGAGCAACGTGCGAGACATGTGTTCTCTCTCATGTTTCCCTTGCAAGAGTAATTAACTGTGTATGACTGTATAACTGTAATCATGATAACATGATAACTGCATGGATATGTGTTAGTTGTGTTACGGGCCTTAATGACATTATGAAAACATACATAGTTTTGTTCTAGTCGGTTACAGTCGGAATCAACATGACGTCACACAAACAACAACAGTCACTTCTGGGTGGACAACTGGTGGTCGATTTGCATTGCGGAGGTATGTGAAATCAGCAAACTCTAATGCTGTTGCCATTTTTTGGCTCTAAGTGTGAAGTTTAAAAGGTATATATGTAAAAAACTGTGGTCCGACCTATCTGTTTTGCTACTGCTGTGCTTATTTTATGTAATGTATTGCTTTGCTAGTGTCTTTGATATTTACCCAGCAGCAACTTCTCAGACTAGCTTGGGGTAAACTCAAGCTGTCATTTTCTTAAAGTCTGTGGCTCGACAGGTAAATTGGGTATCCAACATAATGATAGTGACAGTGTCGTTGAGGAGATATGAAATCCTTGAAAAGGATCTCTTATGGATTCAATGACTAAACTCATCTTTCATGTTGGAATTGTCTTAGTCAGATATCAATCAAAACTGCTTGCTAAGCTCCGCCCCCTTAGTTACCGTCGCCACTGCTGTCACGATGAAGCTCTGTGAGTTGGTTGAGAGGTCTCCAGATTCCTTTTTAACAGGTCGAGCTGATTCTTTTGAACGAGAAGCCAGTAAAAGAGGTCTTAAATATGCACATTTTGGCTACATGTTGGTTTTAGTAGTGCTATTGTATTCTCATTAACAGTACGCCTCACCAAATCCAATAAAAAAAAGATGTACTAATGCTTCAGTGCCCTCACCGTGGATGTTGCGGTTATGGACAGGTGTTTTAACATTGTGAATTGTAATGTTGCATAATGATATAGGTATCTAATGGCATCCCCCTTGCCCTTCAATATAATGCTGTTTCTTCTGTACATAGTAAAGTAAAATTAGCCAAGCATCTAACATTTGTACTTTACATTAGAGCAAATAAAAATGCTTTTATTTGAGCCCCATGCACAACATTTTGACACGGGGACAAATCCAAAGTAAGCTGTTCCCTGAGTGTTTTGTAGGACAGAGTTTGCCAAACAGTCAGTTAGATCCTGATCATTCAGTACTTTGGGTTACAGGATAATGTTATGTAAAGACAACGGTGATGAGAGTGTTATCATTGGACACTTTTTTGTGTTGCATTAGTCTGTGATGATAAGCGCTGTCCCTCCTCTACACCCTGTTGTTTCCACATAAAGCTCCATTGTGTGTTTTCATTAGGCATCTCCCATCTTAGCTATGCAGCAGAGTCTAACTTGTTTGTTCAGCGCACGTGTTGCTCTGTGTTTGCATGTGCTTTCCCTGAGCACACAAGGATATGCACAATCCTGTCATTGGTATTTCAATTGGGACTGTCTTGCGTCATTTCAGAAGGCTTGACCATCTGCGGATGTTCTGTCCACCCTCAGAGGGACTTGGACAGCACGGCGGTGGCTAACAGTCACTGTGTTTGCACAGGAACAGTGTGAAGTCTGTCATGGCCTCTGTTTATATGTGTGGGTTTCGGTCTGAAGTGGGCCAGTTCCTTTTGTATGAAGGTTTCTTTGTACTGTGATGGTGTTTCTACAGCACAAGTCACATTTGGCACAAGTCACAAGTTCCTTTTAGTCAAACGGTGCAGTATTAATTGAGAGGAGCCACTTGAACAAGTTATATAACATTGTAAAGAACGATACAGCTATCATTCGTCCAGCTCCGTTTCCTACAGGTTCTATTCAAATACAAATCTCCTGGAGTGATTTACAAGTATAATAACTCTAATGCAAGAAGTAGTCTCACATTCACATAATACTGCAAGCTGTGAAAGGGCTGAGATAAGGGTAGTGGTTAGAGTGCTTCTGTTTTCAGACCAGACATCAATGCTGACTGTTCATAATAATGACCACAATCTTTCTCTGGTCCATTTAGCAAAAATTACAGTAAATTTAAAATCTGCTGAGAAATAAGTGTGGTTTAGAATTTGCGTCCTGGACATGAACTTCGTGTCTTTTAATGTTATTTTTAATTTTGTCCTGTGAATCAAGTGGACGGGAGTGACTGGATGGAGGACCGGTAGTGTTTTTGGAGGGGTAGGTTTATACGCAGACTCTCTGTATTGTGTACAGGTATATATGGGCACAAACATGTGCACAGTATATCTAAATGTGACTGTTTACATCCTAATGTAGGCATATGTATGTTGAACTTACTTTGTATTTGTACTGCAACAGTGTACCAGTACAGTACAGACTAAATACTGATACACACGTAGGTACAAGAGAAAAAGATGTGAGATCAGGGAGTGATGGGGTTAGAATGTGAGATCTTAAGTGTAGGATTTTTACTAACTAACTCTGTAGAGTACATTATGTTCATTGCTGAGGAAGAATCTGGCACCTGGGAAGATTTTAAAGAGAACTTAAACTGTTAGCACATTACATTTGGAGGTGAAGTGAGTGGCAGCTGAGAGTGTCCGCCGTGGAGCTCAGAACTCTGTGTAACAACAGTGCCAATACACATAAACCTGTACCACCTCAGGCTTCTGTCCCCTGTAAGTACATTGCTGTACGCCAGCTGTACCCAACAGCCCTACTTTAAAACATACTGTTACATATAGGCTAGAGGCTGCAGTGGTGGACTGAGGAACAGGGGCATCAGCTGCATGCAGTGGGGTACCAGCAAGAAGAAAGTTGTGATGCATTTATTGTGAAACAGCTCTAAACCCCAATAAAGTTATGTCTCAAATTTAAAGCATAACTTCAGCACTTCCACGGTTGTAGTTGCATAACATCAGTCATACCCTCATCATGCTTTGGTTGCCATATGCAGATTATTGTATGATAATAACAACATGTAAAACATTGGCAGCAAAGAATTGCAAATATCAGAAATCTTTGTGTCGATTTGTATTTATTACACCACATTTACTGTAAAAGTACATGTTGAGTACTGCAAGGAGGATTTAGTTGCAGCCGAATAAGTGAGAGGAACAAGGTGTTCACTAGGCCAGAACATCTGCGGTGTGGCGCAGCTGTGAATCGTCACACCACAAAACCATGCACAGAAAGACTAAAAGGAACTTCCAAAATGAAGAAGTCATCAGAAATGCAGATAGAATTATAGAAATGGACGTATTTTCAAAAAAGATATTTTTGCAATTCCCATTGACTCTGCTATTTTTAGTGGGGGGGGTTTCATACGTTTGTCTTTCACATTTACTTAAGGTCATTGCCTCTTGTTACGTAACTCTTTCAGATCCTCTTAATATAACATTTCACTTGAGTGTCTTGGGAAAGGGTTGAAAGCTTCCCAGCTAAACTGCTGTTTGTTATAATGAAATACAAACTTTACAAAGATTTCAGCTGACATAACGGCTGCACGAGACAGAAGTCACCGGACACATTATATATTTTCTGTGCGCAGAAGTCAGGAGTTGATCACACACAAAGATATATATGTGTGCGAAAATGTGATTTTGGAAAATTCATTCATATGTGAAAAAAGCCGACCAGTTGTCAAAATGCCCCGTTCACATGTGACGTTATTTTATTTATGAATGTGAAAAGGAAAAATTTGTGCGACATTTTGGTAAGGGTACTCTAAAAAAAAACAAAAGAGGGGAGCTCAATTTGATTTTTTCTGCATTGAGGGCCACCAAACGATGCAGACATGTTTCCACATGTGGTTCTATTCTGAGCGATAGAGATGAGAGTGAAGTTTGAAACTGACAAGCAACAGCTGGGAAGGAGGATAACACAAAGCCTGGAATACAGTGTCACAGGAACACAGGTGTCAGTCACAGCGGCTAATTAAAACAAAGCCAGCAGTGTTAATGAGAAATGATGAGTGAGTGTGCTGCAGCTCTCATTTCTGTCAGTGTAACTCTGACAAACCTATCGGCAAAGAAAGACTCTCCGATCTCAAGAAAGTTTATGGACAAAAGAAAATTAATCGACTCGGAAAAATGCTCTCCCCATTCTTATACACGTGCAGAGTGTAACCACCGAGCAGAATCCTTATTTAGAGATTCAACTCAGTAACAACCTGTATGAATTTATGTATACAGGAGGCCTTTATTCGGTAGGGTTGGATGTGAGTCCAGTCAAAACAACCAAAAATATTGTAAAACATATCCGAGCAAGGTTTTACTTGTCTCTGCTAAGATAAAAATGTATGTGCCAAGACAAGAAAAGTAACACAGACAAGGACATTTATAGTTTGAAAATAAGAAAGTCCAAAAAGCCGATGTTATTAAAATCATCCTCATGCTGAGAGGAAAAATAATTAGAATCATCATGGGGAGAAACTTCGTCATTTTTTCATGCAGTGGTCAATTTCGAGATTTTGGGTTATTTTGCTTCCATCACACTGTTTTTTTTTAATAAAGAAAACATGCAAAATGTGTTCTGCAAATGCATGCAAATAAGAGCATACTGACTCATCTAAAACAGCCATGCATTATTCCCCGAGAAATGCTCAAAAAGTGTTGTCTCGCAATGTGAAAGATGTGAACAAAAGGTAAAATATATGCATTTTCACAACAGTGTTACCGTCTTGTAAAAGTGTTTATTCAATTAAATGCATTCATTGTTATTTTTTGCAACTTTTAACAAGAATATGGACATCACCTTTTAAAGGTTAGGCTGCAAATGTGTTAGCAAGCAGTTGCTTATTTACGCATCAAGCAGAGATGGAGCACCATTAGCATTTGTTTGGATCCAAGTTTTATTATTCACTCCCCCTCTGGTCTGGTCTCCCCTACGTAGCCGCTACTTTAGTGTTAACCCACTAGTTTCTAACTGCAGAGTTGGATGATGACGAAAAGTGTAACCCATTCACATGCACACATTCATTTGATCTATTGCCAATATAAAACGTTGACTGTAGCAGCTTTGATGGCAAGTGTCTTCAACCAGGAGTTTGTGACCACTTCAGGGCTCCATAGAGGGAAGGAGGGAAATGTGGTATCATGTCACTTCACTGTCATTGAATAATAATAGGCAATACAGTATTATACAATAGTATGAATTTGCATTTACAGATCGAGGTTCGCTATAACTGACAGCAATTGATCAGCACTACACTTGACAATCAAAAATATATGACATCACACCACAGTATGAAAGTTCTTGGTCCTGTGCAGCTGAAGCTCCAAAGTGTGAAAGTAGCTGAAGCCTCTGGAATTAAATCAACATACAGGCCGAATTTGATGACAGTACTACTAAAGAGTTGGCTTCTACCTTACTATACTTTTAGCTAATCAAATGTTAAACCACTGTTGCGTGCTAAAAGCCCTATACTCTTGTTCCCAATGCTTGAGAGCGGTCTGCAAGGCACTTCACATGTATTCGCTAATCCCAGGATCCTCCGAGGGACCAGACCCAAACTCCTGAAAATCTTCATCGTCTCCAGTATTGTTTTGAGTCAGTTGAGTGACCTTGTTGAGTAGAAGATGCCTCTCTCTTTCCAAGCTCTGATACTCCCTCAGTAGTCTCTTCAGCAGCTTGTTGCAGCAGGAGCACGACTCGGTTGAATTCTGTTGAGACTGGTCAATCTGGCACACTTCTGCTATCACGGAGCTGTTGAAAGGAAATTGATCTGTATCTTCTTTCGAATGAACTGGCAGGAAACAGAAGTTGTGGGCTGTGATTGCAAAACCTTTTCCACTGAAGAAACATATTACACAGTAACTTTGAAAGTGCCAAGGCTTAAACTGCTTTTAAAAGGACAAAATGTAGTTTTCTGGAACTTACAGGCAAGCCACAGGGAGATATTGAGAACAGCTTGCATGATGCACAAGATCCCTATAGTAAGAATCCCAATCCTGAGAAGTCTTCTCTGTGCGGTCGTCCCACCTGCACACACACAAACACATGCATTCAGGGTGGGTTCAGATTACTTTGAAATGTAGTTGAATACAACTGATATGGACATTTTTGTAGTTCAAAAAACATGTCATCTAATTGGACACAGACACAAACATTGTATTTCCTTTCGTCTCTTTAAACACCTCAAAACATGTTCAGTGCAAATAAAATTCATTTAGCATACTCAGCATTTACAGTTGGTTAAAATCAAAAGCAGCGGCAAAATGTCTTTTATATTTAGTGTGCTTACATACACCTACAAAGGAGTGAAATTAAATTAGACTTTAAGAAAGCACAGGCTGTATTACTAAATAATAATACTTCAACAAGTAAACTAATTTACCTACTTGCAATTTAGTATACGTTTTAAAAGTACACTGAAGATCAGCTTAAAATAAATGAACATAAAAGTTTTAAGTATACCTAAGAAAGTGTATCACAAAGAGACATAAAAGACATAATTATATTTGTCTAAAGTAAACTAACTTTAAAGGCGATTAAGTACAACTTATAATAAATTGACATTAAGTTTGTATGACTTCCAAAATACATCTTCTGAGAGCATACTGACAGTGTATTACAAAGGCCATGAAAAAGGTATATTGTCTATAATTGCACTAAATTGCTACTATAGGTGTTGTAAGTCAGTATATTTTTTCTGTGTGTATGTGTACAACTTACAATGTACTTACAACAAAGTACACTTTTCAGAGGTACACTAAAATACCACCTAAAGATTGTTGGATTAGCATATTTATTTTATTACATTAATGTTGAATGTAATGTAATGATATTTTGAAGTTTTTCAAAATAGTTTTTTTTTTAAATACACTTTAAATTAAGCTCAAAAAGTAAAAGTGTACTTGTAATAAGGTTTTTACACCTAAATCATACTGTTAATACAATAAAGTACACTATCTTTTCACAAGGGCACCCTTAACCCTTGTAAGACGACTGGTTTTTGAATGTTTCTTGCAAAACGTCTTTGTTCCTTGATGTTTTATTGTTTTGACATTGTTACTTGACACTAAGGCATTCAGAATAGCCCGGCACGTAAAAACACAAGAAGCAATGATGACGTTGATGATAATCCCTGAAGGACAAAGCGGTTATGCAGTATTCCTCAGTTTGATCTCTTCATTAACATTTAATTTCTTAAGCTTTTATTAACTTGCACTCTTACCTTCCTGTCCAGTGTCACTGCCATCTGTTTCAGTTCTCCGAGGTTCCGATGTAACGGCGTGGTCAGAGAGCTCAATCTCTTGCGGCATGGTTGTCTACTGTGAGTAAGTTTCAGTTTATATTTACTGTGACAATGCTAACAGTCACACACTGTCTGATATATTGCTGCTTTGGGGTTTTTTTTTTCAAAGGAAGTAAGATTTGAGGAAACACAGAGTTAGGTCTTCTTGATTAGTCAGCGTCTTGAAATACTAAATTTAGATTACGATCGACCCAATTTCTTCTCCTTGTATAAAATCATTCACCTTTCACTGTATATAAAAACTAATTATGGGTCAATTTGATTTTAATCATTTTCATCTAAACCTTAAACAGATAATCTTCATGCAGTTCCAAATTGTCACAAACTGAAACGAGAACCAATTTATTGAGGTCGGGAACCAGATTGGTCACCCACCTGGCATTCAATTTTGACTGAGGCTGCAATCAATAATGTGACCCAGCAGCAGCCCTCCTGTAGAGTTCATCTTTGATTGGAAAGGGTTGAACTGGGTATATCACCACATATTGATACAGTTACCCAAGAAATATCCAAATCTAATTCTACTGAGCATATTCATACCCCCCAGATGATGAGCCCTTCCATCCAGCGCCACCCTCAGAAAAGATTTAGAATTTGTGATGAAACGCTAAGAATGCCAAAGTTCCATGTCCACAATTTTGTAATATCTGACGTATGTACAGATGTATATTGCAGCCTCGAAGGAGGCTATTATAGTTTTCAATCGCTTACACACCTTTTCAGAAAATGTGGCTAATTTTCCCAAACACTCATCCAAAGTTTAATACTGTCTGGCTGAGGCTGATTCCTTTCACGTGACCACAGGACTTCACTGACATCACAGTAAGCAGTCTCTGTAACTAAGTAGCGGGGAATGTATCACCTTTTTACGTTTACATTTTAGGGCATTTAGCAGACCCTTTTGTCCAAAGCGACTTACAGTAATTCATACATACATTCATACACTGATGGCGCACATCAGGAGCAGTTTGGGGCTCAGTATCTTGCCCAAGGACACTTCGACATGCAGACCAGGGGAATCGAACCAGTGACCTTCCAATAACAAGAAGCTGATTCTACCCCTGAGCCACAGCAGCCCCATTTCTTGTATTGGGGATTGCATTCATAGTGAATACCTTTCACCACCAACTTGTGAAGAAAGCCTACCTTTGGGCCTTTTATTCCTTGACTGACAACAGGTGTGAAGTAAGTGGTGTAATTGGCAGGTATTATTTATCATTGTGAAAGCTTTTTATGTGAACACTCAAAAACCGGTGCCAAACATAGAGCTCTGAATGGTTTTGGTCAAACTCCACTCCCACAGACCATAGTCATTCAAGGTTGCGAGTTATATAAATGTAGGGAATCTGACAAATTGCTGTAATTTCATCACTCCCTGATTGACCAGCAACTGAAAAGACAATTGATAGTGAACATGCGGAGGGACGTGGGGTCATATTTGTAAAGACAAAAACATATCTGCCCTAACATTACCTTTTGACGGCATGCAGTGAATTTTACTTTTAGGCTCACAAGAATGTGTCAGAGATGTGTGCTGATGTTTCAGAATGAATTCATGCCTTCTCCTATCGTATCATGTAACACTTTGAAACAGTATTGTAAACTAGGAAGTGACTGAATGCTAACGTCAGTTCCTTTATAACGGAAGCTATTAGTAGGCCAGCTAATTATGTTGTTTTACCTTAAAATATGGCTCCGTCTCCAGATTTTCACATTTCATTGTCTTTTCGTTCCCTCACTCTTCCATGCCATGTGTTCCATTGCACGATACGCATTGGGTGGTGTGATCCCGTCCCAAGATGGTCTCTAGTTTTACAATTGTGTCATGAAACATTGCTTTATTTTATCATATCTAAAGAGGAGGAATAATCTTGTGTACTGTAGCAACATTATGACTAAAATGGACTTTCCCCTACACACTATGTGTTCATGTATCAACAAGCTGATCTGAAACTAACGCTGTGAATATAATTTCTAGATATATTTTAACTAAACGGAATTATTAACTTTTGTTGAATTAATTAATTTTCAGCACATCCGGAGCCAATTTACAATGTATTACTTGCACACACACTTAGCCCTGCATTTTCAGCAAGAACGGGAGATCACAAGAGAAGTGACAATAGCAGCAGCTGGCTGGCGAAAATCTTGTGACAGATATCAACTAACACGTGCAAAAGGTGTGATAAAAGAAGAATGCATACATATGCAAGCGGGTGTCGACCTTAAAGTTAAGATGACACCATGAACATGTGAATTACACGTGTGATAAGGCTAATAGCATACGCTGGTGCCTGTTCAGCTTACATTTATGTATGAACTCTGATCCACCCAATTTAATATTTTCCCTGGAGGTGAGATCCAGAGGAAGATGTTAATACCCGTCACCTTAGCAGGCTGCCACAGTGAAAGCAGAACTTTATCAGTTCGAATTAAAGCCTCAGTGGTGCAAATGATACAAATACTGACAATACTGTACCACTCCCATATCCTAACAACCACGGGGGAACGCTCCATGATAGAGTTGTGGAGATGGGTGAAATTAATGGGTGTGTTCGGCTGGAGAAGAGCTGGATTACAGGGTGCAACAGTGCATTCTAGTGGCCAATAGGAAAATCACAGGAAGCGTTTGAAAAATGTGGCCAGGTCAGAATATGTTTGTGCGGCTTTCATTGTATTTTATTTTTTTTAATTACTAAACTCGATGTAGTAGCACAGTGACCTGAGGCCTTTTAGTTTCTGGTGCTGCAAGTTTATTTAAAGCTTGTTTGAGTTTGCCTATTGCCTTTTTGCTGTAGGGGACCATCACTGGACACTGCATTGGTTCATACTTCTTTACCAAAGCTGCTAAAAGGTTCAACTTCAGCTAAACTGACAAAAAAAAAAAACAATTGGTAATGCCAGTGGTGTAGTGGAGTGCTACAAGTGAGGCTCATGAAAAGAGACTGCAAAAGAGATTTGTGGGGTGTGGCTCAGATGATATGAGTATATATCGAATATGATATATATATATATACACTCTTTATAGCTGAGCCCATCCATGCAGAAAAAAACAATCCCAAACTCAGAGGCAGAGGCACACACATACCTGCACACATGGTCACTGCACACATTCACTAGAAAACACTCAGCCATTCATGCACACAGCCCTTCTCCCACTACTCCATACCATGCATCCATGCACACACATTCACATTCAATCACATGAATTCAGATGCACTCATGCAGGATGGCACACACAGACACCCAGCTGCATGCATACAGGTATTTGAGGTAGGTGACTGTGCTGAGTGTGTGTGCACACGTGACAGCTCAGTTTCTAAAAAAAAAAATACATAAATCATGACAAACAATGGCAGCAGTCAATAGTGTGAAAGTGCTGATGTGTGGATGTGGATGCACCCACTGGTGCCCACGGTGCTGCCAGACAGGCCATAATGTCACTCTGCTGGCAGGAAACCTATCACTGAAGAACAAAGCATTATATTTAGCCGTGCTAGCGGCGTGGCTCTGTGGATGGCGCTGTCTGCTTGTCAGCCAGTCCGGAGCTTTGATGCAGACTAAAATATATCTCAACTGATAAATGGATTTCCACAACAATTTTTACAAATATTTATGGTCCCCTGAGGATCAATTCCGTTTACTGGGTGGGTCGTTTTTACTCTGGCGCCAAATGCAGATCAAAGTTTTCACTTATCCTGTGAATTATCTCAACATCTAAAAGATGAATTGGCATCCAAGAGGACGTATCCTCGTGATCCCCAAACCACCAGCATTGGCAACGTGGATTTGCGGTTTTGAGTGAGGTGTCTCTACGAGCATTGGGCGGATGGCCATGAAATTCGGTACACACATTCATGTTCCCCTCAGGATGAATTGAACTTTAGTGATCCCTTCACTTTTTCTTTTTCCACCACCATACTGTCACAATTTTAATTCAAATTCCCTCCACCCTTAGCTGTATTTTCCATTTAGTGCTTAAAGCTAATGTTGACATGCTAAACTAACATGGTGTTAGCATGATATTAGCATGATCATGAGTTTCATACTAACATTGACAACATGGTCAGCGTCACCATCAAAAAGTGTTACTTAGGGATTTTTGACATTCTTTTTAGGCATCATTCGACGTTGTGTGCAGTTATTTCGTCGATGAACACGGTGAACGAAGATTCATCTTCTGTGGAGGAAATGAGCCAGATGTGGCATGTTGCTTCTCATTAGTGACACACAGCTCACTCCTTTCTGTGTTAAAACAAATACGCTGCCTTGACTGTGTGTGTGTGTGTGTGTGTGTGTGTGTGTGTGACAGCTGGAGATGAGTACTCAGTTAAGTGGAAGAAAATAAATCAAAGCACTTGCCATCTTTTTGTGATGATTTGTCTAATTCTTGTCTGGTATGTCCAGAGATGGATGATGTCGCGTGTGACTGTGTGTGTGGTGGGGGAACAGAGCAACTCGGAGAGAGAGAGAGAGAGAAAGAGAGACAGAGATAGAAAGTGTGTGTTTGGACCAGCTGCACAGCAAATCTGTTTATTCTGCACAATTTGGCATCAAACACAACAGACTGCTGAGTGCTTGCTACTGCTTGTGGCTCCCCATTAAAATGGAATTTATTGCTGCCTTAAGAGCAAGCCCGAATTACACATTTTTCCCTCTGCGCTCCGTCCTCTTCTCCCTCTTTCTCTCATTTGCACTTTTTCCTTTTCCACGGCTTTAGTAATAGTGGCGATGTGGGGTGTTTTTTTTTTTCTTTCTCCATTTCTAGCAGCAGCTGTCAGACAAGTCATCATAACGGCTCATTATAAACCCGAACGGGCAGGTACGGTTGGCAGGCCCACCTACCCGTCAGCACATCACTGCCATCTCCCCTATAACCTGAGTGAGTGGCGCTCAGACATCGTGTCGCGGGAAGCCTGCACTGTCCATGAATGTGGTGGCATCTCATGCAGCTGCCACTCAGTAAACACCTTACACATGCTAAACCATCTTTAGTTGGCCAGTCACCTTGGTCTAAAGGTGTGTGATCTGAACAAGTAAGGAGTCAGTCTTGTCATTTGCGGGCAGCCCCATGCTATGTGGGTATTTTAAGACAGTTCTGACAGTTGAATGTCACATCTCTGTTCCAATTGCATTTATTTAGTTGAGTGTGTCTGCAACAAGGCCGTATCCAGGGAGTCAACACTGGGGGGGGGGCAATGAAAAAAGTTTTTGGTTGCAAATGTGAAAACTAATTCCCTTACATTCTAAAGTATATAAAAAAGAATGAACACACTGGATGATTGTTTTATTTATTTGCTGGCTAATGCATGGAATGTGTGTAACACCTCCACATGTCAGAACAACTGAATAGGTCGACTGACTTTAAAAACAACATATATCACTGCTTCCTAAATTCCTGACTTCCTCCTTTGGTGCTGTAATAATTATAACGGCTCCTAAACTTTACCAACTAACAATAACGTGAATATGGGTCATAATAAGGGAACAGTTCATCCAAAAATGAAAATTCTGTCATGATCTTCTCACCCTCATGTCAACGGACACTAGGGTGAAGTTTCATGGTCCCCAAAACATTCATGGAGCTTCACAGCAAGAACTGCAGTACACCATAATACTAAAACCACTGATAATAATTTGTTAAATTAACGTACGATTACAATTAGACTTGCTTGTGAAGATTTTGGATCGGATTTAGGTCGCCTGTCATAGCGCAGCAATTTATATACAGTGTATCAATATATTGGGGGACATTTTAAGCGTATGTGAATCTTGTGGGTATGTGTCCCCACCCCAGTATATATCATAATGACGGCCCTGGACTGAAATAATCAAGTCCCTGTTTAAGATTTAGGACACATCACATCAGCAGCCTGACAACCTGTTACCCATATAATTTACACTTGTAACCAGGCTTTTGAACTTATGCTGCAAAGAGAGCGTGAACTCGGGGCCCACATCTCGCTCCATAAATCTCCTCAGCCAATGATAAATTCATATTTAATGACCACGGCTATCGTCTGGGAAGGAGGAGCATTCTTTCATTATTGCCTCTTTCCCCTGCTGCTTGGTCGAGATAATTGATTTCTCTGTGGTAACAAGGTATCGACCATGCATGGTAGCCGGCGAAGACGGCGGTTCGATTCAAAGGAGGGGTGGAGAGGTAGCAGAGAGGAGAAAAAAAACAGAGGGAATAGAGGGATGAAGGCAAAAGAAGAGATAAAGGGAGAGAGCGAGAGCATTGAAAGCCAACAAGCCAGACAATTATTTGCAGTTAAAAAAAACTCAGTGGCTTCACTTGGGCTTAGATTGGACAATGACTCTTGTCTTGTTTTTCAGGGATTTTAGAAGCCAAGTGCAGAACATAGTTTTGGTATTTCAGCGTTGTATGTTTAATTTGCCAAATGGAAAGCATATTGATCACACAATCTGTCACATAATTCACTGAAAACAGTGTCAGGAACAAATCTGGAGGACCACTTTTCAAGCACATGCTCAGCCTGCTAAGGAGGCACTATTTTGGTCCTGGAGCTCATGTTTATACATTTGCAGCATTATGCTTTTGTTCCCTTAACCTGACAAACAGCTCCTTCTCTCGTGCTCATTTCCATGTGATTCCAAAAGCAAATCTGAACGATGACTAGCCTAATCCTTCAGTGGAAACTGGTGAGTGGATATAACAAGACGGCAACGACGTAGAAATGCCCCCCAGCTAGTGACAAAATATGTAAAACCCTTTGTTTTATGCTACAAATGTCCAAACGCAATGACCATTGATCTAGTGGTTAACATGGCCTTTTACTTCAGCACACATATTGATTATTTACGTGATCAGATAGGTGGATTTGACTGGCAGTTATTGAGTTAACATCTCTGAGGTGCGAACATTATTTGCCCTGACCTCACTGCATGCTGTAGCCAGAGCTTGACACATATAGACTGTATTTCCAGCAATAACCGAATTAAATAATGTATTGATTGTATTCAGCTTCCAGAGATAGTAACAGTTCAGTTCCTTCGGCATCACTTCCTGCAGCTCACTGCATAAATAGAGGAATTAAATAGTGCTGTTGTTGTTGTGTGTTTACCAGCTTACATTGTAATTTATTTAAGAGCTCTTAATTGGACTAGTTACTCATTTGGCCCTCGCTGGTCCCACAGCAGAGTGGAGCTCTATCACTGCACACTGGGGCATGCTGGAATACGGAGCTACAGAGACACACTGTACACAGCCAGCTGTTTGATGTCTGCAGCACCGTACAGCATAAATAAACACACAATCCCCCAATGAGAGGACAGATCGACACACAGGAGACCCTATTTCAGGCTAATGAACTATTAATGCCGATTTGAAATTCAAACATTTTTTGGAGGGTTTTCTCCGCAGTCATTCACGGCTCTCTTTGTGTGTGTGTGTGTGTGTGTGTGTGTGTGTGTGTGTGTGTGTGTGTGTGTGTGTGTGTGTGTGTGTGTGTGTGTGTGTGTGTGTGTGTGTGTGTAAGAAAGGAAGCGAGAACAAACTAATTTGGATGAACTCTGCGCATTTTTTTTCCTACCCCCCCTTCAAACAGCTGGGCTTACATCTCAAAGGGGCCCCGTGTGTTGGTGAGGCTCTGTATTGAATGAGGCAATATAAAATGTATGTCAATGGGTTCAGCCTGGCTTAGCGCTCTCCACAGCGACTGTTAATGGAATAACTATAAGATGTATAAATGATCCCTGCTTTAATTCATAATAATGTTAGACCTCATCGCCTGCCCACTCAGCCCAATAGATTATGGAAATAGCTGTAATGACTATTGGAACAATGAGCCAAATTGCATTATGATTCAGCACCACATCGGCTTTGGAATAACTGGCACTGTGCTTTTTTTGGTCTTTCACTGAAGATCTTGAATAACAATGGCCAACATTCAATTTACACCAGGGAAAATGAAGATGAAGAGTGTTAAACAACAATGGAGGCTTTAGGCTGCCTGAATTAGGCATTAATAACACACTCACAGTTAATAGGGTAACACTAATCCATGTCCAGGTGTAAGAGGGTTTTTTTAAATATTTTTTTTAGGTTGAATTGGTGATAACAAAACACATCCTACATGTATGCCTCAAATGCTCCAGAGGCTGAATCAGTAGGGTTCCTCGCCCCACATGCCCATCTCATGAATGAACAACATCCACCCAGACAAAAGAGCCAGTCTTTTGATGTTTTATTCTTTGCTCAACCATGGACTTTTGTGTGATCTTATTTGAGCCAAGACAAAGAAATAGTTGTTAACATGAGGTCCACGATCTCTTGGGTGAAAGTAACTACATCAGTTAGACAAAATTCCATTAGAGAAATAAAACAATATAAAAGGAATAAGTGTGCAATACTATATAAAACATAATTTAGTATAACTGGAGTCTCAGACTTTGCATATTTCTTTACCCGCAGGCAAAACATGGCAAGATTTGGTTTTTACAATTAAATACTCTGAATCATTTTTTTCCCTAAATAACTAAAACTTGAACCAGTGATGTCATCATCACATTTAAATCTGGAGCTGAGAAAGATGACAGTGAGAGCAGCAGAGAGAAATTCCTCAGGGGAAGAATCACTTCTTGTGCATAAGTGGTGAGTAAAAGTAAGCTATTGTGGATGCAAATACTTAAAGGGTAATGTCACTGATTTTCCATACAAGTGCGTTTAGTGGGGGGTACTAGTGCATATGCGGCAAAAAGTAATATAAAAGGTCCAGTGAAAACTGCATATAATCTCATAAATTGCCTCCTGTGATGTCACTCAGTAGCTAAGTTGGACTGTGGGTAATGTAGGAGCCAGGTTTTTTTAAACGAATCTACTCTTCTAGCACTGCACTCCTATAACACTGTTGGACACATTGTGAATAGTTAAGGTCAAAATCGATAATGTAGAACCAGAAATATCCTTTTTTTATTCCATGCATTCTTCTTGCTTTACAAAACCTGTTGCCTACATTACCCATAATACAACTTAGCCAGTGAGTGACATCACTGAAGGCAATTTATCAGTCTAATGCAGCTTCCCCTCGAGCCACAAAAGGCTTTATGCTACTTTTTCAACTTCTGTATGTAATACTCTCCAAGACTAGTAAACACAGCTTAATGTGAAAAATTGGAAGAGTTACCCTTTAAAAGTGTAAGTGAGCATGCAAATCAGTTTTCACATTCATAAATTAAAAAAGCTCCAGATTTTCCTTTGTGATGACCACACAGATGTGAGCCTCACATCTCTGGCTCGTGAGAGAGGAAATATTGGCTGAACTGTTTTAGATCACAGGAATATTTTACAGTTTTTTTAAATGAGTGTCAGTAATACTGACTTGTTGTTCTCAAATTTTACAGTAGATCATCTTCATTGGTTAAGGCTTGCACATCAAAAGTGGTAGAACGGCAGCCTCTAGTGGTGTGTACTCACAGATATAAAGGACATTTCCTCAGATTGTTACAGATACAGTGCAAAATGCAACATCATTCCCATTTAGTATCAGTGTTTACATTGTTAAAGTATATAAATTGTCATGATTGGTATACATCATGGCACACAATCAACATAAATATAAAACAAAAATGTTAAATCATGAAAACAAATGATATGTTAGTTTCAGGACAATGACCAAAAGACAAAAAGGACACTGGCCATTAATACTTCTTTCTTTTCTCTTTGTTTTGTGCAGCTATGTATTTCACGTGTGCTCGAGCACCCCTGTAGCTGCGGTGACAACCACAGATTCAAAGATGGACCAACACCAGTGAAAGCGTAGCTTCTGAACATCTAACACAAAGCAGAAGGTTAAGAACCTTGGATTGGTTTGTAATGTCCGCTTGGTCATTAAAGCCCTCAAACCTTTTACAATCACGTCGATGTCGCCACAGTTTTGGTCAATAATAAATCATTAGTAATCAAAGATATAAAAAACTTTTACATTTGTGTGCAGGAATATTTTCAAAGAAATAATCTGGTTAGAAAATCTTGCATAAAATACTTGAATAAAAAACTGCACAGTAGTTTTCCCACATGATTATGTGAACATATATTCAGTAATTGCATTAAGTAACCCAGAAATACCATAAAGGTGAACCTTTTTTCCCCTCCTTTGCCATTACTTCAGCTGTGGAGAAGCGAAGAAGTTGCCCTGGCACTTAGAGGCTGCTGAAGCTTTGCTCTTGCTCCCAAATCTAAGGGTGGAGTTGGGGGTGGGATCAGGGATAAGGGTGGACAGAGAGTAGAATTTTAAGCCCCATAGGAGCAAACACAAATGTGAAAACAAATGTTTAGAGGTAAAAACAGGAATCCATAAATGTGGACAACTGAATTAGATAAATTTAGTTGTTGATTATATGAAACGAGCTTTAAATGTTTAGTTCATTAAAGCTAAAAATGTATCCGACGCTGCTGCTCATGCCACAATGCTTACGCTCAAACTTTCAAAAGTTCAAGCTTTATTAAAAGTTGGATCTTGACTGAAATATTTATCTATTTCATTTGCTCTTCCACTAAAAGACCCATGTTCAACCAGCATCTTCCACAGAGTTGCAGATATTTGCAAATACTATTTTTCCAACCCAATTTCAGTGAATATCAAGTCACTTCTGTAGTGCATTTAACATATTATTATGCAAAATAGGCAATTATGCCAGATGCAGACATACAATGCTTTTCAAAAAGTAAACACGAGTGGACAATATAGGAAAACTGCTTAGTCATACACATAATTGAAGCGTAAGCTTATCGGCAGAAATGTTCATTTTGGGCTGATGCTGAGCCTTTTTCGGCCAATACTGATAATGTGTTGCTCTCATCATGTATGTTTGTATTCAACAATAACAACACCAATTTTACACATTAACGTGTGTTTACAGGTCTTGAGGAGAACAACTGCATGTGAAAAATTAGATATTGCCTTTTTAATTCTACACATTCTTTTTTCTTTTCAAAACCTGGAGCAGTTTCCTCTGGAGCCACAAGGGCTTTATACTACTTTTTTCACATATGCAGTAGTACTCCCCAAGACCTGTAAACTGATTTTATTGGTGGAGTTATTCTTTAATCGACTGTGAGAGTGTGTGTCAGAGTAGGTGTGGGCTTACAGGGTGGTGCTGGAGAAGGTGTGCATCATGCGCTGGGACAGCGAGCTGGAGGAAGGTGTTTTGGCCATCATCTGATGCTCTGGAGTGGTCACTGGTCCCAATACACTCACTAGATCAAAGAGCAATACACCCTCAGGTCATTTTTTCAACCCAAAATTCATACAAATTGCTAAAAATTAAAAACAAATTGGTTTTAATCTCTTATAATATAATGTGTATTTTCCTTCTCTCGTGTAACCTGTCAGTGATTTACCTTTGCGGTCTGGAGTTTCCATGTGGTGAGCATCGTCCATGCCTGTATTATCTGGATAAGCAAACTGACCCCAGTACCTTGCTGGAATACTGAGCAAGCGCTCTACAATCTAGAAGAACATAAAATAAATCCAGTATTTGTATTCAAAACCCTCTCAAAGAACAGAAATCAACAAACGAAATCACTCAGCCATATACTTAAAACTAATTAATGAACACTGGACTAGGCCTCTGAATGCAATGTTAAGTCAGAAGAATTAATCACTTTACCCTCGGTTGTCTGTTTGTGTCATGCAGGATGGTCATAGGGTCTGGGTCAGGAACAGCGTGACCCACAAGAGTAGGGCCAAACACCCTGGCCAGGTTGTTCACATCCATCTTAGTCTCCACACTTTGAGAGACCCTGGGAAAAGAGAGGGGTGGAATATTACACACAGTCTTAACTCCAATTAAAGTTGAACCAGGTTTACTGCAGAGATGTAGGAGGTTATAAGATGCTTGCTCACTCGCATCTTGACCTTTAGAAAATGTTGAAAAAAGTATCTATGGCTTACAAGTATTTGCTTACATAAGTTGTGTCTAATGAAGGGAAGGTAATGGGAGCAGAAGGGAGTAAGAACAGAACAAAACAGGTTTCTTGACTCGGCTGTAATGTAATGTAATGAAAATTACTTCTGCAGATGGATCATCAGGCAGGCCAGGGTGTCTCGGTTGGGTTGAGGCAACTCACTGATGTTCTGATACAACATGGCAAGACTGTTGCCATCATCCTGGATTTCTACAAAAACATTAACACCAGTCATGTCATACTCACGCACATACTGTTCCCCACATTAAAAGGTCTGTGTGATTCTAATCTCAGAAAGACTCACCGGCCGCTTCCATGAAGGCTTTGTTGAGGTGGAAGGTGAGCAGCGGCTCTGGGAGGCTTCTGAGGAAGTCTTTGAGTACACCTGTAATGACGTTGATGTCGTCTATTTTGTTAAGCGGTGGCAGAGTCTTTCCTCTAATCAGCTTCTCCTTCAGCTCTTTCACCATGCGCTCCTGGCCAGAGACCCTGTACAGGCCGACCTGGGGCAAGGGAAAGATAAAAGAAACCAGCTCTCATTGTCTGGCTGCCTGTGATACATCATTACTGAATGACATGTCTAATTAGAGAGAAATTATCCACTGTTATCGCTCAAGAGAAAGGATCAGAGCATAACACGAAGGTGACAAGTAAACATGGACTTGAATAAAGTCTGTTTTACCTCATTGAGGCCTCTGTGTTCAATCTCCTTAATGCAGTAGATAACCAAAGCTGGGATTTTGGGAGATGTAACTGGAGCAAAGTCAGCCAGGGTGGCCTGCATACAAAATACATCAATTCATATGTAGGCAACATGAAAGAAATAGAAAATAATGTAAGATTATTGAGTGGAAACAGGCCATTAAGCAATGAGACAACTGTACCTCGGTGTTGTTGATGGGAGTGCTAACAGCTGTGGGATTACAGGGCATGGGACAGCGGTCACGACACTCTGGGTGGCTCACCACCCTGCAATCCTGGCAGCGAAGGTACATCTTGCCAAACTTTGTTTTTCTTCCACACGATCCACAGAACTCAGACTTTATCACCTGAGTGAGGGAGAGAACACAGTGCCCAAGGTGAGTAGATGCATCAGTTAGTAGTCCAACATGTTGAAGCAGCTGGTAGTGCAGGTAGATAGCCAGTCTAAGTCTGAAATGCTTCACTTTCACAGTAAGTACAGTCTTACTGTTTTCGCAATGAAGTGGTGCTTTTTTCCTCCTCCTTTAGCTTTGGGGGTTCTGAGTTGGACTGGGATCTCTGGCACTGGGGTGCTGGGAGCTTCACTGGCAGTCTCAGATTGGTCAGTAGTGGTGGTATCAGCCCATGCTGGAGCAACTGTAGACACAGTCACATATTATTAAAAACCCCCAAGTCAGTCTGATTAATTTTGTTGTAAGGTCTCATTAGGAGGATTAAAATAAAGCAACAAAATTCTCACCACTCTGTCTACTGCGTGTCCAGTAAGGCACAGTTTCAATGGTGGAGACAGCTTTAACAGGACCACCATTCGCAGGCATGGTGATGGTAGTTTTGGCCACAATAGACTCATTCATCTGAATCATGTACAAAAAGATATTAATGTTCTATTCAACCAACCTGATGGACATTTGTGTTGGATTAAAAAAGAAAATATTAACCCAAAGCTGTTTTACAGACAGCACAGTTATTCAAACGTTAGTGTTGTATTATGCATTCAGCTGCAGAGGTCAGCATTACCCTATCTGATTTGCGTCCAGTGGAGCGAGGTTTCTTCATTGCCTGTGGAGGAACTTCAAGTTTCCTGGAGGAACGCTGTCAATTGAAATGGACAATTCACTTTCAGAAACGCATTCTTATAGACTGGCTGCTGAAAACTGTAAAACAAACAGCAAGACTGTGCTTAAGTATAGAAAGAATCAAACCACTGAGTGCCTTTATACCTAACCTGAAACAAACTGTCTAAATTACTTCATCATTAAGACATGTAAGGAAGCACATGAAGACATGACTCACCCGTTTCTGGCGTTTCCGCAGTCTCACATTCTTCATCACAGAGGAATCCCAGTCCTACAGAAAAAGTGGAATTAGACTATAGTACTAAGAGGTCAGTTCACAACAAGAGTCCCTTGATGTTGTTGTCCCACTATCTGATCCTCAAACCATCAGTTCTCCTAAAATATACAGTGATGCTTTTAAGAAATGAGGTCAGTATACCAGAGAGTCGTCCGTTTGGTCAAAGCTGATGTCTGACAGCAAAGAAGCTGATTCATCGATGGTCATTAACCTGTAAGATAGAAAATGAAATGAAATGTTCTGTTGAATTAAACAAGCTTTAATACAGGAACTTGTATTTCACATATTTGATTTCCTACAGTCTTAATTGCAGACAGTGTCTTCATTTGCTAAACAAAGTGTAATAGTACTACCCTTAATGTAAGTGAGGTCAAGACAGGATGAGGCATCATGCTAAGAGGAACCTAAAACGGTTACTATCTTATTCTTAAACAACAGAGGAACCAGACCAGGAGGACCTGACCTTCGACTAGAGTTGAGGTTGTTATTAGCAGCCTGTGCTGCTTGGGAGTGGGCGCTGAGGAAAGCCAGGGCAGACCGCTGCTCCTCACTCAGGAGGATACTGCTGCCGTTGTTCTCTGATAACAGCAGCTCCCGGATCAGCTGTAACTGACGTTCCTATTATGTACATAAAAACAAAGGAAAATGTATTATTTAGTGACAATGAACATCCACCAGTTGGACAAAGGTTATTCACAGACAAAACCTGTAAGGTGGGCTTTACAAAGTATAGTGACCAGTAGCTTTATATGAAGATAATATACTAGGCTTTTTCTAACTTCCTGTGTTTCCCCTACACAACTCTGCAGATTTATTATTGCACCCACCAGCTTCTCATAGACTGCCTCGGCCTTCTGCCGCCGGCGGATCTCCACGTCCACCTGATTGCGAGCATGCTTCAGTTTGACCTCAAGGGCTCCCCTCTCAGTCTCTACTTTAGCCAGCCCCTCTTTACAGGAAAGCAACTCCTCGTCTGTGTGCAGCCACTTTTTACGGCAATCCTCAAAGTTGACTGCCATCTGAAGGAACTCTGAATAAGACAATGGAAGAGGAGATTGTTGTATCAGCTCTGTGCACTATATACTACTTTCCTCTGCGGTGGCACTGTGTATTAGGCCTCCAAAATTCAGTAGGTTTTTATTGGCAAATATGCAAATTGCCTTTAGTTAGAGGACAAAAAGACACAGTGCTCTGCTGTAAAGTGAGCAAATGAATAACAATGCTTTTCTGTTAGTTACAATGGAAATGACTTGCATTATATAGGCTACTGAAATGGTAATTTTCACTACGCCCCAATAGCCATTTCGACCCCCATCTGTGGCAAGGGCTGCACCATCAGTATCCACAGCATGTCTGTAGTCCTGTGCCTGTCAGCCTTTAGTCAGCCTGAGCAAGTTCTGCATTTACTGTCCGTGGCGAATAACTCATTGCACCAACATACACATTTTGGGATGGGAACACAATCAATAATACTGCCAATAAAGTTAGCACCATGCCACCTCAGACTCACTAGAAACTAACGCTACACGAGCACTTAAACTCCATTGTGTTTCGCTGACAGGCTTCTAAAGAGGTGGCAAATACCAAAGCACAGTGTGGAAATAACTTACGTGGTTCAATGCCCTCATTCAGACAGTCCACCACGGCCCTCAGACTCTGAAACTGGTTGTTCAGGTTCGCCAGAGACGACTCCATCATGTCTGACTGCAGCTGGTCGAGCTAGGGTTGACATCAGATTAGTTAGATTAGTAGGGAGCTGATAATGCTAGTTAATGTTAACTTTGTTTTGTAGTCGTTTTACATTGTTATTAGTGTTGAATAATCCCAGTTCAGGACTAACGTTAGCGTTGAACGAGCACTGACTTTACAAAGACTAACTTATGTCATGTCATGTAAGTGGGACAAACATGTGAAATGAAACTAAAAACTAGATCACAGTACGAAAGAAAAACAACGTAACTCGGTATTGTGTCACCTTTCGCTACTTAAAACAACTCAACAGCACGTAAGCTGCCGTTAAGTTAATGTCACGCCAGCTTTAGCATAACGTTCCTGTGCATGTGATGAAGTTATCTGCATGCTAACATTAACGTTAGCAAACTTGTGTTGACCCAACTTAGCTTCCTATCGTTACGTGGTTCAAAAGAGAAAAAAAAACATAACACATAACTGTTACCTGTGCGATGTTTATCCTGTGGCCGTGCGGTTGACATGTAATGTAACAACGTCCGATGTTAAAAAGCAGAAGTTAGACGTTTATTCCCGCAGCAGCAGCAGAGCCACACCTGTCTGATAAAGTTTGCACATTCCTTCGGAGAGTTCAAAATCAGCGCCGGTTTTCTTCCTCGGCGGCTGCTGCAGCGGAGGTCGGAGCGCTCTATCGCCCCCACACAGCCAGAGGTGGAACTGCAGGTGGTTGTGCTGATAAGTTTCCTCTGGTTCCCAATCAACACTACTATCCCTCCAGTCACTGTATCTACATAATACACTATACGGTATGGTATGGTGTAAACAGAAATTAATATCTCTTCTAAATTAATATATTACTCAATCAATAAGGAGAGCAATATCAAAACATTGTGTATATGTTTTATATCATCATGCATGCATACATATTCCTTTTAATTTGACTTATTGATTTGGTTGACACCTTCACGTCTAAATTACTTTACCATTCCTATGCTCCTTTGTCCAATTCTTTATCAATTCATTAAATGAACTGCTTTATTTATCCATTTCAAGACCTCAGAGGACATGAGGGACACACATACAGTGCTGGAAAAGTACCCAAAAGTCATATTTGAGCAACAGTAATGATATCACTTTTGTTAAAGTCACCCATACTTAAAAGTACTTATAGGTAAAAGTCAAGTATGTAATATGTAATGTACTTGAGTATCAAAAATGTATTTTCTGGCTTTTGATGTACTTAAATCAAAGATATATTTACATGTATGTATACACAGTACATATACTACTGTATACTATTGGTTTGTTTGATCAGATATTCAGCATTTTTCTAACTATTTGCATCTGTGTTTTTTTCACTCTGATGTGTCATTCAATATGCAAAGCGTAAATTAAGGTAAATAAAGTACATAGTAAGTTATCAAATGAATAGAGTAAAAAGTGCAATACTTACAGTATTTGAATCAATGTTCTCTGTTACATTCCATCTTTGCATGCATATTGCTTACAGTAACCCAGTGTATTTATTTATTTACTGTATAAAGATAGCAAAACATTTTAAATATGGATCACTGAGGTCACTTTCTTTCAAATATCATGCGTCTGACATACTGACTGTACCTATAACTCAAATAATAATACCAATAGCTTTGATATATGAGCCATTATTGCACAATAAACAGAAATGTCAGACTTGCTTGAGGTGAGTCAGTCGGATATCTGTGCCTCCTGCTCTCCTCGCGGTGAGTCAAAGTGTGCAGTGCAGTATGGTGAAATTATGTGTGAAATCATAAAATCCTTTGAAACAGTCAGCGTCTGTGTTCTGTTGTCGTGGGCCTGGCACATGGGATGCACACAACAGCACCATTAATCAACCTCGGATGGCATATCTGGGTGCAGCAGCAGCTCTACTGAGCAGCATTTAATGAGGATAACGCACACACTTAAACACTAAATCAATTGCAAACTAGTTACATGTAGGAGTCCATAACACATTAGGAATTTAAAAACAACTCTACAATTGAATATAAATGATTTGTGTGTTACTATTCTCCCTTACCCCAAGAATATTGTGTGTTCTGAATACCACAGGTCCATTAGAGTTGATTTGAGATAACAGGATCTGTCAGTCAATATTCACCTTCTGTCTTCATCAATTATTCATCTCTGTATGTTTATTTCCTCCAGTCATGGATCATTTAACTGCCAGAGTAATCTTTTTACCGCAATCACTGTCTGCTCTTTCTTAAACGGAGTGAACTATTATCCGCTATCTGCTAAGTGCATCAACCAGCTGCATCACCAAAAAAAAAGGGAAATGATTAATTTTGCTTCAAGGAGACATTTTTTCATTGACTATTATCAATTGATGCAGTAGGATCTTAATTCATTGTTTATCCGCTCAGACAACATATTGTGAAAGGCACATAACCACTTTGCCAAGTTTATTCAGACAGGCAGTGAGTTGACATACACCCCCACAATCATATAAAGCATTGCACGGCAGTAGCTTGTAGGCTACTGTAATACCTGCACATATTTCTTTCATTTACAAGCAGTTTTTTAAGACAGAGTGTTTACCTGAATAATGAGTTCACAGATTTGTAACTGTCCATCTAAAAGGTGCATGGATACGACAATACCAACGTCCATACTTCATAAGTGCATTTCAGGAGTGAGCAAAGTGTCTGGAGGCTCTAATGCACTGAAGTTTCAGAGGAAGCACCGGCGGATTGTGCTGACTGCAGGGTTAGGCCTCCACAGTGGCACCATTGGAGAGGTAATGGATCCACAAACAGCCTCCTGGGGAACGCTTGGCAGATATGCATCTACTTAGGAGGATGTATTGAAGCGGAACACACCCGCTATACATCCTCTGCATATTTGTACTCACAAAGCAAAGTAAAGTTTAAAAGCCTGGATGCAGATGAAGGAAACAAGGTTTTGATATAGGTTTTAAAATTAATATGCACATAAGTTCTGTCCACTTTGGCATTTAGCCCATAAATTAAAAAAAATGTGCTTATTTATTATTGAACATACATTAATCACTTATATTTATAAAGGAAGATGGATGCTCCCTGCAATAAATACAAGTACTGAGATAGTGTCAGATGTTCAATTTCACAATTTGGTTGTGTGATTCTGTGGTTACTGATGGGATTGTAGTGGATTGCAATGTATTGTATTATACTGTATGTGCCTGTTATTTTAACCAGACTGTAATACACATTGTACATTGCAATACAGCCTTATCTGTACAAGTCTCAACAAACTGAACATTTCAAGCTTCACAAAGGTAGCTGTTATTGCAGAAATATTATATTGCCTTTAGTTATATTTTTAAACTGTACGTGTTTTCTGTGTCAACCCCCCCATAGATATTTAAGTCTGGCACAAAAAGTTGATTCAAACATAAAGTCTCCTGAGTTAGCAGGATGTTTTTACAAAATAGAACTACTTTTGTCATCTGTGTGAGGACGCCAGATGAATCTGTTGCCGCTAAGTGAGTCTGCAGGTATGTGGAAAAGCTCTGGCCAAGTGAATATAGGGGGAGGCTAATGTGCATAGGTGCACTCAAAACATCCCATCAATTGAATTAGGCTACAAGTGGAATATTTCTCTGAGAGTGTTTACTGGAAAAGGCTCCCTCTTTCCTTCGTGGCCTCAACAACAACAACAATTTTACCTTCCATTTTTTGAAACCCGACACTTGGTAAACACTCCAACCTAAACACATTCACGGGTGGCTTAAAGAGCAGTTTGAAAAATGGGAGGGAACTCTATAAAAATATGTTTTTTATTTTGATTGATTTAAGTGTCTTTGAGCAGTATATCTTGTTGCTTAAAGGAAAGAAAACAACATTCAAGCGAGAAGGGAAAAACAAAACGCCACTCCTGCCCACAAAATCCATTAGTATTTATAAACTGTAGATGTAAAACTCTTATGTACTGATAAAACTATTATCTCACATGAAATAAGCCCTGTAGTGTTCTCAAGAGAACAGCAAGAAAGAGTCAGGCAGTGCTAGAGGCTGAAGCTGATTCACGATGTGTTTGTAACAGTGTCGTTTCTCAGAAAAGAGCAGAGAAAATGTGAAATTAAAAGGAAATTGACACTTTTGCAATGGCTCAGTATAACTAGTTTCAACATATCTTAGTCATATCTCATAGTTATTTTGTAAATATTTAAAACCTTCTTACTTAATGACTTTCTTTGCAGCCACCTGAAATTATTAAGAACAAAAACCATAAATACATTATATGGGGGATCAAACTTGGCATTGGTAACTGCATGGGGGAGGGATTTCAAAGAAAGCTACAGTGTGAATCCTCCTGTTTCTTGAAGTCATAAAAATGACGCCGCATGCAGATAGGTGTAGGGAGGTACTGAACGTTAAATGATCACTGATCCAGCTGTATGGTGCTTATGTCAAAGTCTCTCTTATACTGATCTCCGGATGGCGTGCAAGTTCTTGGATACAGCACACAGTTGCTGATAATAAATAATAATGTGGGTCCTCTGTCAGGGTCTTTGTGGGCGCATGATGCAAACAGGAATGATGATGATGAGAATGATAGTCACCACAGTGCCAATGAGTGCAACCAGCTTGCAGATCTTGGCCCTGCGGAGGTCAGCCTCTTTACGCCTGAGTAGACCATCGTAGCCTGGAGTGTAGATGTCGTCCATCCAGAACTCCATGTTATTGGGGTTCAGGGACTCCTGGCCCTGAGTAACACAATGCCAATTAGAGATCTTTAGAGCAGAATTAAACTCATATGGATTAAATAAAAAATCCCTAATCAAGAACAGACAACAACCACTGACTTTGTATAAGGGACATAGCAGGAAACAGAATGTAATTAAATGTTTTGGTTTTTTTGTCTTTTTTTACAAATAGCCCTGTCAAAATCAACAAATCCTACCTGTAAATCGAAAGGGGTGACTCGTGCCTCTCTGTCGTCTACAGTCCATATGGGCCTTCCCCTCCCCTCAGCCAATCTGGGGTCCATGATCTTCCCAGATGTTAGCCCACCTGTCAGGCTGCTGTCTTTGTGGCGGAACAGAGACGAGTTAAACACTTGCTCGACCAGGTTCGTGGACTTTTGGGAGAGCAGGTTAGCTGTGCTACCTGACGGATCTGCCTGGAGGGAAAATAGGCCAAACACAGATTTTATATTTGCTTTATTTAAAGCAATACCTATCTTAACCTTTAAAGAGAATTCAGGCAAAGTTGAAAATATTAGTTTAAATAAAGGCCACCACTAACCATGCACGTGCATTTGAATATATCCACTATGTTCCTTTGCAGCTCTGAATAAACAGGGTTCACTGTAGGCATGCATGATAGGATGATATTCATATTGTGATTATTTTGACAGATGTTCTTTTTATCATTATTATCATTTTCACTGAAAAACCTATTACAATCATGATAGTCAGAGTATCTCTACAGCACAACAGCACTTCAGCATAATTCTGTTTTGTCACACATTTCACCTTTATGAAAAAATGCAGCTTCTGCAATCGGCCATATCGCAATTTCAATAATATTTTCTATTACTTGTGCAGCCCTTCTGTAAAGGTCTAAACTAATACACCACAAAGTGGCCTTGTTAGCTTGTCACACGACCACATAATCACATGTGTCTACCCAGCAGACCACAGGGACAGCTACAGGCCTAACACATACTTTTGCCTTCACAACTGATCACAGTTATATCTTGTTCAAGAAGTTATGCTCATTTGCAGAGAAACCTCATCTTACAAAAAGAAAATATAAAATAAAATGTATTCAGTACTTTACCTGTCCATGTGAACTTTTGCCATCTTTACTTTTCGAGAATGACACTGTCCAGTCTCTCGCAGAGCTAGTGACATGTGGCTGTTTGGTTTCAGAGACAATTTTCTCCTCCGGCTGGGTTTTGGAGGTACGGCGAGACGATGCATCCTTCTTCCCCTCTTTTTTCCCCTTTGAATCAGCCTGACTTTTGCTGCTCTCTGACTGCTCCCCAGGAGTGTTCCAACGGCTCCAGTCCAGACTAGTAGTGCTGGTCCCTGGAAACAGATGCCCAGACGCAGACAGAGGCTGAGGCTCTGATGACTCAGATGGGGTTAGAGGGTGGCTCATAAAGGACGAGACACCGCTGAGAGGCTCCAGCCATCGCCCGCCGGTGTCTTGTCCACCACCAGCACTGATAGGCTGCTGGATCTTTTCATCTAGTCGCTGCAGAGCAGACAGTACCTGGGAAATCTCAGCCTTAACATCGTTCAGTGACTCCAGCTGTCTCTCTATCTGGCTCATACGGAGCAGCAGCTTACAGACACTAGCCTTGAGCCCATCATCACTGCTTTCCAGAGAGTGGAAGAGCCTTTGGAGTTGGCCCAGGCGGCCACGTCTGGCCTCATGGGTGTCCTGGTTAATGGTTGCTGACCCATCACCGGGGTGCAGGACTCCCGTGGACCCACACATGCTTATGTCATCTAAGAAACGAAAGATGGCACTGATGTCATCCTCACCAAACTCAGGGTCGTCTAATGAGGTCATGAAGGAGAGCCGATCAGCATGGACTAGGCTACGAAGGCGCCGGGTGTCTGGTGGATCTGTCTGGGTTCCCTGAGCCTTGAATACATCGCATAGACTTAGCAATCCACTATCCCCACTCTCACATCCTGAAGACTCCCCCAAATTGCTGATAGCAGGGGTTGATCGTCTTGGAAGTTGCCCCCCTTGTGATTCCATTCCTGATCCAATGCTTCCTGGGCCTATCCGGTCCTCTAGACTGTGACTCTTGTTGCTCCAGATGGGTCTCTTGGTCCTGGGAGGTTGAAGGTGCCGAGGGGACCACTCTGGGACTGACCCCGGTCCAAAGTAAGTAGAGTCCTGCAGGTCGTCAATGCTCTCATGTTTAGCCCGCTGCTCTGGCGATTGGTGGACTGTTGTTGGTGACGGGTAAGGATTTGGAATCATTTCAAAGCTGTGATTGTCGAAACCTTTTTGCCCCGTATTGGGACTGGGAGAGTCACTACTAACAGTTACCTGGGGTATCAGAGGCGGCTGGTTGTGGAAGTCTTTCTTAAACATGGTTCTCTTCTGGTCCACAGATGATCCCTGTTCCGGTTCAAACACCTCTATGGGTGCAGAATCTCCACTAGACTCGCTGTCCGTCTCCAAAGGCAGGTAGAGATTCTTCATGACTTCGTTGGGGATTTGACCACTGGGGTACAAAAGTGTTGTGTGAGGCAAGTCGAAAGACACAGCCCTCGCCCTGGCAGGAGGGGAGGACACAAGTGAGAGTGGATCTGGGGGAAGACTTGCTCGCTTGCGGGCAGAGTAAGTAGGTCTTGGAAACAGCAAGTGCTGATCGATAGGCCTGCCACTGGAGTCAGAGTGGGCACGTGCTCTTTCTCGACCATAAATGTTCAGCTGGTGGATTCCAGGCAGACTAGGACCAGGGGACTGGTCGACAGGGAGGACCGTCTGGGCTCTCATTGGTTGGCTGTCTTCAGTGGCCCCGCCCGTCATCTGAATAAGATTGAATATAGTTACAATGTCAGCAGCGACGCCTATAGGTGATAGCCCCTGGCCTCTGGCAGAAACCCTGTCTCTGAAGAGAGTGGCTGGGAAACAGGGATCCCGGCTGGCAGCCGCAAACAGCAAACTCCTGAGCTCGATGAGGTGCTCCAGGTCATAGCGGGTGCTGACCATACGACAAAGGTCCTGAAAGGTCAGCAATTGCCGCATATTGGCCAGTTCCTCCAGGATCCCCAGGAGGACCCCAGGGTATTCCTGCTGCAGGTTAGCCATGGCTGCTCACCTGAGAGAGAGAAAACAAGGCAGTTAGGAAAGCAAAGCAGTATTACTTGTATAGCAGTTTTCAAAAACAAGGCAATTCAAAGTGCTTTTGATGAAACATAAAAATCCATTATGGTGAGATTTAAGAGACACAAACACGATCACAGGTAGAGTTACATCTCCATGCTGATAAGTGCCTGTAAAGTGCATTTAAATTTAGAACACCAGTGTGTTATGAACATTTAATGAAAGCATAATAATAATGAATTAATAATATGATGTTGTATTGATATTACACATTGTTAAGAATATTACAACAATAGTAACAAAACATTGGTGGATATTGTTATGTTTTACTGTGTATTCTCTTGAACATCAAGAGATTATTATAATTTATCATGGATCATTATTAATGCTATCATTGTTTTACATGTTGATCTAAAGTGTAAAAAGTGTAAAAAAAAAAAAAATAAAATTAATTCGGTAACAGTTCTTCACTAACATTTTTTTGGACTGACTTAAAAGTTTCATTTGGATACAATATGAATGTTTCATATTTGATGCAGGTTTTGCATAGAATCTGTGAGATGTATGTCAGTCATTAGGCTTTTTCAGCTCTGGTGGAAAAAGCCCTTTGAGTGGGAAAGCGACCTTGTTTTTAGGCCCTAAAATAACCGATCATCTGATCTGATGACGCCGTCTCACTGCGCACTGGACATTTTTAATTCTCTCATTTCTATTAACAGCCTCAGGGCACAGTATCCACTACTGAAGCGGGACGTATAGATGAATGAATTTACTTCCATTCAGTAACTTTGGAAAACGCTCTGAATATGTAGGACAGTACAGGAAATACTCTTGGAAAAGGCGCAACAATCTGTCATGAGAGTCCCCCTGTTGTGTCTGTGCGTCAGCTGGGACAACACCAAGGACATTTCAATGTTGCACATACAATTTTGGTTGCAAACATCTCACTAAAGGTGTAGCTTAAGCGGAGGTGAGCCTGTGAGTGATGTCCACTTACCTGAATCTATTGAACGTGAATTACAGTCGCGTCTGCGTCCATTCAATAAATATCGAATAAAATCCAGTTTATGGCAATAACGAGGCCATAATCCGAGCAGATCCGGGGCAGCTCATTCTCTCTCAGTCCTTTCATGGGCTTCTTCGTTTGCAGCAGCGACTAGCCGACAGCCCAGGCAGGAGGAGAAAATTGGAAATCAGGTCATCTTCCCACAAGTCCCTGCAGTCCCCTAAGGGACCTTAAAATACATCCAAACGGGTTCCCCTCACCACAGATCAGCGACGCCACATGCAGAGTTAACAGTGCACCTGCATTTCTGATTGATATATTGGAGGAGAGACACACATACGCTCCTGGCAGGACACTTCACCGTGCATGAGTGGGTCAGGTCCTGGAGGATGTTTTCTCAGGGTGCCATAGCAATAATAGGTTATGTGCGCAGGTTGAGCATAAAGGGCAGATTAAAAATTGATGTTTGCTAATTGACACTCCTAAAACTCTAAACTGACAGTAAACCATAAGGTCCAGGGTAAATTGCTTGCTAGATTGCTGCCTACACGCAGGACTGGCTGCCAGACTTTAGCCCTCCCAGAGTCTTCACCATTACTCTGCATTATCATCCATAAAGGGTTGTACTTAAAACCCCATTAGAGTAAGAGAAGGGCAAGGCTTTCATCGCTGAGTAGTAGCACTCTGCTGAAATCAGAATGGACATCTCTAATTCACCCAACAACTCACTGAGCAGCACATCCATCATCCAATGTACTCAGGAATCACCAGGAATCAATGTGGTGAATGAGCCGTGGTATGAAAAGCAATGTGGGTGGAGGTATGGGGCAATAATGTATGACTGTTAGGCCTGTAGCATGGGGCTTCAGTATACCAGGTGGGAAAAATACCAAAGACGATTAATGCTTTGTTCTTATTATTTTAAGATGCAATATTTGATGCTACATGGCATTTAGAAAAAATACAGACTGATTGAGGCAAGATGATTTTTGTCATCAATCCAACATGTCAGCAAACACCTCTAGAAACATTTAAAATTAGACTGAACAGTCCATTTACACATTAATTTGGGACAGATGCCTCACGCTTAAAGGAAAAGTTCACCCAAATATGAAAATGTAGTCATTATCTCAACCCCATGCCGATCGAAGGTCAGGTGAAGTTTCGTAGTCCACAAAATATTTCTGGATTTTCACAGCAAAGCAGCCTTGCTGCATTCTCCTAAAATGTAGTAGATGGGGACTTGTTTTAAAATCTAAAAAACACAGAAAAAAAACAAAACAAAACATGAAATGGCTCCATACAGCTTGTCCAGAAACCCAGGGATCCCAAATTAATATAAAACAAATTAGTTTACAACCTCTATGCAGGCTATATGTTCACTTTAGCTGCAAAGCTTAAAGCTTTATTGAGGATCCTGTCGGAAGTAGGTGCACCAGCTCAGTCACGCGTCAAGGGTTTAAATGAAGTCTTTTCAAATCAATTTGGGATCTCGGGGCTTCTGGAGACTTTGATTACGCTGGAAACGCTGAATGGAACCATATTATGTTTTTTTTTAATTTCAGTTGTTTGTTAGTTTTTTACATTACCCCCTCTACTTCAGTTGTTTAGTAGAATGCCGCAACAATGTTTTGCTGTGACGCTCTAGAAATGTTTTGTGTACCACAAAAACATCACCTGACTTTCCATCAGAATGAAGGTGATTAGACATTGAACGCATTTTCATTTTTGGGTCAACCTATCCTTAAATGTAACCAAACCTGAGGTACTGTCCCTACAATAAAATGGCTACCAACAGACATGTAGTGACATTACATTATAAGGCACCAACTATAAAAAATAAGTAGTACATTTTTTACAGGACATCACTGTAGCATATATATGCAGACATTACTGCGCTAAGATTTCAGCTGAGATTCTCGTTCTCTTTTCATCTTTGGTTTGGATTTCACCACTGGAGTTACAATCGTTGGAGTCAGTGAAGGATTCAAAGCTGGATCTAATGCTGGGTTCAGGGCAAGCAGGTCCAGTATATTAGTACTCTGATCACCTGTGGAAATATGACATAATGAAGGACAGAGACAGAGAAGTGGCATATGAATGTTTTTACTATTTGAGGTAAAGGTGGTTACCCATGTTGTCCTCATCGCCGCTGGCTTCTGGATCTGAAGTGTGGAGAGAAACTCGGGCCAAGGCTGCCAGCTCCTTTATGAAGCCTTCTTCTGCCTCCTAATGGACACAGGAACACAGTGCTCACAGAGAGTAAATCAACTCATAAACTTATGATTGGGATGAAAAGGTCAGACGACGGGAAACATACTAACCAGCAGCTGTGCTTTGCTCATTTCCGTGTCCCGGTCCTGCACAACTTTCTTCCGCCTCAGCTCCTCGTATATCATTTCCTGTTCCAGTTCACACTGCTCCAACACTTTCCTTTTGTGGAGTTCAACCCTAACACACGAGAAAACAAAGAAACAACCAATAATATTCTTATTGAATGTATTTCCGACTGACAAAAGTGTGTTGTACAGATAGCTGGTGTGGTGCAGGGTTGTTGTACCTCTGCTGAAACTCAGCGGAGGTCGGTTTCTTGCCCCAGTTCATCAACTCCCTCAGCAAGGATCTGTGAAGCTGACTGCTGCTCTCATGTCTCTCATTCTCATCTAAAGGAAAAAATTACAACAATAAAATGAACACAAAGGAGTGTCTGTGCCTTTACTGTAAGTGTTTGATCTGCTCAAAACTGTGTATACCAATGTATACTTAAATGAATCTGCCTTAACAGTGAATGAGATGACGTGGTTGGTTAAAACTCTTATAAGATTAATATTTTAGTAAATCAATAATACACAGTCAGTTATGCTTCAAGTCTCACATAATCCTAGCATTCATTAGACTATTGCGAATGTTTTTCTTACCACTCGATGACTATGATTTGTGGCTTCAACTTGTTTAATATCACATCAAAATCAGAACTTGTACAGATGTGTACATGTGAATGTGTGTTGTGATTGTCATCTTACCCTGTTCTATGTTTGATCGACCCTGTTGTAGTTTTTTGATGATGTCCTGCAGGTGGGAATAGTAGCTCTGAACCAGAGCAGTGAGAGAATCTTTGGTCACATACACGCTCTCCGAGGCAGCTTCTGTCAGGTGGCGCTAAATAGCAAAAGGGGATTTCAGTAATGTGGTAAACAAACATACATATGTCGGCAGTGTGCATTTCTCAGTGGATTGAGCGTTCTGGTACTTTCAAATTATTTACATAGCACATATTTGTGATTTATAATCAAAACAGACATGGTAATCTCACTTTTTACAAGTTGGGACCTTTAATAACATAACCCTCGGAGGGAAATCACCCAAACCCTACCTTCAAGCCGTCGTCCTCTTTGGGAGAAGTCTGTGACTCAGTGGGCAGGGTCTCCATCATCTGTTGGATGGCGTGGCTGAGGGCGTTGCCTAGCACTAGCTGTGCATGGCTCTGAAGAAGCTCCGTCCCTGTTTCTAGTTCAGATAGGAACTCCTGATGGAAGCTGTGGCCCACCAGCTGACTCTCTGGACCCAGGTGCCTCTCTGCCAGGCTGGCATTGCTGTTCTGTGATTGATACGGGACAAAAACAGTGTTCAATCTGCTGTGAACATGAGACATACTGTACTTTACTTTTGCAACTTGGTATTGTTTTGAGGTGCTTTGAAGAATGTATTAAGAGAATTCACATTTCTCACCTTGAGAGCTGAGTTGATACAGGGCTGGCTTTTACTGGGGTCATCCATTAGCACAGCTCTAAAATCATTCTGAGAGAGTGCCTTCAGCTTGGACAGCCTCATCTCCTTAAGCATGTGCAGACAGAAGTGCCTGACCACAAAGTACCTCTGTACCGCTGCCAACAGGTGCTCATGTTTCTTCTCTATCAACCTCCCCACTTGGCTGAGAAGAAGATTATGTTGTATTATTTCCAAGTAACTCATAAAAATTGATTTAGATACTGCATAAGGCGGATATGGCCTGACAGGAGAAAGTTGTGTTGTTGTTTTCTTTTACAGCCTAAATATGCCATAAATCCTGTGACAGAGGCCTTGCAGTCTCACCTGTCGAGTGTGTAGCTCTGTCTGGCCACCATGGCTCTGAGGATCTTCATCTGTTGTTCACTCAGATGTTTGAGACAGGCCTGCACCAGAGCCATCTCCTCACTCCACACCTACAGAAAAAGAGGCTCATTTAGAAACAATGTAAAGAGTTTTTTTTACAATTAAACTCCTGCAAATTTGATTGAAATGACATGAAACAATGTTTAAGGATCAATGTAAAATACTTATTGATGATCGGCCAGATGGTTTCTACCTGTCCATCCTTATCCAGCTGAGCCCTCATGTCCTCCAGTTGCAGCTTAGTAGTGCATTCTGCCTGCTGCAGCTGTGCAGCCAGCTCCTGCTCAAGATCCGACCACAGCTCTTCACAACGCTCAGCAGAGAGATTTGTCTGGGCGAGTACAGAGGTGGAAAAGACGTCCTTGGTGATCTCTCCAAGCCTCTTTGACCAGAAGGTACGGAGTTTCTGGAGATGCAAAAACATATAGAAGAATAATAGAAAATACATTTGCAGAAGTACAAATGCAGGGATACATCATTAGGCATTTGATCTTTTACCTTCCAGTGGTCACAGAGTGTTTCAGCCACCCTGTTGTCCTGCTGCTGCTCCAAGTCAGAAATCTGCTGCCTGTGTTTTGTCAGCAGCTCCTGGTACATCTGGAGGAAAGGTTACATCTCACATTTAGAAACCAGCAGACTTACATGCTTCCTTATGTTTTTCCACCTTGTCTGTGTTTTTCTACATACATAATCATTTGGAATAGAAAAGAGACTTAGGAACCCAAAAGAGATGATTATGAACCATTATGACCCATTTATAAAGTAGCAGTCAGCCCTGATCTACATATGGAGGTAAGCGGAAGCACCTGACCTTGGTGAGCTGCTGTAGGTCACCATGAGCCTGTGTCAGTTCCAGAGCACGGCTCTTCTCTTTGGTCTGGCTCCTCAAAAGCTTCTTCCTCTTGGACTCCATTCTGCTGCACTTATCGTTCACTAGCTCCTTTGTCTTCCTCCTGCACTCTGGGAATGATGGATGGAATTTTGGATGAGCCGAACGACTTAGTATTAGTATTTGGATGAGCCGAACTACTTAGCATTTTTCAAAATAACGCAGGTTGTAAAGCCAACTTGATGACACTGGTATTCATTTTCATGCATAGGGATTGTTTTTGTAGTGAATAAGTAGTATGTGAGTGACAATAAATTCAGAATGCAGTAGACAAATTTTTTTTACAAAGGTTTATGCATGTGGGCCGAGACAGCTAAAGTTAATGTATCAATCTGATACACATTCGATTGGCGTCCCAAACGAGCTGCCAATGTCTTTCTCCAGAGAAAGTTTTTTGTTGCTTTTATATAATACTGATACTGTAGATATATAGTAGACAAATAGATATATAGTTCAATAGACTTAGAGGAACAAGCTGCATAGTTGATTTAAACATGATAATCTTGCCTTTTGTTGCTATTATAGGTTAGCAGCAACATTTCTGTGTCAAGTGTGCGCTCAAAGGTTGTGCATGAGAGTCTGGGCTGCAGTAATAGGCATGAATATCTGTGCAGTCCTGACAGAACCTGACCTTATTTAAGACGCTGAAGAAGATTCCCAGAAAATGGTCTATTTTGAGAGACTACGTCAATTAAATTTGAAAAGTAGGCTAGACGTTGTCCACTGCTACCTGCCACTGGAAACTAGTTGAATATAATGTCAGAGAATGACACATATATTTGGTTAGTATTTGGGTAACTGTGTTACTACATGGATTTTAAAGGCCAACTATCTTTTGGCCATCACCTTTTGATCCCCGAGTGCTCTGCAGTGAATTTCCTTAAATCAAACTAAAACCATTTTCACTTCTCCTTCAGGTATCTTACCCTCAGTGCACTGTTGAAGGCCTTCAGTAAGAGTTGCCTGGACCTCTGAAAGTATCTTTTCCATGTGGGTAAACGACATGACGTCATCGCTTGTCAGCTGCTCCAGTGTTGTTGCTATCAGGCCCTGCCTCAGAGACACTTCTCGCTTTAGCAAGGCAGGTTGGGACTGAAGAAGCCCAGTCAGCTCCTCCCACCACAACAATTTCTGCTGGATCCTCTGAGAGAAGTGGAACAGAACATGCATTGCATTAACAGTTTCTCACATGATGACACAAAGGATGAGAAGCAAACTGAATGGTATGCCAA
Source organism: Lagodon rhomboides (assembly GCA_039737535.1). NCBI lineage: Eukaryota > Metazoa > Chordata > Actinopteri > Spariformes > Sparidae > Lagodon > Lagodon rhomboides. Next base: position 13,603,030 of record CM077785.1, on the reverse strand, counting down.
CCAATAATTACTACTGCTTTTAGGCTTGGGCGAATATTAGATATCACAAAGAGATAAAACGAGAGATAATGGTGAGCCAAGGGATTTGAATGAGGCTACTTGCTTGTTGTCTTTGCTGTGAGACAATAATATTGTCTATCAGGATATTTGAAAGGGACAATATCGTGACATATAACTGCTTTACCTTTAGATCAGCTTCTTGTGTGTTCATCAGGTGGTTCTCTACTAACACAAGAGTCTGGATGTGAGAGAGAATCACATCCTGGGCTTCATCTGGAGACAAAACACTGGTCTTCTTCAGAAGATGCTGGCACAAGTCCTCCAACTGTTTGCTGAAGCGCTTGGACTGTGAAGAGAAACTGACATTAGTTTTTCTTTCAGAAACGTCGGTGGACTTTTAGTCCTGTATTATTAGTAATAGTTTAATTGTTATACAAGTTTCTTTATAGGTTTTCTCTCGGATTTTACCACTTGAAGGCCACGCTCAAGAAGATCTTTCTGCGCTCTCTCTATCTCCTCCAATGTACAGGGAACATCATCATTTTTCTCACTGGCAGTGTTGCCTATTGGAAACTGTTTCTTCAGTTCATTCAGTTCCTGAAATCACACCATACATTTTTCTATGTTTTGAAATCTAAATGGCAACATTTCTATGCATGCTTAATTCATTTCTATTTACAACAAAGAATATGTGATGAGTATGAAAAGCGGTAAAAAGATCTGGCTCTACCTTTTCTTGCATTTGAAGAATATTCTTGGAGAAGTCAGCATCATTTTTGTCTTTTGGGAAACGACAGCTGAATACCATTTTCACCATTTGAAGATAAATCTTTAGCATGAAAAAAGTACAACACGTACAAAATGAACATTTCACTCGACATGACACACTATAAGAAATGTTCTTGATAACGATTTTATTACTGTGTGAGAAGAAAGTCAGAAAATTACCAGATATTTTTCTTCCTGAAGCTGGGAGCAATGTTGTTGTAAATCCTGCAGGGCCAAACAGTAAAGGCTGATCCTACCTTCAAAACTGCAGAGATAACAAGAGTCTCATCACTTCCGGCAAACTCAGGTTTTGTACATGCTGTAAATTTAAGGTCTATTTCCTACCCTGGTTGTGTGAGCGTGTGAGGGTAATGGGAGACCCTGGTGAAGCTCTGGTTCTGCAGGCTCCTTGGGACCAGCGAGGAGGAGATAAACTGACTGCTGTCATCATTGTCCTGCTCTTGGCTCAGAGATTCTCCGTCCATGGAGGAGGATGACTCTTCGTTAAGCGTTGCTGGCAACTTGGAGTGCTCATGTAGTGATGGATTGGACGCTCCGTCTGCTAAAGGCTGCCAGATACATCATAGACCAGCTGATTGCAACAAACTCAATCATCCATGAACTGGTTTGCAAAAAGGTTACTGTTTTATATTATGGCTACTACTTCTAATAAAAAAGCACTATGAGTAAAGGATTTGATACTGATTCATCTACTAAAGTAAGACTACAACTTACACAATACCTTATAAAAAAAAATCAGGTGTGTTGTAATTAGTCTATTAAAATATGTACCTGGCAGAGGGTGTGTGGTTACTATGTTGATACGTTGTATATTTAGGAAAGACTTACTCTGTACTTTTGGTTGATGGGATAAACCACCTTTGCTCTGGATGCAAATGCAGCCACATCACTGTTTATGGGTGACTGCTTCTTCTCCTGGACAAAGAGTAAAACAGACTTAACAGGTTACTGGGAAGTTAATTAGTAAACATCAAACATGATTTACCCTGAATGAATAATCTGGCAGTTATTTCTAGGTATTTCACATCAATATAATAGTCTAGCTGTCATGTAACTGTGACATAAGCTACAATAAGTCGCTGACAGTGTGGACCTGGTCTTGGATGTTAAAGAAAGTAATACTTTATCATTAGTGGGGACACTTGGAGCCTCCTTTCTGCTGTTGCTGACACAGTCACTCTGGTTGTTGTCCACTTCTCCATCATCAGGTTCAAGCAGCCGCCTTGCATTGTAACCCTGTTGGCATGAGAATATACAACCAAGAATGGAACATAATGTTTCTGTCTATAAAAAGTGATGAAGCTGAGGTTGTGTGTTATTCGCTCACTTGTCTCGTCAGCAGCAAAGGTTTCAGGCAGAAGACATATAAAAGAGCAGCAGCTAATATCCCTGAAAGACATCCACACACTGTAGCCACAGTCAACAGTCCGGTGTATATGTGCAGAGACTCAGCGAAACTGACCAGCACATCGGTGCTGCATCCCGCTATCGGGTCCTGCTCTGCCATTTCTCATCAAAGTAGATGAACATTAACGTTATGGATGTTAGCATTGTGTCGCCAGCATCCAGTTAGCTAACGTTCTACAAACTAACGTACAACAGCTCGAAGACAGTAAATTAGCTTCTGGCTGTTCTCGCTCAAGTTTATTGCTCGCGTAGGACTTTAAATGTTTTTTTTTCTTCTTGATACTAGGTTTTACATTTTTAAACATTAGCCACCTACGATGTGCGACAACTTCTTCCAGTAAAACTTTTTTCCCCCAAACGACAAACTTCGTGTGTATGTTAGCCAATGGGTGGACGGAAATTTAACAGGAGGACGGAGCTGCGTCAAAACAGTAGAGCTGGCTAGATTTATCCCGGAAGCTAGATTAATTTGCCTTCAATATTAAAGCATGGTAGAATTCATGCTGGGAAATGGCCAGGTTTTCCTCCACAAAAACAACTGTTTGTTGAAGCGCTTGGACTGTGAAGAGAAACTGACATTAGTTTTTCTTATTTATTAGCATATTTAGATACATTTAAGGTATCTAAATTCGCGACGTTGTTTTACTTTGAAAGACACAACCGGAAATGCACGTGCGTACTTCGTTGTTCTTAACGGTCCTTGAGGAGTTGCCCGTTCTTCCAAAGTTTTGGAAATGTTTTCCGAAATCGTAAAGCAACGGATATTTTGGAACCTGTGTTCGTGTTTAAATCTTTGAAACGTCGTCCATAGTTTCTCCTGGAATATTACCACACACGTAAGATGTTCTTGTGTACCAGAAACACCGCTACGGTTGATATTTCTCGAGAAAAGGCTGTGGAAAATGTTTCCATCGCGGATTTTAACAGTGGCAACATCCAGAAACAATGCTGCCCGTTAGCTAGCGGCTCTGCCCGGTGAGGGTGGCAGACCAACTTACGAATGCTTCTGGTACACATCGTCGCGAAGACGGTCACGATATGGTCATGCATCTTGAATATTCAAGTGTCATGTATGTTTACACATCCTTTATGTGTCCGTCGGTGTCACAATGCAACCCGGCGTGATGCCGGTGTGTTGGAGTCCGGCGCTGGACATCAGCCGTGTTATGACGGTACAGCTCAGGGTGCAACATGGTACACAATGTTACCACCTCCTCCTTTATCGGGGATACAGGAGGTGAGAGGCCTAAAGTTATAGACGTATTGTGATTTCTGCATGTTAAGAAGCCTGAAATGGTGTAACTTGTCTTTTTGTAGCTTTGTGTCTATGTTATAAACATGTTTCTACAGCTGCACATCACATCTCTTTATTTTGAAACGTTTACTGAAAATTCAGCGAGATTATGTATTCAGATGTATCCCTGCACCTTTGTATATACATGTCAGTAGGCTGTCATTGGATAAAGCTAGTGCGTAAACGATTAACATACTAAATATGCAATACTAAATTTTCTTTCCATTGCTAGAGGCTCTCCAGTATCCATGTAATGCAACATGACCCCGATTGGAAATCAGCACAGTTGACATTGCTTCAGATGGATGGTTTGTTCGTCTTAATTTTATACATCAACAATACAGTTAATAACACAACTCATATCTGTACAAACACAGCTGCACAACTGTATGTAGGACTCAATGATAGGTAACGACTGTCTGCTTATTATTTTTTTTTTCAAATGTTGTACACATACAGATGATTAAAATAAACGTTTTACTTAAAAACGATGTAACATACAGGCTATTATACCAAACAATCTGTAATATACAGGTAAATACAAAATAACATAACAGTAATAATTAATTAATTTATTGTCAATGTCAGCCTTTGTAACTGTGTTTTACTCTGTTCAAACACCCTATACTTAACCTGACAGGCACGATGGAAATCAGTGGGCCCATGTTGTTTTCTGCAGACCGCCCGCTCTCTTCTTCAGCTGCTGCTGGTCCATGGGGTCACTCCTTTTACACTTCATTTACCTACATGTCAAAGGTCTTTCACCTCAGGAGACGCAGAAGCACACTCACCAGATATAACCCGGGCCACGCTCTGCCTCAGGTGTGTCTTTAATGGCTGTTCTTGGTATTTGTATGCAATAACTTTTCCTCAAGTATGCAGATGTAGTATGTGTTGCACCATATCACCGAACTGGTAAATCACAAGATTGTTTATTTTAGTTCAGTGTTGAAGACTTTTATGTGTAATTTCATCTTTATCTCTCATCTTTTTGGTAGAATATTTTCTATAGAAATATTTCTGATGTATTTATTTTGGGCACTGTTTTGTAAATAAGGATTTATTAAATGAATATATGAGAACATAACAAACTAACTGTAACATTATTACTTTATGTAATAAGGATTATCTTGCCGGGAAAAACATATTATATGTAAATGTTTCTGCAGGTTCAGAGTGTGGCCCCTCCATCTGCATTTGGGGTCAGATTTTACAAGTGTGCAAAGGTACATCACCGTAATTGTCTGAGTACAGCCCATTTAATTTATTTGCATTTCATTCAAAACATATTTTAAACTACAAATTAAGTGATTTATACTCTTCTTGCTCTATCATGTGGTGCCTAGGTGAAAGCTGATACTGATCCTCCTCAGCTGACATTCTTCCTGCTGATACACAACATGGGCCCAGTTGGTGGCACCAACCTGTCTCAGGTGGCTATACGGGACTCCATTTCTGGAGTAGTGCCCCTAAAAAGTGAAGGCAAGGTGGTGGAAAGAGGCTACCAAACGTTTGCTATTGATTCACTGTCTGGTACGTCATTCAGTCAGAATGTTTTAAAAGATCAATTTTTTTTGTTTTTTATGCATGCTGCATCCACAATAAATAACATAATATTGATTTTACTTCTTTAGCTGGAGCGCAAGTTGTTGTCAATTATACTGCTCACATAAGGAGTCATAAAAGTGAAGTCCTGGACCTTCCAGCTTTTCTCACCTTCTCTAATGCCTCACAGGTATTGTTTCCGCTCTTAACTTGAAAAGAAAAGCAATTTTGTTAAACCCAATTGTTCATCTGTTATTGATTTCACCATGTCAGTGTTTGCAGTATAAAAAGAACGCTGTGTCTTATGACTGTTGTTTTCCTTACTCCACAGAATGATGTCAGCATGTTTGGTCCACTGACAGCTAATCTAACCTTGAGGGTGAATTCCACTGACAGAGTGAGTTGTGGACAGTTCCTTAACTGGAAACAAACCCGCAGCTTCTAGCATTGCATATTTGTTTGTTGTACTGTTTTCAAGAAGTCTGATGTTTCTGCCCACCATTTTAGATTTATCCTAACCATGGGGTCCATTTTGCTGGATTTGTTGTGGGCTTCTTTGTCACACTGGTGCTGCTGTCAATGGGGTTTCTGGCCATGAATCTGATAGGTCCCAGAACCAGGCTGAGCCTTCTTCAGCAAAGGGTATTTGTTTCAGTTAATCGTAATAGCAAACTGTTATTAAACACTATTTAATTTGTCAATTACATATGATGTAAATTTGTGTTTAGTAATAATTAAAAAGTGTAAATGTCTGCTAGAAGACAATTGGGTATTTTTGTCTAGCCAAACTGCAGACACCACATGACAGTTTTATGTGAATATAATGTACATATATTTTCTTACGTCAGAGAAACAGAAGTGATTCAGACCCTGAGTATGCAGACTCCAACATGAGTGAGACAGTGAAAGATGAGGCAGCATTTGAAGACAAGATGGTGGACACCATGGTGCTGGAAGACCCCCAGAACATGTACCAGGCTTTGGAGAAGTGAGTAGACCAACAAAAAAGGAATTCAGTGTGTCTCCATGAGGCCTGAAATCCTTAAATGAAACAAAAAATGATCAATATCCTCAAGAGCAAAAAAAATAAGACTTAATGCTTGTGGAAAAACAATAAATGTAATGTATTAAACAGAAGTTAAAGCCTTTTAAATCAATATGTTGATTTATTTTGAGGTCAGCAAATAGCATTCACAAGAGGAACTGAATATTAAGGCGCTTCTATGTTGGTTTCAATTTTTCTGGTTGTTGTTCCTGGCACTTTACTGTGTGTTGCTTACCACTGAGCTGTTGTTACAAATAAGTAATCATTGTCTATTTCCCTCACAGAATATTATATTAACATTTTTAATATCATAATGTCTCACAGAATTATCAAATCCACCAGAAAAAATAAATGTTTTCATTTTTTTTTGCAACATATCTCTAGCCTTGAAATGTCTACACTGCTGCGTGCCACCAATAATCTGGAGGTCACCCGGATTCAGATCTACAAGGACGTAATTTCCTCCCTGCTGGGTGGTCTGCGGTCCCGGGGCCAGGCCAGCGCCCAGGCCCAGCAGAGATTGCTCAGTGTGCTCCATGGGCAGCTGCTGGGAATGGAAGGTCGGCTGAAGGAGGAGAGAGGGGCCCGCATGGCCGCTCTGGCTGGCCAGTGTAACCTGGAGACTCGGGAAGAAATGGAGGCAGAGCACCGCAGAGAGGCTGCTGAGAAGGCCCATGCTGAGCTGCTGTGTCAACATGCAGACCAACAGGTGATAATAAATCATTTGGTATTTGTATTATATTTTCTCACTTAAAAGAACATCAAAAAAGAATAATTTACAAAGGCAACAAAAAGATTTGCCTGGAGAAGTATAAATACAGAGATGATGAAACACTTTTTTTTTGGTGGTAGCAAACCTCAATTTGTGATATTACTAGGAGCTCCTCCAATGCAGCATCCTCCTGGAGAAGCTGCACAAGCTGAGCCAGAGTCAACTCCAGCGCATTCTGTTGGTCCGACATGAAGAAGCCTCGGCGAAAGTCCAGCGGGAGATCATCGAGTGGCGCCGGGTCGAGCTGCATAAGATTTTCTCTGAAGAACTGGAGGAGGCCACCAGGATGGGCGAGTTGGAGAAGAGCACAGCCAAGAGTCTTCAGCATGATTACTTTGCCTGTCAAGTGAGCGACCAAAATTGGATTATCGTCCTCCACTCTTCAGCAAACTCAATTTGTTGTAAAATGCATTTTGAGACATGTCCTTCTCTTGTCTGTCCAGGATCAGCTGGAGGAGGTGCTGGATGTGGTCCTCGCTAACCAGCGCTATGTGCTCGCTGAACGACATGCGCAGAGGAAGTTCTTGGTGCACAGCCTTCACAGCCTCAACAGCTTGATCTCTGACACCTTCTCTAGCACCTCCAGCAATCTGGACAGCTGGTTCACTCACATCAGGAGGTAGACGCCTCGTTACCAATCATTTATTTATTTCATTGTCACACATATTTATACAATATAAATGTGGCCAAATAAGCATCTATATGAATGTACTTTTTACATTTTTTTGCTAGAAATTTGAAAGTGAACGTGAATATTTAGACATTTTTCTGGCATTTTATGGAAAACGTGCACATTGTATCAACTTCAGTTTTTTTTTACCAATTCGCCCGTTTTGATGTGGCATGCTTCCTTCTCTCCACCAGAGGGAGCAGTGTGCCTGCAGAGCAGATTGACCAGATACAGGAGACTGCTCAGAACGAGCTGGTGATGGTGAGGCAGAGACTGGACGAGGCACTGAGCCAAGATAGGAGATCCATGCGCTGTGGACTGATTAAGAAGAGGCGGGAGCTGATCTCTGACATGGTTAGGAGATCATGCACATTTAGGCTTTTAGTCCAAACACCTGCTTTTATATCCATTGTGGTCTGATGCCCCAAAACCTTTATATGCCACCTTTAATCCTGCTTCCTGTCTTCTCAAGCTGAATGTCCACAAACAGAGACAGAAGGATCTGTCGGGTCTGTCCAAGGCTCTGGAGGGAGGGTTTGATGTAGGCCAGCACCTGCACCGCTGGCAGAACTTACTAACAGCTCACAGTTTGGAGCTCGCAGAGCTCATCAACAACCTGGATGAGGAGGCTACTGCTGATATCCGCAAGGTGCCACTCTAACAGTACACGTCAGGCACTTTCATGACACACATCCACACCCATGTCATTGAGCTTGATTGAGGTTGTTTAACTCCCTGTCTTGATGCTCTACCTGTTCTCTAGGTGACCATGCGTGTGATCCAGGGTGCCATAACAGAAGTCAAAGCCATCCAGCCCTCTGCAACCCAGGCCCTGCTATCACTCTTGCCTCCAGGAGCGCCACTTTCCCTGCTCCAGGTAGAAACAGAGGCGGGACCGGGACAAGCCCAGGGTCAAGGAGCAAGCACTCTCCTGCAGGGTCAGGAAAAGTTGCACCAGGAAGGAAAGGCAGCCTTACGCACCCTCAGCTGCACCAGGGAGGCTCTGCGGGACGCCATGGAGAAGGAGCTGCTGAAGCAGAGTGAAGTCAGGGTACAATGCAGGGCCTTCTTCAGGTCAGTGATATAATATTACCGGTCATGTAATTTCACAGGATTCAAATACCAAACGTTCTGGATAATATGAGACTGTATTTTACCACAAATTCAGGATAACAAGTGTGGTATTCTGTACTGTGTGTTTATCTGTCAGTCTTCCATTTCTCCTTCTGTCCCAGTTGTTTGTGTTCATCCCAGTTGACTCTGTGTGAAGATGACCGGCTCAGGATGAAACTAGAGTTTCAGAAGTGTCTGTCTGTGATGGACCGCTGCTTGGTGCTGCCTCACGCTGTCTCCAGGTCCAAACTCCACACTGCTCTGGCAGCTTGGAGAAAGGAGAACGAGCAACAGATGGTGAACACATAATCACACATTATTAAATTCAGTTGTCATGTTCTATAAACCTCCGTGTGTACGATTAGAAAACTTCACAGCGGCAGACAGCAAAGCACACTGCTTCCTTGTCACACCTTTTGTCACCTCCTTTTTAAAAGTTATCAGATTACTGCAGCAAGAATTGTTCAACAGCTAAAGATAAAAAAAAACTGTCTGGCCCCACTTTCCCTTTGTCCTACTGGGAAACAAAACTATTCTCACAAGACAATCAAAATAGAATACCGTCATTACAAGGAAACAATAATCATAGTTACCTACTCCAAATATTACAAATGCAACATAAATGACATACATATTTTAAACTAAATCATCCACACATTTTAACAATTAACTTAACAATTGCATTACTGTAAATATGAACTATTGATTTATCAACCTGTAAATATTGTAAATATTCCTTCCATTTCTTCCTAAATCCATGTATTTATAGTCTTACATGTGATCTTAAATTATTGAATGCTGATTACTCAAATATCAAATAAACTGCAAACCTACATCATGTATGTTTTTCTCTGTGCTGACTTTGATGATGTAAATAATGTTTTAAGTCTCCTAATGACACGATTGTAAAGGTAAATCAAAGGAAGGAGCCCACTTGTTCCAAACAGCAGACCATAATAGTGCATTTAATGATTTGTCAGTGAATAAGAAATGTCAACCACCAGAGCAAACCACACTCAGATCAGCCTCAATTGTGTGGCTGCTGGACCTGTGCACATTGTTATTCATAAATAATAAAGGGCTCCACAGAGTGGTTTCATTTATAATCATCATAACAGCATGCTTGGAGTCTTTTCCCCAACCACCTTATGGTTATTGTGGTCTTTGCAGACGAATATGCAATCCAAGGGGAAAACCAGCGAGGCCAGACTGAAAACCGACACATCCGACCTGCTGCTTTTCCAGAAACGGCTCCAGGACAGAATCCAACTGTTTGAGGAGGAGAAAGAGATGGAGAGCGGTGTGATGAACAAAGTAAATCTTTTTTCTTAGTGATTTCCTTCCAGTTACCAGTGCTATTAGTCACTTTTAGATGCAGTAAGTTACTGAAAGGCCAGAAGGGCTTCGTGTGATAGGTTCTTTCAATGGAAGGAGCCATACACCTTTGAGTAAATGTATGCTTATAAAAATAAATCTATGTTTAAGTACAATGTCAGTGTTTAAACTAGATGACTGAAATACATCATCCATTCTAATGTTGGCAGGTGATGGAGGAGATGCAGAGGGAGAGAGAGGAGAATCTGCGCTCTCAGGCCGACAACCTGGCCATGCAAATGGCCACCATCCACTACCAGAAGGCTGATAGGAGGACCAAAGTGTTGGAGACCTCCAGAGCAATGCTCACTCTGCACAGCCTGCTCATTCAGCAGCTCAGGGAGAGAAAGAGCCTGGAGAGACAAGACATGGCCCAGAGTATACAGAGCCACTGCCTGGTAGGCAATGTTTAACTCTGAAGTTAACCCCCTGTGTTGCTTTTATGAGAATATATTTTGTCTTTTATGAGACTTTTATGAGAATATATTTTGTCTCCTGCCACAGGGCCTAGAGGAGGCAGAACAACAGCTCCAGAAAGAGAGGACTGAGTTGGACGGCCTGCAGATGTTTCAGTCCAGAGTGAAGTCAAATCCAATGCAGATAGATGACTCTGATGAGGAGGAAAGTGAGGAGGAGAGGCTGTTTCTGGTGCAGCAGGATTGCAGAATGATGTCCATCCTCCAGGAGGCACTCTACAAGCGTGAAGAGGTCGTCACCTGGTCAGCTGAGAGGTGAGCTGTCATCTCAGTTTTATCTCATGAGTAATGAGGAATGTTGTGGCTTAACACGGACCATTTGATTTGACAATGTTTTTTAAGGTTGCAAGAAATGACTGCCAACAATCAAGCCATGGAAGATTTAAAAGAACAAATGGGGCTCAAGAGACTTTATGCAACCTGTGACCAGGTCTGAATTAATCAAGACTCTTTTTTTCATGTTATTTTTAACACAAGTGTATTAGTGGAATGGAAAAATACAGGGACACCCGCAGTGGAAGTAGAGAAAAGCTGTGTTTATGGTCTACTCTTCGTCTCAGGATGTGGAATTTGCATCTCGGCTGGTGAAGCAGAGTCAGGTGTCTGCAGAGGTTCTCCTGGAGGCTCTGCGTCTCCTCCTCCCCACCCTGCCTGAGAGTGAACTCCTGTCCATCACTGACGCCCTCTGCCCCAAACAGCACACTGTTTCATCATCTGTGGAGCAAGAACATTCTGGGTAAGAACCAGGTTCAGTATTCTTTAGTTTGGCACATCTAATTCATACAGCGCAGGGTCACATTAGCTGAGTGTGTTTGACCCAGGAGGGGTGATCATTTCAGTTTGTGTATTTATTTATTTTTTCCCTGCATGTCACAACAGTCAGTTCTTATTTGGGTAATACTATACTTTTTGTACTCCTACATAATATAATGATTAGTACCAAAACATTTCTCTTTTACTGAAAATAGCTGCAGAGTATCTGTCCCTGGTTTAGTAAATTGATCAGTAAATTACACCAAATTATTTGTCATCAAACAAGATCTGTCTGGCTATTCCAACTTGTAAACAAGGATTTGAGTTTAGTTTCTACGTGATGTGCATCAGCCAACAAAAGATTTTGTCATGCATTAGTCGCCTAGCTTATGTTATTTTCTTTCTCCTCCTTTTCAAAGTAGAAAAAAAGAAAAGAACAACTAGAATACAGTGACTCCAAAGCCAGAGTTTCTGCGATTCAAGCTCTGTGGTTTTAGAAAGTCGTTTTCAGAGTGAAGTCACTGATTAAATAGAAAGCAGCAGTGAGACACAGCAGCGGGCTGAAACAAACCATCTAAGCATTGTCTTAATCTTAAACAACTACAGTTTGAAGTACAGAACATGGTTCCACAAGGGTCCGTTCCCCTGAGCCAAGATGGAGAGATAAATGATTTTGCTCATCATTTAATTTCCCCCGCTTCCTGATACTGGAACACACTGGTCTGGCCCCCGCTGAGTTTGGATTACTTTGCTGATGAATAATGTCTCATGCATGAGGTCTCTTTGGATCGGAGTTCTCTGGCGGAAGGACAAGCGAATGAAAATGCTTAGTTTGGAACAATGTGCAAGACATGTGTTTTCCTTTTCGTTTTCAGTTCTTTTGTTACTGTTTTATTTGCAGAATACAGTTTACCCGTTCTTAAACACAGATAGAGTAGACAGACATGTACGAATATACGAAAAGGGTAGGAGACAAAGACAAATCATTCCTTACCTACCTCGATAACGTAGCCATGTTTGAGAAAATGGTCTGTCTTAGTTATCATTTTTTTTAACTGATTGAACTTCAGATTTTGACTGAATTCCATTGAAAAATGCCAACATCAGCTAGATATGTTTAAAGGTTCCTCTCTGGGCATTGGTTAAACCCATAGAAACTTATCTTTGTTCATTAAAAACATACATGTATGTTTTTCCCACGAAAAATAAATGTAGTTTGTGCAGATCTAACTAGTCCCCGCCTCTGCCTCCACCCACAGCATCAACTCTGCTCATCAAACACACAAACCTCAACAGATTTAGTAGTGTAGCTATCTGACAAACTGTTTTGTGAAACATTTGCCATAACTTTCATCCTCAATGCCCCCAAACCATATAAAACCTCCTGTCAGCATTTGACACGTTTCATCATGTAACTTGGCCGGCTAATGTTGGCTAACATTATTGAGCACACTGCAGATTTGTTTGGATACAGTCAACCTGATAAAACAAACTGACTGGTTGACCAACATGTTGGCTCTAACTCGCCGTGTCCGTAGGATAAATTGATGGAACAAATGTCAACACAAGAGTGCGAGGCCACCGCAAAGCTGAGTTTTCTCTGGAAGTTTGGCTCTCAGAGTTTTAGCTCACCATTTCTCTTTTTGCAACTTTTCAGTCAAAAACAGTACAAAGCTACACCTGGCTTCTCCTCTGACTTTTTTATGCTTAAACAAACTTAAAAAAACAAACTCTCTTCATTTTCACGACTGAATAAAGTGAATAAACAAACTGACTTTAAAGGACAACAAAATTTTATACTGTTTTACTTTGTTATATGTGGCGGACCCTGCCACCTCTCTAGCTTCAAACAGTGTTCTTGGAGCCTTATTTTCCTCTGAGAACAGCTTGTTTATTCAGTTATGGAAAAAATGAATATTTCTAGGTTTGTGTTATTAACTCATTAATATTGTTAATATTGAAGTTCTGAGTTTGAGTTTCTTCTCCAGAACTACATAGTGCCCCTTTAAACACTGTTGTTAAGTTAAGTTTTAGTTATCTCAAGAAAATACCCTAAATCTTATTTCAAGTGTTTCTGTCAGCCACTTTCGTCCCTCCTGCTTCTTGGCATTCGTCACTTTACAGTACTCAACCTTCCAGGTTTGATCATTTTCTGTTCACTGCCTAAAGTGTTTAGGTAAGTGTGGTCAGAGGTAGCACTTTAACATCTGGTCCACATGTAATCAAACACCAGTAACCTGTGAAATACCTTGGATGCAATGAGATAACATCTGTTAGGCCTGCTGACAAAGATGTCCTTTTCCATTCTGCGTTTGTGAACTTTGACAGACTTTGTTTTTAAAAATGACACATTTGCAAGAAATACACATAAACCACATCGTATCCATGTTTTACTTACTTTTCTGTTGTGAAATATGATTTTTCCTGAAGAAAAAGAACAGTTTAACAGTTGGAATGATCTGTTATTAACTTACTCAACAGGCCTGACATGCTGTACCCCTCTAAGAATTATGGGATTATATATTCAATCTACTTTACTTTAATGGAAAAGTTTGCAAAGTTTGTATCAGATAGTCAGGCATGCTTGACCATTTTTAATCAAAGCCAAAGCAGAGATTGTATCACAGCTTTATTATAAATTGATGACTCTTTGACCAGGTGTGCCGCAGGGTTGAACAGACTTCTTCCTGTCAAACTAAGAGAAGACGTGGTGCAGAAAAATATGCAGAACATGTCAAGCTGCACTGTGGAAAGAGAGAGGTGAGTGCCGCTCTACTAGCTGCTATGTAGGGACTTGCACCATCATCAAGACTAATTTGTAGTTCAGTGGTCACCAACATCATAGACAAATCCTTTATTGATGTGTAATAGGCCTTTCATCACGTTCATGGCCGGGCTGCAGTGACCACATGCATGAGGTAAGCACTCCAACACTCCGGTCCGACTAACAACAGCTCCTTTGTCCTCCAAATCTCAGACTCCAGGAAAAGAGGCAAACTCTGATGGAAAAACTGCTCCCCAGATCCCGTCTCCCTCTTCCAAGAGATGTAGCACCACTGCTGGTCGCAGAGAAAGGAAAGGAGGACAGTTTAACTGAAGCACAGCGGCGTATTTATAAACCAAGCACAGTCACACACCAGCCCAGTGACACTGCAAAAGAAAGGGTTGAGAAGACAATGAACGAAACGTTACACAGCACAGCAGAGGAGTACGCGACGCTGGCCTCTGCCAGCACTGAACTGAGCATCCCTGCTGCTGGGGAGAGGTTGTTTGTGTTTCGAGAGCCACCTGAATCGTGTGAGCACGTGGACGCTCCCAAAAGGAAAAGGAAAAGGAACTTCCTCAATCTGAAGAAGGCTTCAGTGGCTCCAACAAACTTACCTTGAAACACTTTCTTTTGCAAGGTTTTTTTATACGATGAGGGTACTTTCTAATGATATATGATAAAATCCATAATAAACCAGTAGTGTTGTTCTGTAGCGAAATATTCTCTGTGCCTTTAAATGTGTGTAGCATCTGGCTTTGTGTTTAAGTAAAGGCAGCTGACTTGTTCCCAGAGCCGTTTCCTCATTTGAAATTGTCAACAGAGAATGTGATTTGTAAGGTCATACGAGTGTGATCGGTGTTTTTCAATGCTCTTGTCTTGAATGGAGATCTTTATATGATGGGAAAAGTCCACTCAAGTACAGACTTGCTGAAAAGGTTACAGTTTATGGATGAGCTTTGGGAATTAAACCACGTGCCCGCGGAATCAATGTGCACTCTAAACATTAGTGTCCAGTACTATGCTGTTAATCGTGTTAAAAACCCTCCCTTTACACTCAGGATCCACGGGTGCATGAAAAGTTTAACCTTCCATGTGCACAAGTTTAAATGAATGTAGTAAAGTATCATTTTTCACGTTGCAGGAAACACGTGACTTCAAACTCCCTTGCTGATCATTAATATGTCGTTGATATTACGCATTTAGGAACTGAAAAGCCACACACGTGTTTGGGATAAGGTTGCAGAAATGTTTCGCGGTGTTATCAGCAGGAGCAGCCCAATCATCCCCGGTATTTGGCGCTCGCGTCGACAGAGTGTTTGCTCTCCAAAACGCAGCAGCAGACCCCAAAATGTTTTCCTCAGCCTCTGTGCGCCTCCACGTCATCGTCACCCCCCCACCTCTCCATCCTTAAGTCTGCCCCCAGTCCTCCTCTTTACGACTTGAAGGTGTCCCAGCAGCTGGGAGCAGACCTGCCCGGGCAGCAGACAGACATGAGGCTGGGACTCGCCGCTCTCGTGTGTCTCTTCAGCTGCGTGCTGCTGTCGGACTGCGCGCCGCCGACCTGTTACTCCAGAGCGGTCGGCCTGAGCAAAGAAGTCATGGCTCTGCTGGATAAGATCCACACGTACCACCGCACGGTAAGAGCTCAGCTGCACTGCCACAGTCCGTGTTGGCCACCTGAGATTTGATGCTATGTGTTTTTTTAACGGTGGTTGTTTTGTCGGCTTGCAGAAAACGTGTGCTGAGATTCTACCTACGATCTTCCTCGATGTGCATGTAAGTTAAAACTGGAGTGACGCGTCACGTAGGGACACGAGGGGCTGCAGATTTTAGGGAAAACCACTTTCCCCCCATGTTGATAACCACTGTCAGTAAGTCCAGTCTGATATTAATCATGAGCTGTGTAGTTCCAGGCCACAAACTGTTGTCTGTCCTTCTCAAAATGTCTTATTGGCCTCAAATATGGAAATGATGCAGCCTCTCTTTTTCAGAATAATGTGAAAATTAATTGAGTTTTAAGTGTATTGTTGCACTCAAGATTCATCACAGAATATATATATATATATTTGCAAGTACGGTAGAACTAAGGTTTGACTAGAAAAATAGTTACAAAGTGAACTTGACCATAATTTTGATGATGCCAAATATGATGTCAGTGTAACTTATGATCTTACATGTAGGAGGACTGAAACTGACAAAATTAAGTGAATAAGTGTCTCAATTAATATGCCATAAATAAATCAAAATTAATTTTGAAAATACATGTAGCCAAAATGAATTATTAAAAATGATTTTTTTTAAAATAATACATTGAAGTTTCTGCTTTATTCACCCCTTATCTATTTTATCTTTGTATTAATTCAACTATTTTACCTTGCCATTTAATTTTTCCATTTGTGTCTTTATTTCTGTATTCTCCAACTTTTACTCAGGTTTTACTCAAATCAAATCATATCACTAAGCTTCTTCTTCTGAGGGGTCAAGGGTCAACATCTAGAATGTGAATAGTTCACTAAATCATTGCAGTAAATGAATTACAGGCCTCATTTCCCTCTAGGAATAATGCCAAAGCTGATGTTCCAGTGATAAAAAAAAAATGCAATTAGGGGTTATAATGAGGTGTGTTAGTTAATTTGTTCATAGGTTTTAGGGCCATTGATATGGTGATTGACAGCAAGATAGCCCAATCGGTTCATGTACAAGCCTCACGTAAACAGTGGCCTAAACGCAGATGTTCTGATGGGGCTGGATATACAAAACCAAGTTGACAGACAGATCCCAGTTAGATCACAGCTGTAACTCCGAGTCTCGTGACAAAACAAAGTTGTTGTTGTTTTTTTTAGAACGCGTGCATCACAACCAAGCTCCGCGACTTCCTCTACGTGGTGCTGAACCATCCCAACCAGTACTGCAGAGAGCGTCCCAGGATGGTGCTGCTGAAACGTAAAATCCAGAACTTGTACACCATCATCACCAGATTGTGTTACCGGGTAAGAACATCGGAAACATCTGCCCTGTTCTTCACCTTGTTTTCAGACTCGAGTGTCTCATACATGCTCACGTGTGTCCGTTTGGTTGGCAGGACCTGGTGTTTTTCACAGATGACTGTGAGGCTATTGATACTGGACACAGCAGCCCGCACTACGCAGAGGACAGGCTGCAGCTGCTGGTAGAGGATAGATGAGCAACACGTGGAGAAGATGACGGCACATTGGTGTATTACATCCATAAGAACACATATGCAGAACGGTTAATCATCCACAACACACACCGCAGCCTGAACATGCGTTAGATGCATCACAAGCAGCAAAACACAGTTTCATGTCGTACCTAGTTGGCCCTGCACTCGCTGCAGACACATGTCGGTGGACATGTGTGGCTGCATTCCAGCAAGGAGTGCAGAACTTTCCACAGGAAATTTGCTGAATGCCAACCATGCCGAAGAAAACCTTGAAATAATAAACCAATAAGAGATGCTTGTGAGCCGGGCTTAACTGCTGCTTACTTACCAGGGCTGATCAAAGCTTCGTGTGTCATTAAGAGAAATATGTTGTGTTGCCATAACCCTTGCTCTGACTAACGTGCCTTAAAGGAGCACTTTACAGCATTTTGTAAAACATGGTGGTTGAAAAATGTTGCATATGAAATAGATGTCCCCAGCATTTCTAGTTGTACAACGTGTTACTTCAGAGTTTTCTCACGCAGAAAGTTTTCCCTTTGTTTTATCGCAAAGAAGTGCTGCTCCTTGTACTGAAACGGAGTATCCGTGGCCTGCAGCAGAATGGATATAGAGTAAAAGAGCCATCACTGTCACAGACATATTAGAAACACGGCTGTTTCTGTGCATATTTCACGACAATCTATATATGTTTCACATTATGTAATAAAACTTCTCTTTATGTATCAGCCTGTTTTAATGTCTCAAATTATTTCCAAAGATGTCTGCCAGTTGATTCTGGGAAACTCTACACAAACTTCTGAGACCAAACTGGCTCGTATCCAGCCTGTGAATCAGCAGGATGTAAAACTTAAAACAGCAGCGGGGTTATTTCCACCCGCACTTTTTTCTCTCAGCGTGTGACAGCTACTAATGAATTTTTATTCTTCCGTAAATAGTTTAAAGTTTTTGAATGTCACCGCTTATTAAAATACAGATGTATTAATAAGTATTATCTAGGTCAAGAGCATTTTTGAAGATGAAAATGTCAGTGATAAACTGGCTTGAACACAAACCACAGCCTCCACTCTTGCTGCACATTCATTCAGCAGACAAAATACACTGAACATGAACTCACACCGTGCGAAAATGTCCATCTGTGTTTTGGTGGGGGGTTTTTTGCATTATTTTCTGTTCTATTAGATCTCTGGCATGGAGCGGTTGCCATTATTTTGAGAACAATGTTATGACTTGTCGAATTTGGGCACAAGCCTGCCTCTTTAATTTAATGTTTGGCTTCTGCTGCCCTCTGTTGGCCAGACTGATCTACACACAGAGAGGTCTTCGCTCAGTGTACTCCATGCAGACACATTCAATATATTCTCTTTCTTCTCAGACCATTTAGACCTAACATTTTGTAATAAAATTTGCTCCTTTTTCTTTTTTTTTAATGTTTTGCAATGAAGACAGTATTTCCATTTTACCTGGTATCTGCTTCCTGAATATTAATTGAACCCATGTTTTAAATACGTCTGGTTATATGAAGCCATGATGTAAAAGTGTGTGTTATGTGTTGTACAGTCAAACAGCCCTGAGCACCAGCCTCACTGGCCCCGTCTATAATCCCTCTTTCCCTTGGAAGCCATGGTGAAGGTGTGAATACCTGCACGAAAATTCATAGAGACTTCAGTTCCCGTTTGGGAAATAATCTATCCAAGTTATGCATAGTTAGAAATATTTATTAAAAGAACAATCGAAGGTCCACAGTGTGCCTGTTTGTGAATGTTTTTTCAGCTGATTTTGCCTTCCTGAAAACCAACAGTGGATCATCAGTGGAACATGTTTGGCAACTCACCCTCAGAACTACATGGAACAACAGTAAGAGTTCTCAAAATAGCACATGATAAAGGTGAAATGTGTCAGAATCTTATTTGGATTCATTCAGAAATTAACAATAAATATCAACAGAATGTGAAGAAATAATTGTCTTGACATTATGACGTATATGTTTTGTGATGCACAGATATCTACTGAAGTTAGCATGCTAACAAAGCTTGTGTTCCGGTAGTGTAAACACCAACACTGCCCCTGTGCTCCAAGCTCCCAGTCTGGACCACTAGCTGCCTAGCTAACTGAGCTAACTAGCTAAGGGGAGCTACAGTTAGCAGCAGTTAGCACTTACTCTGGTGATATGCTGCCCCCTATTTTTTTGGAGCATAGATTCTACATGTGGCCAGTTTTTACATATTGCACCTTTAACTTCTGCATTACCTCACAATGACGACCTGTCTTCTTCCACACAAACAGACCTTCACCCCTCATAAATCCCACCTTGCATATTTGCTGAAGCGTCTGTCCCAGTAGTTTGTTCTGACTTTCTGATGCCAGGGGACAATTGATTTGCAAGCCGAGAGCAACACAGCAATAAACAGCACGAAGGAAGGAACCAAAGTCAGAGAGTCATACAGCAAACTACAAGTGCAGATCTATTTAACAAGCTAATAGCTGTTGGAACAAATGAGTGCCAGAGCCTATTTGCCGTAATCCTCTTTACTTTAAAACGTGTACCTGAGGGGAGAGTGTGGAAGTCTGAGTGTAGCGGGTGATCAATATCCTGAAGGGATGCATGAGCCTCTCTCTAGAAGAATTTGGGCCGAGCAGGGAAACACGGTGCTTCATTTGTCTTTAGTCTACATATGGCTTTACTGATGGCACAGATACCTCGCGTGCCATGTCGTAGGCCTGCAGCCTGCCACGTTCAGTGATGGCGTCTGGTTCACCCCCCTTGTGCAGGAGGCAGGAAATGCTTTCGGTGTGTTGAGGGTTGTTGGGGTACCTGTCACGCATTAGAATCATTCACCTGTGGAGGTTGATTCCCCACGCAGTGATCATTCACTGACTGCTTTCAACAGTGCGTGTTTGTCCTCAGAGGGAGTCCTGACGGTGCCCTGATCTGTCACAAGGTGGTGCTGGTTGTATAGTTCTGCTGAGCTACATTAGAGGAAGGTTTCACTGACAGCAATTGGCAACACTTTTATAGATTTAGAGAAAGGTTAAACTTGTTAAGAGTCAAAGTGAGTAGAATCTGCTGCCGTTATGTAGAAAAGCTCCAAACCATTTCCTGAGGAACAGAGAAATATATCAGTAAGAGATCGAAACACAGTTACAGTCGTCAGCAGTTAAGCAGGGACTCTTGGTGTTACATGGATTTTAAAACTTGTGATCGTGTTCCAGAAGTTTAATCAGCAACTCTAGAGGTCTGCCACTTCATTTTCTAAAAACAAAATATTGTATTTGTAAGGTCACAGCCTCCAGCTGTCACTGAGCCAGACTAAACTCAACCCTGCACAGAAGATTTATTTAATCTTACAACACAAACTAATCAGTGTGTAATCGTTAAACAGCCTGCAGTTTGATTTGAGCCTGCTCTGTGTTGCAATAAGCATGTTTGCTCTCTTCGTGCCAAGAATCGAGTCTTTGCACTCCTGAACCATCAGGCCTGAACTTCTCGCTGCTGTAATTAAACCAAGCCTGCTAAAAAAAATGAAAATGTTAGTCAGCAGCATGTGTCTCGTGAAGGAATGAGCCCACAGAGCGCCTATAAAGCTTAATTGCTGTGCTTGTTGATCATCATTAGAGGGCCGAGGGAATATTTTCTATCATTAAGGCCGAGAAGGAGAACAGAACATTTGAACCAGCATGCGGGCCAGCAGGTCATTCGAACAATTAGAATGTTCCGCACCAAAAAATGCTAAACGCTGCACAATAAAAAGACACAAATACTTCCCCGGAGGGTGACAGTAATCGTCCTCTGCTTTGTTGAAATAAATGAGCTTGTAAAGGACAGATCAGAAACCTATTTACATTAAAGCGGGGCCGATGCAGTTTGTGATTCAGTTTGGTTTATGGGGTTTTCAGGCAATTTTCCATCACATTTAGCCCTTTTTATTGCATCTTTAAAGAAATGCTGCCTCATTAGGGCCACGTAATTTCCAATAGATGATTGGCACGCTCTCCGCGGAGGTGTGTTGTGGTGTTCAGATTCAGAACTCTCGCATACGAGACCAAAGCTTCCCCTCCCCTCAACAGTAAATGTACCTTATAAACGCACAATTGTTCCACTTATTTACACGTTGAAGTAATTACCGAGGGAAGGGTCACTGGAGGACTTCAGACTGCTCAACGAGCTAAAGACATCTATTAACAGTTGCAACCAGCTCACGCCAGACTGCTCTCATGGTGTCTCAGTGGTGACGACACTGAGGTGGCCAAAGTCTGGTCATGGCCACAAACCTGTCGAGGCGTGTGAGCCGAGACAACGGCGCCCTCTAGCGGACAGAGCGGGCAATAACAGCACAACACGCGGAGGCTCACAACCTCCTTCTTTATTAATGAATCTCTTTGTAAGCAGCATTTTATTTTATTTTTTATTAACAACTCAATCTTATAAACAGATTAGAATTAAGTATCAGGATAATCTGAATAACTACAATGTGTATTGATTATTTCATATATATTCTGATGATATTCATCCTCTTCAGCCTGTATAGAGGCCTGTTGGGTCCTGGAACTGAAGAGTCCAACTCAAAAACGTGATTTTATCCCTCCTTTAATACAGACTTTTACTGAGCTTGCTGCATTTCTTTAGAAATATAAATACTGTGTTTGTCATTGCTGTAGTATTTCTGTAAATATTGCAGCGATATAAGAATGAGAACATCTGGTTTCCTGCAGAAGGCTGGTTTTATAGGTCTTTTTTTGGTGAAAGCAGCCGCAAGAAAGTGGTGATGATGGCTGCGTTTGCTGGTGACTGAGCTCTGATTTATAACATCCTCGGTGCGTTATTATTATGAACAGTATTTACAGCTTGTGGCTCCTCTGACTGACTGACTGACTGACTGGAGGAGGACTCCCACCATATTGTACTTCTCAGAGGCAGGATGTTCAACTCAACATTCTTATCATTACTATTTATTATTTAAATCCAAGTTGAAATATTAACCATTTGTCTTCGTTTGAGCACATTTGTTTTGGCGAAAAGTTTTTTTTTTTTGGCGAAAGTATTCCCTCATATATCTATAAGGACTCAGAGTTGACGTGTTGAAATGTTTTTCTTGAAAATGAATTGATACATATATGTTTTACATTTGATGCGTTATTTAATTGAACATGTGCCTTTTAGTATTCTCTTACATTATAAAAACGTTTTGGTGACGACCAAATGTGAACAACGACATGTGCTGAGGGTGAAATCACAGCATCCTCACACTGGCGAACCTTCACAGAAGAGTTTAAAAGACAGAAATATTAAATACAACATATTTATTATCGCTATTATAAGAGACCCAGAGCCAAACAGCTGGCCTCCGCAAAGCAGTTATAATATTCTTATAATATAGATTAATTTAGGCCCGGCGCAGAGTTGAATGATAACTGAAGTTATGTGGCCTGTTTGTGTGTTTTAAACTCCAATCTTCTTTTTAACCGAAACGAAATAAAAAATACCTGTTTTTTAATGTCACTCCGGGTCTGAACAGAAGGTGGTGGTGTGGTATCTGAGAGGAACTTGTGCTCGTATACTTCATGGACTTTTGGTTTGAAGACAATTTCTCCAGCATTTCTCACGGTTAAATCAACGTGTTCAGAGTTTGTTTCAGGGGTGAAACCTCTTATAAAAACTTTCATTCATTACCCTGCAAACACTTTGTCTAATATCTAGAATAAAATGACAAACAGGCCCTCTTTAACCTTTGTAACCTGCACCCGCCGGGCCAGCGTGGGACATTTCATTTAGTTCAATAAAAGACGAATAAAACGTGCAGACATTTACCAGCCATATTGCTTATAACAGGCAAAATTGATGCTTTTTTTTTAAAGGCTTATTTCTGAATGACCTATTAATGTTAATACATTTTCTAATGGCTCTCTTCTCTACCGATTATTTGTGGTAAGATAATAATTGCTTGGTTTCTCATTAATCACCAGGCATCATCAGACTGACTAATACGTGTTGGTACATATAAATGAAGTCGGAGTATCTGCGCGTCAAAACCTGCACTTTCAACCGAGAAATGAAACGAGCTTGTTTGTAATTTACTTTAAAGTCGTGGGATTTTTCACCCGCAAACACACACGAAATTAAATGAATCATCAGCAGTCAATATTTTCGTGGCGCAGTTTGTTAAGGAATAAAAACAGATACACTGGTGGCGCTTTGCTTAATGAACTTCCCTCAATAATCCAAAATAATTAAGTTTATAATAATATATATTTTTTAAAAAAAATAAAAAAGTCCCATAACGTGTCCTCTACACGTCTTGGGGAACACAAAGGAATAAAGGTTAAATGTTTGACATCCACTCACTCCTCTGCTTCAATAATCACTTATCCAGCCTGTATAGGAGACTTCTAATAACCCATTTTTCCTTTCTTTGGGGATCAAGGGCCTTTTGCTCCGGAGTCAAACAGCCTCCTGTGATCTTCTGGATGATATAAACTATTGAGTTTTGTTTTCTCCTTGGCCTCTGGCGAGATAGAGAGGCCGGGACAAAGGAGTGAAAGAGTTGAAAGAATAGAAGGATCCCCTTTGGTTCTTTTGTGTCAAGTTTCTCTTGTGTTCAGGCGGAGCGCTCATCCGCGTGATTTTCACTTATTGTCAGCGAGTCTGTATTAATTCATGCCTCGTGGACAAAAGTGGAGCGGAGGCTGTCAGAGGAAAAACACACAAATAAATTATAATAGAACGTGGCTTTTAGTCGGGGGGGAAAAAAATCCACCTTCAGTTTAAATTCAAATTCTGATAATTAAAAAAAAGACGCACTTATCAAAACTGAGTGAGGGATTAAACAGTGAATCTGTGTGTTGCTGTTGTTTAGGACAGCAGCTTGTCAGCGCCGAGGAGGAAATCACAGCACAGAGCAGAAGTGTTGCCCGTCCCAGTCCCCCGTTGACATTTTAGGAATGATAAAAGTTCCGCCTTGCCTGGAGCTACAGCCTCTCTGGAGCCGGCCTCCGTCTGCGGCAGATTGCCTTTGCTCATTAGAGCAATTATTTTACTCCAGTTTAACCCCTGCCTGAATGGCACACAACTCGAGAGAAAGCCCTTCGAAAACTGCCGTGGAGTGGCCTGTCATGCCTCCTCTATCTGATCCCCGTTTTGTTCACCGGGAGGATTAAATATTTGCTTTACGCGCAGCAGTCAGGTAATGTGTTTGGACGCGCAGCGGCACATGGCTTCTAAACAGGCCTGTCTTCTCCGTGACGGGGTGTCACCGGGGTAATTTTACACCCTAAACACACCATAATGACACTCTAGTGGATTGTTTACAAGCAATTTAGCCCCGAGAGCCAATCTGCAATATTTATCGATGTTGTTTTGAAGTCTGCGCAACTGGTTGTCCGCCCCCCCCTCCGCCTCCACCTCCACCACTCCTCGCAATATCTCCACCCCCCCTCAGGTCCTCTGGCGCCAACAAAATCTAGGTTGGTTGTTTCAAAGCAATAGGCAACAGCTGTAGCAATACATTCCTGCAAATAACATGTGACAAGTTTTCAATTCGCAGCGCTGAAAGGCTGGAATACCTGCGCGAGGGGCACGGAAACGCGTCAGTTACGCATTTGGAATTTGATAAATGGGGATTGTGATCGTGGTGTGGTTCGATTAAAGCCTCGAGCCTTAACAGCGACATTCCAAAAAAACAAACATGATTTTTATATCATGCTGTCGCCAAGCTCATCGGTATTCTATTTTTTAACAGGCCTAAAAAAATAATTATTCCCTTCTGATGTTTTCCTCAAAAACTTGTTTGTCTTATGATGCGTAAAATGTTCAAAGGGTACAATAATTCCATCAGACCCAAACTTCATCCTACATACTGAAAAGGAATTCTGAAAATATAAAGTAAAACCAGATCAGAATAATTTGTCCTATCCCAGTTTCTCCCTCTGCTCTGTAAAAGTGCCATGATAATAGTCACAAATTGGTGTAGGTTCGAGTCAAAACCGACAACTGCTTCATGAAAAAGAATAAACAATTTATTGTTAAGTTATGTCACAAATATATTCATAATATAAATGAGGATATTCTTCAAATATACATTATTTTACAGTACACATATCCCTTCCGAAGGGAATCATTCCAACAACAGACAGTGCTGTTATAAAAAAACAAATGCTGTGGTTCTCCAAAATTCACAAAGAGCATTTATTGACACTGGATTCAGTAACCCACCCTAGGTACGCATTGATATGAATGCAAAGAAGGAAGAAAGTATGGTTCTCTGCAGCCCACAGATGCGATGGAGGAAGCCCGACCTTTTAGCTCGTTGGTGCAGAATGTCAGGCTGCGCGTTATAGTCTCTGATTTTACTCACTGCGGCCGCTTTATCAGCCGTTTAACGTGGCTGCGAGCAGCCATGAAGGTAGAGGAGCAGTGGGCTGCCTCTGACACACTGTGGCACAGCCCCAGTGTCCATACTCGACTGTCCGGTCGTGATTTATCACGGGCCTGCAGGTAACGACTGTTCTCCACCTCTGCACCGCAAACATGTCCATCTTAAAGTCATTTAGTCTCGCTCAGATTAGCTTTCTGATTTAAGATTTCTAGAATCAAAACAGAGATTTTAAGACTCAAGATTAAATGACTAATAAAGCTGGATTATCTTTGCAGTGTGTGAACTTACTGGCGAGGTCAAGAGAAGTGGATAAACTTCAAGGTCCTCAGAAGGGGGTCTGTGTGGAGGTCTCGCCCCCCTCTGACAAGATGTGACACTGAGCTCACCGCCAGGATGCCTCTTTATTCAGTACAGTGTCACCTCGCCTGTCCGGAGGGCCCCCTCTCGCTCGGGGCCCCCAGAGAAGTAGTCTTAACCCCCTTGTGTCCCACTGCGCGCGCCCCTCGTCCTGCGTCCCTGTCAGGCCAGGTGGTACATACTGTATCCGACGTGAGCGGCGTACAGTCCCACGGGGGAAACCGGCAGCGAGTGCCTCTGGAACGGGTGCGACCCCGCGTAGGACCCGGGGACGTGCGCACCGAGAGGAAAGGAAATCCCGAAAGCCGGTGGCAGCATTGGCTTCGCTGCCATTTTCAGTTTTTCAAGTTCTGCCTCCTGCAGCCGCTTGGCTTTGGCTCTCCTGTTCTGAAACCAGATCTTCACCTGGGTCTCCGTCAGGTTCAGGGAGCTGGAGAACTCTGCGCGCTCGGCGATGGACAGGTACTGCTTCTGGCGGAACTTTCTCTCCAGGGCCAGCAGCTGGGACGTGGTGAAGGGGGTCCGGGGCTTTCTGTTGGTCTTGTGTTTTCGCAGTGGACAGGCAGGAGGACTCAATCTCCCTGTACGGAAGGAGGACAAAACGCTTTAATTTAAGAGCTTGGGCTGAAACGCTGTTGCGCAAATATCCATCCACGACAAATACCCTGAGTAAAAGTTCTCATGCAAAACACGTACAAACATAAAAAGATAAGAGCATACATTACATATTTTAACTTAGATGTTAGACTGTGTGTTTATTTAATCGAGGCTGTGCATTGACACCAAACTTACGTGGAGGAGTTGGAGAAAAACGAGGACTCTGTATCCACGAGGTCCTCTCTTTACTGTCCGGGCTCTCGGGTTTAATCAACACGTCCTCTGGCATGTTCATGATGTCGCCCACAGAAAACGAAGAGCTCATGGCTAAACCAGGAACCGAAGTATCCAGACTACCGAAAGCGCTCATCCTTGCGCCCTTTCCCATCGCCTGGGACGTCCCGGGAACGGACGTGGCATCCGGGGACGCCACCTCTCTGCTGGGCTTCCTATCAGCCATCAGCGCCTCGACGCTGAAGGGTAAAATCGCGACTTTGGGCTTCCCGGTCTCCTCTGCGGGGCTCAGGCTGGTCTGCATGTCGCCTCTGCTGACGAGAACCGAGCGGGGTGGAAGGTCTTCGGTTTTCAAACCAGCGGTCAGAGCTGACATGGCGATCGATGGGGCCATACAGGTCCGACTGGCACGGGGTGAGGTGTACGAGTCGAGTCTCGTGGATATGGAGCAAAAAGAGTTAAGACAAAGTTGCTGCGGAGCGCCCTAAGGTGACGGTATCCTCATGTTTATGTGACCAAATTGGAGCGCAGGGCTATAATAAGGCAGGCGTGGAGAGAGAGGCGGCCAATCAGGGGCGAGATGGGCTGGTCCCTGCGAGAGACTGAAAAAAAAAAAAAAAAAAATCAGAGTGGGAAAGTTAACAATAGTTACTTTTTTTTTTTCCCCTGAACCCACTTCACATAAACATAAACACAACAAACTCCTAATGGTGCATGGTTTCATCAGGACTCTATCCCACCATGATTTCTCGTGACCAGAAAATAGACCCTCCAGTTAACTTATTGACGTTTTATACACGTTATGTCTGTTGTCACTCGCCGTGTTTGCACGCTCTTTGACAGCTTTTTTTTTCTCCCCTGACGGTCTTTATTCACACCGGCTCATATATTGCTGACTGACTCAACACTTTTTACTGCCTCCTCTTTATGTGACGAGCCTCTCGCGGCGCGCTGTTTATTGATGGCTGCGGGGCTCTAATCAGATCGAAGCACACAGGCCTTCGCAGTCATTTAGGGGTAATTATCGGGCAGAGGGGAGGAGGTGGAGGGATCACTCGGATTTTTTTTTTCTCTTCTTTTTTTTTTCTCCTTCTTTGACCACATCCATTAAAGTCAAAAATGATGTGGAGGGGGAGGAGGAGGCAGCGTGGAGCCAGGAGGACTGTCATTGATTTACCTGGTTGTACCTCTGCGCGCCTTCTCATTATCTGCAGGCCCTAAAAAAAAAAAAAAAAAAAAAAAGAGGGGGTTTCTATTGTTGTATGGATCTGTGAGCCTTTCATTTGAAAAATAATAATAATAATACAGTTGCTGCTTTAAATTGAAGATTTTAAACTACAGGCTTCACAAACCTTATCTCAGAGACATGGAAACAGACCTTTACTGCTGCGTAGTCAGTTCTCAGGAAAGCGTCTGCGTCGCTAATTGCCAAGCATAAACAATCTGTCACGATTTGTCAGTCTCCCTAATGGGCAGACAAGTTATGTTGTTTTTAGGCGCCAGCAGCGCCCGGATCAAAGCGCTCCGCTTTCGGGAGACTATTGAAAAAGCTGAACCCGCACTGAGAGAGAGAGAGAGCGCGGCACCGCCTCCTCCTCTACCCGCCCTAGCCCAGGGACACTGAGCCATTCAGCCCTGAAACATTTGCTGTTTCTCAGCCGATCGCACGCCAGTCCCATCTATTCAAATGAGCGCTATAGCAGGGTGTAATAGTAGGCTTCTCCTCCTCTTCAGAAGAAGAAAAGGTCAGCGCCCACTGGGCTCCTCGGCCTGAAAGGGATTCCTCGGTGCGACTGTTTCCCAAGATACACATTAGACCGCAGATCCGAGGAGGTGTTTGTTGTTGTGACTCTGTCCCGGGGTGTAAATACAGAAAACCTCAGACCGATCAACGTTATGATCTGCCTGCCGTCACTTTCACAGGGGGGAAACTCTGTGGCGCAGCTCGGTCACGGTTGACACCAAACGGCCTCGTTGCGATTAACATTCAAGGTGACACAGCAGTTCACCTGTTTTGCATGTATGAGCCATAAAGATGACGGGATAAGGGCAATAATTGGCTGATTTTTAAAATGCCCCATGTTTGTTATTTTTTTTTTCTTTTTAGGAGGGAATCAAATAAAAATACATTTGATTTTGCTTTTTGCAATGTTAAAAAATAATTTCAAAATAAAAGAAAAACTCCTAATAGTTGCTCCACAGGTAGAGCCAGAGCGACTTCCTGTTGACGCATTCATATTGAAATCGCAGCCACAGGTGTTCCCCCGATTGTCCCCTCGCGTTTTGACAACACATAACCTTGTTTCCAGTTGTTTATATATATATATATATATATATATATATATATATATATATATATATATATATATATATATATATATATATATATATATATATGATACTTAACACACACGTCTTAATTTATCATTTCCTCAGCAGCACATCCTGTGTGTGTGTGTGTGTGTGTGTGTGTGTGTGTGTGTGCGTGCGTGCGTGCGTGCGTGCAGGTAGCAGGCTCCATGTGCTGGAAACACTTAAAGCCTCTAACCTGGAACGAGTGGCATTGGGGGCTCCGCGAAGGCTTTGAAGTCACCGGAGTCTCCGGGGCTCCCACGTCCGTCTGAAGTCCCCTCCGCTCGGGGCTCCGAACACTTAACCCGTCCTCCAACCCCTCGACTCGTTAAACGGCCATGCGTAAACACAAATAGGCGCACATGAGACGCATTAAAGAGCTGCAGGACTGCTGAGGTGTTGCAGCGACGCACAGCCGGCTGTTTTTTTTTTTTTCTTTCTTTTTTTTCTCCTGGTGATGTTCAGAAACTCATAAAACAAATCCGCGTCTCGGAACTCCACAGGTCTGTGATGAGGGTGTTAGTCCCACCGCGCATGCTGGACATATTCTCTCGAAGTTATATCAGGCAGAAAAAATGAACTGACGACACACCACTTTTTTTCCCCCCTCATCATCATCACTAGGGGATGATTTAATAATGATGAGGTTGGTTTTAATGAACATCTGTGTGACCTGACTGCGGGCCTCGCGCGTCGCGGTCGTCTCTAGTTTATTTGTCTTGCGCGCGGAGGGGACAGCGGCGCTGCGGAACAATGTTGCTGGCAATTAGCATCCCAAACACTCTGGCTCTTAGAAGACTGATGTGCCATGGAGAAGACGATTACCATACCGTTTCATTTAAATCCCGAGGCAACAAATGAGGGCCGAGCCGAGGTACAAAACAACTGTAAGGTCCATCGGGCCTTTATTTCACTTTATAAACTACTTTGATTCCCAGTCAGGAGGCAGGGACTCCGGACAAAGGCCCATTGTTGCCTCCTCTCAAAGTTGTCTTAACCCTTTTCATGCGAGGTCTGTCAATTTAGACTGTAAAGACATAAAAGGGGGGAGTCCATGTCAAAAGGTTTTTTTTTTCTTCTTCTTCTTCTTCTTTTTTCTTTTCCCAGGCAAAATATTTGCACTTGGCGTGAAGTTAAATGACTTTCGTCTGCATGGGGACAATGACGTCGCTCACGTGAGTACAGCTCCTGTGTCTTGGTCACGTTTGATTTGCTCCACACTTGACGAGGTGTTATCTGACGCTGTCAGAAGTTGAGAGGAATCCTTCGATATTTGATGTTGAATAAATCTGAGGGATATTTTTTATTTATTTTCGGAAATTTAAGTGAATTTGAAAGCGAGATGTGCAAGCAAAACAGCCGGCAGTCCGACCCAAAGTCTCCATAGTTATACATAATGTATCCTATTTCAAAGCAATTAGCCCAATCAGGCGGATCGGAGCACTTTGCTGCCGGTACCTAACAATGCCCCACGGTCATTTAAGCTTCGAGATGCCATTCACACTCTACAGTGAGGCAGGTGTATGTGTGTGTGTGGGCAAAGTCCAGAAGTCAGCACGCTTTAATACACAGGCTGTTATTACAGATCAATCTGAAATCATCGGGGATTCATCATTGCATTTATAAAATTAAATATGGGCTGATTTTATCATGAAAACATATATAGGGGTATATGCAACATGTTCAGGAATGGTAAAACAAATAATATCGCTATACAAATATAATACTGATACATCGAAACAAATTTGCTTTAAAAAATACATAATAATTTAATATAATAGCCCATATTTATTACCACAAAATTAAGCTGAATTTAGCTGATGAGCTGACTTGAAAATACAATACAGATGGCAGCTTCAGTGTTTAGAAACAAACAATCAACCTTCACGTTTATTTACAGCTCGTGATGTTTCAGAGAGAACCAGCTGGACCAGCAGCAGCAGCAGCAGCAGCAGCCCGCTGTGGAGGCATCCAGCCGCGGTGAGCAGCAGGGAAACTGCAGCTCCACCAGAAATACGCTCCAAATGTGAAGGCACGCCGGATGACGGTGATGAATGCATCTGGAGCCCCGGCGATTTCAAAACGACTCCATGAGAGAGAGAGAGGGAGAGAGGGAGAGAGGGAGAGGAAGACGGAATAGATGCTTTTTGGAATTATGAACTCTCTAAGTGAATCAGATCCACCGCTTAGTGAACTTTATTCGCCATCCGTCTCCCTCACCTCTCCCCCGGCTGACAGGCAGGATGAATGTGTCCCACGGTGATGATAAAAACTCTCCCTCGGCTCAGACGGAGAGAGAGAGAGAGAGAGAGAGAGAGAGAGAGAGAGAGAATAAACCCAGCGGTGTCGCCCGGCCGGCGGGGGGACATATTGTTAGAGGAGAGTCCCTAAAGAGTAAATATCTGCTGGCATCGCCTCAAAATCACCCGGAAATGATGCGCGGTGATTTACAAAATTGTCGTCAAGAAAATATCTGCGTCTATCGGAACCATCGTCTAATGTCCTCTTTTTACTTGTTTTAGAAGAATATATATAGAATAAGGAGCGAGTTTTAGTTGATATTGATGTTTTTTAAGCTTATAACCGTTAACATTCAAACAGTTCCGGTGCTCGCCTGTGATTGGCTGTGAAAAACCGCCGCAGCAGCACTTCATCACACACCTGTGACCGCATCACCGTTTAAATATTAATGCGCTAATTGAAAGCCGCCGCCATTACTCCGCTGTCACTCGGCCTGTTTAACAACTGTGACGCTTGTCGGGAGAATACCACTCAAGGTAATTAAGTGTACGATTTACTGAAGATACAGGCCTGAAATAAGTGAAATATGGCACATTTAGGTGAGGCCTAACCTCGTTATTGTCCTTACAGTCGCGTGTTATCATCACTGTGTGACCAGTAACTTTTCTAAAATTAGTGCGTCATACGTCTGATTTTGTGCTCTAAATATGCACCCTAAAAGCAAAATCTCATTTCCAGTTATTAGAAAACTGTAATATCCTAATGAATCAGTGACGTGCACTTCATAAAAGATGCTTTTTGTATTGATTTATTCATTTGTTGTTAGTTTTACAAGATAAAAAAATAAGCTAATATTGGCAACATATTCAAGTCATGTCTATTTTACACATTATTCTTATTTGTATTCTTATTATCTCAGATCTTTACTCAAGTTCCTTTCTAATTTAAATCAGGCCAATTAACAATTTAAATTAAAAATAAATTGAAAATAGTAATAATTTAAAAGAAAAAAGATAAAAACCCCATTATTGGATTGGTTTGTAGAGAGGTTCTTTCTGATGCCTTTATATAAAAAGCAGTCTCTAAACATTTCCTCACACACACACACGCGCGCGCGCGCGGTCAGATAGGATCAGTAGCCCTCACACACACCCTGACCTCCGCGTGACTTTAAAAATCAAAATAATTCCATCATGTGAGTGGGCGGTATCAGCTCCTCTGGCTGCCCTTCACTCCTCTGTAAAACTTAGATAAAACTGCGCCTTTTAAATTTACAACATTCCGTCGTTCAATCAAAGACATCTCAATTACCCGAGGTATTGGTGTGAAATTGAATTATCGCCCCTTTATTTCTTTCGCGCCATTAAACAGGAAGCATGCTGAAATCATTTGCAAATCACTGGCCTGGGTAATATGATATAGGCCCATCTTAAATGGACTGATTAACTAATGACAAATCACGGGATTCATCCTGATAAGTCCATCATTTGGGCCTTTCAGACGCCGAGTGCGCATGTTGATTAGAAACTAAATAGAGTCTTAAATGAAATGCTTAATAAGCGCATAACAAGCAACAAATCATCCTCTGTAATCGGGTGTGCTGGTGTTTAAGAGATGCTTAATGATGTGGAGCGTCAAAACGCTGCCACACATATTCTCCAGCACTGCAAACAAATTGCAGGAATAATAAAAACATGTTTAGTCTTATTTTAGAATAGAAATACTGCTGCAAACACTAGCTGTACTCTTGATACAGTATAAGTATCATTGTAACTGTATTATTATTATTATTATTATTATTATTATTATTATTATTATTATATAGTGTAATCTTCTAAAAGCACACATCTTGCTGTTTATATATGATTTTATGTTTTTTAAATGTGTTTATTACAGTGACATTGTACATTATATATAAGTCTTTATTGCAGTATAAATAAAATCTTTAAAAGTGAGAATTTTAGTGCTGCAATAGAAAGTAAAATAAAGCCTATATGACCTCTCATGAGTAAAACCATGGGTATCCAATTTTATTTGACAAATAATTACAAGTTGTTTTGTTTGAACAGATAATAATTCCTCTGGAGATAGCATCAATATTTTCTATCTACAATAAATCAATATTCCCTTAAAAAAAAAAAAAACTATAATCAAATTCTATTTCCATCAAGATAGACAGGAGAAGAATAATAACTGTAGGTAATTGTGCTGGAAATTAATTCCGTGGGAACGGACATCAGATAAAAAATATAGGTTTTGAAATGCAATCATGAGGATTTATACAGTGGTGTGTGTGGTTCGGCCATTTCATAATATCACCACAAAATCTCTGCCTTGCCCTTCCAGTGACACCATGTACATAAACCATCCTTCACAAAAAACCTTAAGCCCGTCATTTCGGGCTGTTCCCTCCCGCTTCAGATCTGGCCAAAGAAAAGCAAACCAAAACAACAAAGGAGGAGGTGGTGGGGGCAGAATCAGGGGGTTCGTCTGGGAAGTCGGACTGCTGGACGGGCGAGCCGCTGCGTGCCCTGTCCTTCAGATCACAGTGTAGCAGACTTGGCTCCATCCTAATCTCACAAGTCTCAACAGTCTGCAACTCAAGTTTATCCAGAGGGGGTTGAGCCTCTCGTAGCCCCCCATCACCAGCCTGTCTAACCCGCCCCTGTCCTTCGCCTGCCTCCGCCCAGAGAAAACGCTCTGTCAGTGACCCTTCTCTGACTCTAGCTGCCTAATCCTTTAAATGTGGGCAAAGCCTGAAATGATGAGGAGTTGGGCTTTTTTTATACAGGTGATGTCCTCTGCCTCTCCATGTTTCCCTGTGGCCAGCAGGATCAGCTCGAAGACACAGGGCCAGGCAGCGAGCCCCACGTCCCCACGTCGAGCAGTCTGCAGCAGGAATGCAGGAGGATTCTGGCCCTTTCAGCCACGCAGGGTCACAACTGTAGGGTACATCCTCTTTATTCATTGTGGGCAAATCTGTGATCAAGAGTTTTACTGACCTTTAAACAGCCTATTGAGTCACCAGCAATCCATGCAACCAAACAGTCAGAGAAGGATTTGACACAACGTGAGGGCATGGGACTGGTTTGGGGATATTTAATTAAAGCAAATTTCTCCTCATAGTACAGTCAGCTTTGCAATACAGCTGTGTTCAAGTTCAAGGGGCTGTGACTCCTTGTCCAGATTGAAAGGGTCTGTGTGGGTGCTGGAAATCCTTGAAAATGCATGAATTTTAATGTGGTGTTTTCGAGATTTAAGAAGTGCTGGGATTTCAGATAAAATGCTTGAATATGCAAAATATAAAAATAACAAATATCTTTATGTGGCTCAGACAGATTATTATTGGATGCCAAGTCTACCTACAGAAAGGTGACACAATTTGAACTATGAAATCTTTTAGTGTTTTCCTTTAATTTGTCACCCCTCTGTCAAAAATAAATGTAGGTTGTTTATAGCACAATAACATCTGATACGATGTGATGCAGTGACATAATAAATTTGGGTAGATACACTACTCAAATGTAGTTGGGGATATCGGGATAATTGCATGGATATGCAATAAAAGTCAAATGAAATGTGTCACATTATTTTTTGGGACCAAAAATATTCACAAAACACAAAATAAAATTTCAGATATGTCACAGAATAAACAATCAAGTGGGATAATAATATATACCAATATCCCTAACTTTTTTTGAGTAGTGTTCAGTATATGTATATATATGTTGTTTACCACAGCTGTAAGGTGCTGCAAAAGCTTGAAAATACCTCTTGAAAATGCTTGAAAAGTGCTTGAATTTGACAACGGAAGAAGTATAGAAATAAGTAAAGAATGCAGTGAGTAATAGTGGATGTTGGATAAATGTGTCCACTGAGCTGCTGAATGACTGAGGTCACTGACAGTGAAGACACACTGAAGCTCTGTCTAACTGGCATTGCTTTATTTTTCAAGCAATGACAGCAACTCCCAGGGGTCCTTGGTGGGGTTTCAGGGGGTCCCCAGCAAAAAGGGGAATCAATTATTATTCAGTACTATTCAATCCATGAGTAACACCATGACATAGAAAATGACTATTTGGGTCATAGGCTACAAACACTTTCTGTAAAAAATTAAAAATCAAAAATCCAAAATCCAAAATATTATCAGATGGGGAGAAAACCTCATGAAATGGTACGGTCAAATCTGTGTTAATTAAGGGTTCCTTGATGTAATAAAAAGACTAGGAACAACTGATTTAGAGTGTCCAGAGGGATACAGATTTCATATGTGTGCAAAGCACCCTCCTCAAGTTAAAATTGTCTCGTGCTGCCTATAGTGGCTAGGTTTGGAAAGATCTTGGTAAATTATGTTGTCTATATCTGAAGGCAAGGGTGTCACGTTGTGTAGAAAGGTGGTGGGGACATCAACAAATTACAATAGGTATGATGCAATTAAGGGACTTTTCAAGGACAAATAATTTCAAAATTAAGGGCCAAGTACTCAAGGCACAAGGTAACTTTGTGTTG
Source organism: Lagodon rhomboides (assembly GCA_039737535.1). Lineage (NCBI taxonomy): Eukaryota > Metazoa > Chordata > Actinopteri > Spariformes > Sparidae > Lagodon > Lagodon rhomboides. The sequence continues at coordinate 13,567,185 of CM077785.1, read as the reverse complement.
AAAAGTGGTGGGGACATATGGGCTCAGATGATAACATGTTTTAAATGGTCTTCAAGATATCCAATTTGAGCAGTGTAATAAGGGGATTGTGTGAGTAGAGAGCAGTGAGTCAGAGTAGATTATTACAGTGGGGGAAAAAATTGCAAAATGGCACATCAAAGTTCATGTAATGTAATTTGTCAACATTTCTTGCGACATGATCTTTTTAGCACATTTCTAAATAATTATGCTTTTAAAAAAGTGATGGGGGAAAAAAATCAGACATTTATCTCTCCAGTGTCTCGGTGCAAACGACTTCCTCAGAGGTCAGGATAAAAGCTCACTAGGATACCACATTTGCCACTGCCAGTTTATGACGTCATGTCACTTTATAATAAAATCATTAGTCTTTTCAGTGGTGCTGTAGTGCAGAGACACTGAAGATGCCCCAGCTCCTCAAACAGTGAGCTCACCCTGGCAGCAGCACCTCTTTCCACAGCCCCACCCCTCTCCTATGGGAGACATATTTAATTTAATTAAGGCCTGTCACCGCTATTGATTTTGGCACTTTCAATTATGGCCCAGCGGTTTATGGGCTCCATGGGCCGTGGATCTACTGATCTGTGATGAGGGGGGCCCTATCAGCGCGGGACCACATGGACGAGGAACCTCTCTGTCTTCCTTATGGCCCTGCGCTGTCTGCAGCAGACACTGACGTATGGCTGCTGCCTCGCTCCCACTCCCCTCCTGCTACCCATAATTAATCCCTCATTAGACAGGTCTTTATTGTTTAATTTGTGCCGTTCGTAATCAAATTGGGCAGATTAATTGCTACAGAATTTAGAAACGGGGGTGAAAAATAACCACTTTTAATTGCCTTCAGGTTTTATGACGCCCGGGGCTCTTTAGTGAGCCATCATTGGACACGGTGAAATATCTCCCGCCCTCAAGAATTTTCTCTATATCAGTTTTTGAGTGATGAAGCGTTATTGGGGTGCTCTTTTTAGAAAGCACTGCTGCTTAGCAGAAGCTCATTAAAATGTTTCTCAGAGATATATTTTCCCTTGCAGTCCTAATTGCAAAAGTCAGCCTTACAAATTCTTGTGTTTATTTATGGCCGTGGCCTTTTGCTTGTGTTCTGTTTGTCAGTGCAGGCTGGTCAGTGGTGTGTGTGTGTGTGTGTGTGTGTGTGTGTGTGTGTGTGTGTGTGTGTGTGTGTGTGTGTGTGTGTGTGTGTGTGTGTGTGAGAGAGAGAGAGAGGTTAAGTAAAGTCTTATATAAAGTAAGTTATATGAGAAAAGTGTAAATATGAGAACTGTTTAGGAAGGCCTTATAGTTACTATTAATGCTTCACAGTTTCTCCAGAGTGCAGTGGAGAAAAGTGATCTGGATGAATAGTGTAAGGTGTGACAATAAAACTGTAACAAGCTATTTGCTTGACACATTTTTACAGCATATATTTAAGTGGTGACTAAAACACCAGTAGCTCCTCACACTTAATAAAGAAATCATTTTGTGCGCTTTGCACAGGCACCTTGTAAATGCAGTTCTAAGCCAGATTTAAGTGGAAACAGAAATGAATATTACAGTCACTTTGTATGGGTTAAGGTTCACAGAGTTGAGTAAAAAAGTAAAGGTAAACCTTTGTTCTGTGTGTTCGTTTGCTATTGCGAAGGTTTGCATAGCAAAGGGAGTACATGCACAGTTTAAAGCTGCGCTGATTCTAAAAGATGATTTCTGGCTTTAAAATGACAAAAACTTACTTAAGTCAATGTTTGATTACAAAATGGTGACAATTTGGGGGAAATATTCATAATATGTATCCAAAACAGAACAATTACATAATGTAAGGACAACAAGTATTTATAATACAGAATGGATTTTTACTGAACTCCTCAAGTTCAAGCTTTTTTATTTTCAAGTACACAACAATTACAGTGCAGTTGTTGTTTGAATGTTGATTAATTTGTACTGTCTCTTTTCAGTTAGGAATTAAAGAATTAAAGAAACATATTTAAAAATATGAATGAGGAGAGGTCACATAAGTGGAACAAATATCAAAAAGACATAAAATAGTGCAGCAGCTAAAATTATAAATTATAATATAAAAAATATATAATATATATATTTACATTTATTTCTGTAACTGATTACGTAATCAGGATACAGAAAGAAGTTAAAAGTTAACTGTATCTGTTAAAGTTTCAGAAAAAATATGTAATTAGATTACAGATACATTTCGTAAAAGTTTTATCTGATATTTTAAAGTAAAGAATGATGTATTAGTCTGTAACCATGCACTCTAGTCTCCAGTGAAACTAAACACTCAAGTGTGTATTCTCACAGAATACACACTTGAGTATTGAGATTAAATGAAAGTCACCTTATGGATGTTTCTCTTCTCTAGTCTTTATTTGCATGTTTGGTGTTGAGGTAAATCCAGAAGTGACAGAAAGTAATCAAGTTACATTACTATAATATTGTCATACTTGGTTTACGTTACTGACTACTTTTTTTAAACAGATAATTAGTAACTGAATCAGAAAACAATTTTTAAAGAAACCCTCTCAGCCCTGATTATAAGTATCACAGTAGCATAAAGGTCTCCATTATTAATCATCAAATGAAAAAACAAATAAATCTTTTGCCGTTGATTGCAACTTAATTGCAAAGCTGATGTCTGTGGTGACGATTTTAGAAAAAACGTGAATACTCCTGAGAAACCTTTTCAATGCAGTAATAAATCCAGTCTTACAGCATATATACAGGATGCCTGACTGCGTTCTGTGCGTATGTGTGCATATGTGTGCACGTAGGTAAAATGAAAGGCTGGCTGGGTGTGTATGTGCACGCAATGTGTCATGTTTCAATGACATCATTTAATGAGAGCATTGATGTCAAAAGTAGGGTAATTGCGTCGGCTGTCGTGTCACCATACACCTTGGCAATTACTGCGTCACTCAGCGATTATGGTTCATTATCTCCCTGAGAGGCCGGCAGTCCAAACAATGGGGTCGCACAAACCTATACACTAATTGCTAGCAGACACAACTGGATGTGTGGAGCCAGCTGAAGTGGTATAAATATATTTAGCTTCTGTTGAGTGTATGGGAATTATGAGGCTGACTTACGCAAATGCGATTATTAAATTTCACCTGATGGACACATGAGCACAGCGAGAAGCACAAGTGTGCCATTTAGTGATGGATCGAGCTGTTAACTACAGTGTGAGAGGACAGGATTGGATGGCTTAGTGGAAAATACTTAGAGCCACTTGAATGGTCGAATTAAGGGTAATTCGGAAAAGGATATCGACTCCAACACTGACCCCTTTTTTTGAAACGAGAAAGCTGGAGAAAAGTTGGCGTTACCTTGAATTATTAAATCCAGAAGGGACGGGAGTGACCTACTCACAATGGAATCTGTTTTGGATGTGTTGTTATTTATTAAACTTCCCTTAGTTCCACATTCGGAGGCAGACGTTTTCCCATGGTTGAGTTGGTACTGTCCGCCCTTTTGTGCCCTCACTAACCTCTTTGCCCTCTCTGCACCACTTGAGACCGTATAAGGCAGAGTGGATTCCTCTGGCTTGCATGCTTCTTATTATCTTCACATCCCCCTTATTGAATATCTCTGATGATTATCTTTGTTGAAGTTGAGGGCCATGACCAGGAGCCTCGGCCCTTTTATGCACAACTGGATCTCGGTTTATGTTTTCTGTGTCACAGTGTAACAGTTGTGTAATTGGTTTAGTTTCCAGCAGATGGTTGTTCATTGTTAGTGTGAACTAACTCTGCAGTTATTGTTTGGAGACATGCAGATTTGGTTACAATGTATTATATCTCACTCTAACAGGTTCAGATGTTTTACAGGAAGGCATGCTTTCAGAGTTATGATTGTGCCGACCAGGTGATGACAATCAAAGTCAGACAGCGTCATTGAATACTTTTATGCTTTTATATAAGCACACTTCGTTTAGTCTAACGTCATGCCATTCAGCTCACTTGGCCTGAAGTTCTTCTCACAAGTTGAAAGCAGTTTAACCAGTACCAAGTGGCAATGATCCAGGAAATTTCAGGCATGTTTTAATTCCTGCTTGACTTGCTAATCAAAACATGTATCAACAGTACTTTGCCTCATGAGTCATAATAAACAGTCTCCATTTTGCACCTCTTTAAAGTTATAATCCTTAAAATTTCAGTTGTGGGTGGATGGATTACACCTGCGGTCAGTTAATACTACAGGTCCCAGAATGCTTGTGGCATCGGACACTAATCGTGAAACTGCTTTGTCAGACATACAACAGAAGACCAACTTGTTTATCCATTTAAAGTGCAACCACACAAACTTACATTGTGTGACTAAAGAAGTCAGTCAGTAATGAATGTTTTTCCATCATGTAACGAGCAACCACAGTTTGATTTCAAGCTGCAGATAATTTTAAACACATCTGCTCCTTCTTTTCCATTACTGCCGGCATTATTCAAAACTGATCTGCTAGCAAAATAAAGCAGAAAATAATTGTTTTCTTGTTTGTCAATGGATTGTTTATAACGATAGCTTTCGGCTAACCTCTGTGACAAATACATTACACTTCCTGCTTCACAATAAAAGCTCCCTTATGTTCTGCCAGTTGCCTCTTTGGACAAGTAATTACCTAAAGGACATACTGATTGTTAACCTCATTTTTTTAAATAATACCTCTATCGAGGAAAGAAAGGCACACCTTTAATACAGCTCTGATACAGCTGAAGGCGGTTATAGTAAACAGTGAGGATGACATCATAGAGACAAAATTGAGAATAGCAATGCTAAATGACGAGCCTACATCGTTTCTTTTGAATGTAGTTAGGCAGTTTGAAACCAGCATGGGTATGGCAGACTTGCCCCTGGCTCACAAAAGACTTTGTTTTTCTATTTTCATAACGGTAATTCAAAATCTTTCTTCTCATTCGTCTAAGATGCATATTTAAAGCTTTCACCTTATAACAAGACTTCTACGAATGTTTAGTTGGAGATCTATTTTACACACTAAAGAAAACGACAGCTTGAGTTTACCCAAAGCTAGCTGCAACAGTTAGTCCGACTGGTGCACTGACGCTGTTCAGTTACGACTGAAGATGAGAGAAATAACAAGTATCCCAATTTCACATATCTCCCAAACGCAAAGCAACCCTGAGCTGTCCACAAAGAAGTTGCTCTTAGTGTGACATCATGGTGATTTGATCTAGTGCAGAAGAAAAGCATGAAATGTATAAAAAAATGTGATCTGATGTTTTGATTTCATGAGAACTTTAAGGTTTCTCACTTTAATTTTCCACTCAAAAACACATATTTGAGCAAATGCATACATGGAGACTCATTATGTGCCGGGGTTGCAAAGCTAATTATAGCAACGTTGGCCTGCGATGGCGAAGGCGCGCTCCTCGCTGTGTGGTGGAGCCACAGAGGCTGCACAAACATCTCCTCAGAGGCCCCGCTCCTTGTTTAATGAAACATCGCAGGGGCCCTGTGAGCGCACACAGAGAGGCGCAGCACAATCTGACGGACAGTGTCACCGGGGCCATGCCAATTATGTTTTCAGCGAAAGCCCACCAACCCCTCTTGCCCTCCTTCATGTGTACCCCCCCCCCGACTCCACGCCTCACCTCCTCCCCCCAGCCCAGACATAGAATAACAGGAGAGAGATATGATTACTTATCTGCCCCCCAAAAGCCAAACACTAAAAATGTTGGGATTTGTTTGTTCAGCCATCAAGAAGTGTTTCAGACTGAAGTGTGGGTCTGGAGGGGTGACGGTGTAATGAGAGTTTGCTGCTTCAGATGTTTGTTTTTCTTCTGATTGGATTGCGTGAGGCTTGATGCGTCTCCGAGTGCCCGCTGCTCTCATTATGGGTACGGCAATCGACTTTTAATAGCAGCAATTTGTTGGGTATACCAGGATTGGTTTCACGGACTGTATACAGAATCGCAAAGACACACTTGGTTCTGGACAAGGTATTGCAATACAGTAAGCATCTTTTCTGACTTGGCGGCTTGGTAATGTATTGCATGACACGTCTGCTGTTTGGGCGAAATCACTACAGAAGCAACCAAACATCTTTCTTCCACCTCGTGTGTCCTCGCTCACAGCTACAGAGGATAACTTCTTCCTCCCCCCGGCTTCTGAGTGTCTCCATTGAGGTGCCTCTGCTGCTCTTCCCGCATGGATGAGGATTTGATTAAGTGCTCGTCTTATGGATTCATTCAGTTTGTTGGCAAAGGTATTACATCCACCTGACAAGGAGGGATGGATACTACATTCATCAAATTCTGTAATTGAATAGAGGTGAGACATCACATATGTAACTGAACAGAGAGCAAGAGACAGGGGAATAGAAGAGAAAGCAGGTGCAGAAGGGAGTGATTTAACTTCTGGAGTGATCAGAAGAATAGGTGCCACCGGTTATTGTCCACAAACCTCCACATTCCTTAACTCAAAAGCTGAATATAATTCATTTGTTATAGTGATTTATATCCATCCACACTATTCAATAATAAAAAAAATATTAAATAAAATGATGTTCATGATCTTTATAGTAGTATTTTCACAAGGTATTTAGTGTTGCAGTGTGGTTCTTCTCTAAGCTACAGAGATTGAACTGATATTTGACCGTTAAACTTCCCCTTTGTGTCTTTATTCCCTTGTGCCGTTCAGCAGGGGAGCCACTCAACCAACAATGGCAGATAAACCTACATGTATACCAAGGCGAAGCGGGCCTGTAAATGAACAGCGGAAGGCCTCGGAGTGAGAGACGCGCTCATGTCTTTATTTTTGCCAAACAGGATTAGGGTGCTGATGAAAGGGGACAGCGCGCAAAGTGACACGATTACGGTCTGTGTCAGTTTCACTTTACAGTTTGAAGAGTTCCCCCTCTTCGCCCTTCCAGGCGAGGCAGCTTAGCGGAGCCCTGCCCCCAGAGACGAGATCCCCACAGCCGCTCGTGAACCCTTCAGGCGTGGCTTTTCGTCAGGCTGACACAAGGGGCCTCTTCCACTCCTCCACCCCCCGCAGCACGCAGCTCATTGGGCATAAGAAACACAATTAAATTCAGCTAAAGCACGACCACTGACTGCTCGGCTATAGCCTAATAGGCTTAAGAGGGGAAAATAAATCTAATTGCGTGTTATTGGTCTGAAGTTAATCCCCCGTGGCTTGACACTAGACTGAGTTTTGGCAAGTGCTTGAGGCATGCTCCGTGGTTGTGGAGCAGCTCAACATCGACTCAATGAGAAGAGTTCTGGTGGTAACAAAGCCAAAGGGCTGCACTTGACCCACTAAAAAGCTTCTTAAGTGTCTTATCAAGTGCAAACTCTTGTTTGAGGAGAGCGCCCTGCGACAGTCCACATACACCGGTGAAATGATGATGTCAGGACCACAGTGCTGAGTGATATAAGGTTTCAGTTTCCTGCGCAGTTTCACTCGGGCTGAGGGGATTATGAAAGCTTGACAATGTTCCAGTGACTGCGGGCGTGGGAGGTAAGAGGCGGTGTTATGAATTAATTGTTTCATTGCGCAGTTTTGAGACATATTAGAAGGGATTAATATGCAATTGCTCTGTCCACCATGACACCTGATCTGATTTCTAAGGCCCTCGTTAAACGAACCAAAGCGATATAAAACACTTAACTTGCTGTTTGGTTTCTGAAATGGTTTCCAGTCCTGAAGCAATCCTGTGAACAGATCGTATTTTTCTCCCGTCCCGCCATAATTGGAGCCTCACTTTTGCCCTTTTGTACATATTATTAAGTTGTTAAAACTATCAAGTCAGAGGTTGGGCATTTAACCACATAGCCACACGCATTGTTAATCCTTTCTCTGTTATTCAAACTCGACAAGATTTGGCCTCTCTCAAGGTTTCTCCCTGAGTGCACAATACCTTTCAGCTGTGTGTATGGTCATGGATGTGCTGGTGCAAGATGGCTAAATAGCTCGTGGTGTAAATAGGACCCAGACGACTGAGCTCCGAAGTGGATGGAAACAGTTTTCTAACTTATTTACTTTGGAGCGATCAAGAAAACCACCTATTTACTTCCAAGCCCCTCTTCTTCTGGAGATAAAAGTCTGTCTTTAATTTAGTGAGCACTTGAACAACTCACTTTTCACAATGAGTACTAATAGCTCTCCCTTGGATGGCGGGCCTGCGGCATGTGAGATTGGGCCTCCTCTGCTGCAAGCAAACAACACGGAGACAAGCCGGTTAACCTCAGACGACACTTGATTCGGCTCTTTGCACGAAGGCCTCAGGTTCTTCCACCCCGCTGTTTGGACACCAGCAGCGGCCACTGAAACTCCAACAAGGCCTAACGGTAACTTCCCAACGGTGGGACGGCTAGACCGAGTGGTGGTTTGTGGTCACTTCCAACACGGATCTTGGCTAAATGCTTGTGAGCAAAGACATGGAACTTTCCAATTAGAGTCGTAAGAAAACAGCATGAAATCTTTTTGTAATCTGGCACAAAGAACACTTAGAACCACATAGACTGACATATAGAGATGATGTTCTTATTTGAAAGGCCAAGGGAAGGAGAAAGTGAATGATTGTGATTGACATATTCAGTACTCTTAAACCAAGAACGTTGGCTTGGCTTTGAAGTCAATTTGACATAGTGGCCAAACCATGTAATTACACCCTTGCATGATGCACACTGAGCAAAAATGACCTTTTCCCACAAGCTTACATTGTAAAAGAAGTGACTGTAAAACGGTGGATTAATTCTTTCTGAGCGCCTAAACCACAGCAAAATGACTTGTGTCACTATCAAAGTTTGATCCATTCAGTCTGATCACATTTGGAGAATCTAGTAGAATTGCATTGTTTTCATCTGAGTTTTATCTAAACTGTTTATACTGTTAACTGCCCAGTATTTAAATTCAACAGTTTTCTTTTGAAAAAAATTTGTGCAATATGCATGTGCAATATTTTTATGTTGTTTGTAGTGTTCATGTAGCGTTTACTGACACGATTACCTAGTATCAATTGTTAAATACAGTAAAATCAGTCAATAGTATCTACACTAGTTATAGTGTGGTACTAGGTACATATCTTACATCTCTATTTCGAGTTGCAATTCTATTTTTAAATATAATTACATTCATATCGTTGTCACACATCATAGTTTTTTTCTTAATCTTATTTCTTATTGTCTATATATATTATTATATATGTCTATATATAAGGATAGAAATTTCTCCCCAGTGACCAATAAGTGTTTACTCTCTGAACCTGATTTCTGATTCTAATGATTAAAACCTTTCTTTTTGATCACCATTCAAGTTAGTGGAAGACTAAACTCTTTGGTCTGCATTCATCCAGGTATTACTTTAACAAAGCTTAGTGTTTTTTTTGTTATGGGTCACTGAACAACTTTCACATCCGCTTCTCCTCAAACTCCCAGAGAGTGCAGCATTAGCCAAAAATTCTACCCGCTGAATCTATAAATCACCACCCACTTCTCACTTACTTTCTTGCGGTATCAGGTTGTGTTGCACGAGCCGAAAAAGTCCTCAGTTTTCTTCAGTTTAATTTGTAATTCAGTAAGTGTGCAAACACAGATTTCTCTCTGCAGAAGACTGAGAATTAATAGCTTTTATGGCTGAGTATGAGCCAGCAGAAAATGGCTTAACACACTGCACATCAGCACAATTAGTGTTATGGGGTACGTCCACGTTCAGTTTAATGACATCAGACCAATGCAATCAAGTCCCATTGAAAATTAGCAGAGAATTTCAGCCCTATGTTTAGATTGCATGTGGTCCCACGAGATGGTACAATGATTTCAAATGACATTTCTGCAGATGCAGAAACAGCTTTAGTTCGAAAGGCCAAAGAAAACATGTGATGAGGCTCCAACTCTCCTCACAGACATTACATACAGATGAAGTGCTTATCTTGTCGAATGGGAGTTGGCGTCCGGTAATTAGCACAATCAGTCGTGTTGTTTTAAAGGAAAGAATCTCCTTGGAAGTAATGCTGAGTCTTTGATCACAGCCTGATCACCTGTCTACTTATCTGGACTGTTCTACACACGAGGCCTCTGTTTAGTGTTCAGATAGCGTCTCTGTTAGCCGAGTGGCTTCTTCCTTTGTGTGGTCAACCATGGAGCAGATGAGCCTTGAAGAGAGAGTGGCTGGACTTCTGCGGTGAACGTCAGTGAAACCTGAAGAGCGCATCGGGATTTTCCCCAACACTGATAAAACCCAGATTTAGTGCCGCTCATAAAACACAAGGCAAATTGTGCGCTTATAGCTATCTGCTTCAGGACCTGTAATAGGGTCCACTAAATTTCCATCTCGAATACCGCGGCCAACTGAGGTGGATACTTTTAATGTTTCAACTCTGTGGGTGGGTGGACGTTTTGATCTTTACGAGTGAAAACAACCCTGACTTTTTAAAATTAGTTTTTTTTTAATTTCTCATCAGTTTGTTTATGTAATAAAACACACTATGGCATCTTGTAATCTATACATTCTAATTGCCTGATAAGGAAAAATGTGTGAAATGTTTCAAAGAATTCCACGTTATCTGTGTTTCAAATAATACTACATATATTGCCTTTAATATGATAAAGTATACACACACATGCTCGAAGACCAAAATCTGCAAGCTAAGGGGTATTAAGTGTTATCATTGGATTAGCTGGTTCATAAGCCTCCTTTCCGCTCTCATAGGTCTGGAAGAAAAGTCCTTTCACACGCAATTGAACCCAAAGTTCACATCCTTACGCATCACACCAATTACCTCAATATCCGGTAATATGGACCTTTAAAACTTGAGGAACTCTGAATCTGAGTTTTAGTCTTTCTTCATCAACCTGGGAGGTTTATTGTCACAGACAGGTTCAAACAAAGAAGTGACAATTCAAATTAAAATCAATGAAATTATAAAATGCTCTAGTTTGTGTGCAATTTACTTCAATCATGGAAAACAAAGCTTTTGCTGCTTTGTTTGATGATTGTTATGCTAATTATACACATTCAAAACACTATAGTAAGGAAAAAAAACACAATGTGCAAGAATGAACAGCATGTTTCCCATTGACATCTGTTCTAGTGCAGTCTAACACCATCATTTCTTCACCGCAGTGCCACAGTAGCTCAGCAGTGATGGTGTGGAAACAAATGTGGCACCAGAATCAGCCCGGGGCTCAATTTATGGCTCACTGAGCGTAGAGAGAGAAAAGACAGCTGCACTTCCTGCAATTCCACATGAAGCCCCAAACTAAGTTAATTATGATAATTACAACTTTCATCAATTCACTGTCACAGCATTGGGTTTTCCTTACTTTACTTCTATTTCTGAGGCAGATTTCCTCTTCAGTCCACTTTTTTCCCCCCTCTCCCACTCACGGTTTCTCCCCCACTCTCTCGTTTCACAAGAATAAAGGGAAACAAGAATATTATGACGAGTAGTCAAGCGGATAACTGCAGCCACGTTTTTTGAACAATAATGAGTACAGTGCTTTGTCTTGACCCTTGAAAATGGCCTGCAGTAAAAAGTAAAATGAAGGAGGGAAATGTCAGCGCAGAGTTTTACATGCACATATATATGAATATATATCGCTTTAGATTTTCGTCCTTGTGTGTGTGTGTATGTGTGTGTGTGTATGACAGAAACAGAACTACAGACCGGGGGCGAAAGAGAGAGAAGCCGCCTGAGAGAGAGCAGGAACGTCCTCTGGTATCTAAATGATTACAATGAGTCCCTTTCAAGCCGTAGCGCCCATTGCTGTGACTTGATATGATTTTTATCAGATGCTGAAATGCTACATTACCAAGTGGGCAGTAAATTATGTCTAAACCAATTACAGTGGGACCCTGTGCGGCCCAACGGCCACAGAGGGCCAAGTGGGAGGGAATGAGGGAGGATGGAGGAAGGGGGTGGGGGGCAGGAATGAGAGAAGGATATGATAGGGTGGGTTTGTGGGGTGGGGGGGGATGGCTGGAGTTTGTCTTGATTAGTGGAGTCTGGGGGCACATGAGAGTCTGGCGATAAGGCCGCTTTCAGGGTGTGTGTGTGTGTGTGTGTGTGAGAGAGAGAGAGAGAGAGAGAGAAAGAGAGAATTGCAGAAGAAATGCACATAAACAAAGGTTACCATGTGTGTATATGTTTCCTTGCATGTGTGTGGATAGGCGCAGATTTATGTGCGCATTTAGTGAAGGTGTGCGTCTGTCAGAGGTCAGAGAAATCAAAGCGGAGAGTCATGGGAAAATGTGTTCCAAAGCTGCCCCCAATAAAGCAATAAATTAGCCTCAGTTACCTAACGCTTGTCGAGTGAAACCGCTGAATTGGTTTCATATCTCTCGCCAGCTCATGACTGTGTATCCCCACTTTTATTGACTATAAAATCTATCTGAAATAAATCAATGAACACGGCCGTGTTATCGCAGGATTATCTCACTCTAAAAAGATGCTTTTGCTCAACAATGGAGCATAATGTTAGTCTTAAGAGTTCTGTACTGTTTTCAGGAACTAACAAAATGGTAGTTAAAAGTAACTGAACCACATTTATATATATGTTCTTAATTCAGAGTTTCCACACCTTCTTGAACATCAAGGACTTGAAGGGCCCGATTCCCTCAAATTCAAGGACCCAACAAAGCAAACCTTGAGACACAAGTTTAAAGAAACTGTGATTACCAAAAAAGAACATAAAGAAATGTTAGGTTTTTTTAAGCCAGGATAGCACCTCTTACATTGTTCACCAAGGGATATGAAGTTTTGGTTCTGACCAACAATGAAGTAGCAATTTTTGTAGGCTGTAGGCAACTTTTAGTGATGCAATAGACCTACCTCATAACTCAGAAAAGCGTGCGTGTGTTTGTGTGTGTTATCCTGTCCATCTGCCCTAATTTGTTTATTCCCATCCTGTTCATAAACACCATTAGATGGCAAATAGGTGATCACAAACTGGAATGGCTCTCCCTCCCATTTGACTCGGACAATTAAGATAAAGTGAAGAGATTCGGCAGAACATCTTTGTTGATCTCCGACGCTTTGAAAACAAATAGAAGAACTTTCCCTTGTCTCCTCTGCGCAGCAGATTCTGCTGACCTGTGCGTTGTGGCTCACATATTTATTCATTCAGTAGGTTTTGTTGTCATACGAGGATCTACCAGATTTATTTCAGAGCAAAGATAAATGGCAACAATAAAAACAAGATCAATGGGAAAGTCTGGATGTAACTGCAGATGCTATAATGAGCAACATATAATAATCTGAAACCTGAAAATCATCTCCAGCAGATCCAGGATAAAGTACTTGTTACTGTAGCTGATAGATTTTACCCTTCAGGCTTTTATCCCTGTTTATAAATTTTCTATTTGTGCACTTCATTTATTCCACTAAAAAGTTGTTGGCCTGTCATCTTTGATTACATGGTCCATATATGATGAAGTCCAGTTTCCAGTTGATCCTGTCGCTGGTAGAGGATAGTTCATGAACAGAAAAATGAACCACCTGAGCTGTAACAGAGAAGAGAAATCTTTCATCCCCCAGCCAACTCTTGCCTCTTTTCCTTTTTTTTGTGTCCATTCTCATTGTTAAAAAAATGGGCCTTTAAAACTGAAATGAAAATCCCCTTTCTTTGTAATGTTTATTCTGCCCTTTCCCATATCCGCTCCCGGTCCGTCTATAGCCTCCCACCCCTACTCACCATATTCCCGGATGCGAGAGGCTTGGAGCCAGCGATAGACTGCAGATGAAAGGGGAGACAGAAGGGGGAAGATGGTAATGAAGCGGAGGGAAGAGACAAGAGGTCCCCGCGGGGACTCTGACCGCCTCACGGGACTTGTTTCGCTGTCAGACCACGCTGGCCCCCACGTCCACAGCTCCCTGTGGAGAAGATGTGTCAGAGGATGTTCTGGGTCAGCCATGGGAAGAGAGCATGTCTGGGCAGATAACGTCTTTCTGCCAAATTACCGCTGATGCTTTTGATGTTGGGGAGTGTAAATAAAGAGCAAAAACTTGAAACAGGAACTACAAACTGTCGATACGGTCTGAATCGGATATAAATCTGAGTTGCTCTAGTGCCAATGTGACGAATATGCTACATTCTCTTAGGAAATGTTTATTAATGACATGAAGAATATTTTGAATATTTCAATACATCCTCATCATGCCTTTTTCAACTGCGTTATCCCGACAGTTTTTAGTGAGTGGCAGGCGACCATGCTACGTCATGCGGTGTGCAGCTCTGCTTTTGCTCAACAATTTACCACTTTAAAAGGCCCAATGGCCAATCTGCAGACAATCGTCCCCTGTAACACTATCTGGGCCCTGCTGATAAAATGCAGATGTGGCTCCTCTCAATGTGAATTTGTGACCCATTAAGTAGAGCCCCTCCTCTTTCCTCACCGCTCCATCCCTCCTCTTGGCAGAGACTCCAGGCCGCCTTTTCACATGCATTCCCCGAAAGCAGGTATGTGGATAGTATCAGACTAACGAGTCACAATGGTGAATTTGTTCAACAAGGAGCACCGCATTACTTAAATCCAAGTGTGGCTCTCCCTCTCTTTGAGATCTGCGGACTAGATTGGCGCGGTCTCCCCAGCGTCTCGTTTAGGGACGGACAAAAGGTGAATTCAAGCGCTCCCTTTGAGGTTCACGAGACCTGACTCTAGTCTATTGATGTCAAGTCTCCCCTCAGTCTCCCAAAATGTCTCCATCGGTCAGTCTTACAGCTGCTGCGTCTCAGACAACCTTTGTGAGTTTTGGTTGTGTAAGGACAATGAGAAGAATCTAGAACAAATTGAACCACGTTATGACTCAAATCCACGTGTTCAAACCAGTGTCATGTTGAACTGACTGAGCGTGTGCTAACGTTCCCACAACTATCCGCTGTCATCACATTAATCTTAACTACCTTAATTCATGCACTTGACTATGTATTCTGTGTTTGTTTGACTTGGACGACAAGTATTTTAATTGCAGAGTAATTAAGAGTGCACAATAGAACAAGTTCTGCAAGGTTACAGAATGAGCCCCACGTTGGAAACAGATTGCATAAATACATTCTTAACACATGACATTGCATGGGCATGCAGTGAGGGTAGCCATGCAGACTTTGATTAGTCTTCTGCGCTTTCAATTTAGTTAAAAACCTTATCAATTTATAATACTAAGCGATCATTACCGTCCAGACTATAAACTAAGAGGGGTTTTGCACCAATGAGACAATAAAATATGATTCAGGAAGGCTGGTTTGAGAAATAGATCCATGTGTCTGAGGGTTTAACAGACTCCAATAACGGCACAGTGCTTTATAAGACTATGAAGAGGGAACGTTACAATAGCAAAGGTGAATGTATCCTTTAAATTACAAAGGAATGTGCCCTTGCATATGTTTGATTGGCTATTGCATTGCAGACAAAGTTGTTTCATCAAATGTACCATTAATATTTACATGTATTCACTGAAATGAATAGAGAGGCCACATTTTTTCACACAGTGCTGTTGTCTTTATGAATGAAATGTAAGGGCCACACACGCAAAAACACACACACACACACACACACACACACACACACACACACACACACATAATGAGCATGCCCGCTGGATCTGAACATTTTTGTAACTCTCTGCGAAACAGACAATCTGATAATCACGCACACGTCTCACAACGTTGGCCTGAAGACTTGAACTTCACTCTCATGGTCTTTTATTATTTCATTCTTCACATATCTACTTGTGACTTTTAGCGTGCACAACCAAGTCGTGCTTGGTCACCATCAGTGTGCATCTTTTACCCTATTTGTATGATTTGTTGTGTCTCGCCCCTCTTTGCCTTTCTGATGTGGTCAAACAATTGTACAGTGTACAAACTCAGCCTCAAATACAGCAGCCAGGTCAGTGGCCCCTCGATTTGACACTATAGTTACCCCTCGAGCATCACTTCTTGAAGCGTCCTTGTAGTGCAGTGGTATAAAGAGAGAGAAGTGGATGGGTCATACACTGGACTAATAAACTTGACATGTCTACTTTGAGCCCAAAGTATGATCTTTAACCAAAACACTTTTGTGCCTAAATCGTACACATGACCATTTCACAACATTAATAATAGTCCAAAAGTCATAATACTGTATGTGAACTGTTTGTCAGCAAGCTTTATTTAGAAAGGCTAACCTGCAGAGTCGCTCTGAAACTGAGCGCCATGTTATGAATCTGCTGGTGAAGATTCTCAGTCATCCAGGTCATGGTATATCTGTGCTTAATGGAGGCCACTGGACTTAATAATTCAAGTCAAGCACGTCCTGTTGTCATAGTTTGAGGCTTCAGGCCCCTGACCAAGCTGCCATATTTGACGAGCAAGTTGGGAGTGAGAACTCCTCTTACAAACTAATTCTTTTAAGCCAGCTGGCCAGCACTGCGGCTCAAAAAGCCAATTGCAGCCTCAGTAGTGAAAAAGCTGAGTACATGGATTAGTTGTGGTTTTCAGTCGAACTACAAGCTAGCAACAGCAGCGGAGCGAGGTCGTGGAGCGTGGCTGCCTCCGAGAGCAATCCGGCATGTCTATCTCTCCGTCTATCTATGCGCTGTGTTCAACTGTATCAAAATAAAATCAGTTCCATTTAAGTGAAATAAGTCGCATAAAGTCACATATATACACACTGTGCACTAGTGGAGGCGCGGCTATCACACTAGCGATTCTTTTCTTTTTATTCAGAAGTGGTCAATTGTATTTTATGACTTCCACATAATTCCAGTGAATTTTGCTTTGACCACCCCGACCGCTTCTGATTTGAAAGCAGCCAAATAACAGTGTCTCAAACTGTTTATACTGACCTCATTGTTCAATTTGTAAAGATCCCCCCTCATCTGTGGCTTGGCCCAGTTCTGCCTCTGGCTATGCTTTTACATACTCTGTGATCTAGCTCATTGCACCACTTCACTGTGAATAGAGAGAGTTAAAGTCAAACCCCGGGCTAACAGAGGAGAGCATTATGGATGAGCAGCCTGTGAAAAAGGCCCATTGAAAAAAGGCCTTTGACAGTTTAATTGGTCGAATTAGTCACGATATTCAAATCGCCTCTGTTGATCAGCCAATGACTGAAGTGTGTACTACTGCAGGCCGGGCCAACCACAGAACTCTGTCCAGATTGCAAACGAGACACATTAGGCTTTGCCTTCCTGCCAGCAAACCCCAAGTCCAGTGGCACAGCACTTCTGCCAGTGCAGCTCCTTGAAAACGTTTCATTGCTACTTTCTGGCTACATGGAAAACATTGAAAACTCCTTTATAATATCTGTCAGCTCCCCCAGTCTCCAACATAAACAGGTGTTCCACCCAAGCTAGTGTATTTACTTATGTCAAGGCAGTGCTTACATATACAGACACTCAACACACTTTTAACTTTCTCCTCAATGCTACAGTCGAGCAGCACTTGGCATCAGTGTCTGCGGCCGGCTACACTGTTTCAATAAGACAAATTAAAGCCATATAATTTGCCTGCTGAAAGACTCGCTCTGTATCGCAGGTGTCACGGACCAAAGCAGGCGTTAACTCCCTCCAGCCCCCCAACACACACACACACACACACACACACACACACACACACACTATAGGCTATGCAAGACAGCTACAAAAAATATCTCAAGCAGTCACTTAAGTCCCCATAGCATGGTTAACGTGGTTGTAAAACATGCCGGCCTGCACATGGCTCCAGCTTGTAATAACTGGTGATGACAGTAATATGAGTTTGTGTGTGTGCGTGTGTGTGTGCGTGTAGATGATGTGTGTGATTGGGAAAAACGTATATAAACATCTCAGCGTAAAGGAAAAGGATAAAGACTTGGATTGTAGGGGATTAGGTGATTTGTTTTGAAAGATATGTGTTAAAGAGAAATTGAATAAGATGAATTAATATTAGTCTGTCTGTGTTACACCTGCGTGTACAGGATTTTTTGTGACCGTCCGGCAAATAATCCAATATTCACCATCTTTTCAATTCTGTTTTCAGTTTCTGCCAAACTCCTGAGGAAAATATTGGGCTCTTTAGCTACTAAATGCTCCACTACTTTCACCAGCTGGTCACTGACTGTGTGTCTGATGTGTGACGATCGGCAAGTTGTTTACTGTGGATTTATCAGAACATTTGCTTAAAGCTGTCTGTTGTGGATAGAAACGCTGCTATGAGAGTGGTGAGAATGAACCAAAACAGTACCAGTTGTACATAAACAGAAATGTGACAAGGCCTGTTTGTGGTTTGAGGGGGAGTTACACGCTCTAACTGTTTGTTGGCCCGGCAACAATAGGGTGCAGTGAATGTTCCTGAACAAGAATGCGTCCTGAAGCAAGATTTGGTACGCTAGTGCCTGCGAAGGAGCCTAAACCTGAAGACCTGTGCTAACCGACCATATCTACCCGGCACCAGAGACACTGCACAAGTTGTTTGTTCAGAATAGTTCCAACATTTAATGTTGTAATATGCTAAGCTTGGCTCAACACACCTTGACTGTCTTCCAAGATGGCCCCCACTCTTTCCAATAGAGAGCTGCAGGGATGATCCAGAGCCGTTTATTGACGGGAGGAGAGCCCAGACATTGCTTTCAAAGTTTTGGGATTACAAAGTGTAATTATCTTTACTCCCATTTATCAACCTGACTGCAGCAGTGATCCACAGAGATGACCTCCATTGTCGGCTGTTTACATACTGTAGTGTTGAAAAATGGGGGAAATGTATTTTATGCAAACAGTAAGGACAGGGGGAAAGAAGAGACTGAATCAGAGTATTTAGTGAGTGCTGATTTCACTGAGACCTGAATTAAACACACTAACCCTTGGTGTGTGCCGTTGCTCGCTAACGTTAGCTTATGGCTAATGTCAAGTAAAGTAATCTGACTGATGAGAATATGGCACATGCTATTGTGTAGTGACATTGTTAAGGAGAAGAGATGGCTGAGAGACAGCGAATGAGGAGAATGTCGGAAGAAGAAAAACTGAGAAAGAGGAGTTATGATCAGGCGAGGATGAAGAGCTGTATTAACACTGATGGAGAGACCTCGGAGAACTGAAAGGCCTGATGACAGATGCTGTTCCTCGTTCATGTTTCTCAACATTAGTGTTGCTATGTTTTGTTAATGTACTAAACTTTCTGTCTAAGTTTGCCAAGATATGCTGTTGTTGTGATGATAGCTATAGTAACTGGAGAGTTGTGAGTATTTATTACTGCCTAGAGCTGGTGTGCTGGCTCTGGGAAACTGTCTTGTCCTTTTTCCATGCTATCTTCATGTCCATGACTTTAGGGGGCGTAGCTTCTGAAGGCGCATTAAAGGGTGGATGTAGCTCAACAATCCTTTGGTAGAATGACTCATTCCAACTAAACTAATTTTGTTTGTTATATTTCAAAGAGTCACTAATTCTTTTTTTTTTTTTTTAAATGACATTTATGAGATAAAGGCTTTTTGGACTTATGGGAGCTACATGAGCTGCAATTCCAGCTGTGGCCACATCATCAAAATCACCCAACAGCCCATAGCTGTTCCCTTAGGCTTCCTCTAACCCTCCAAAAACGCATAAAAATGAGGTCGATATCGATTCTTTCATCTCATTCTCAGTCAGGCACGAGACATTTTTTTGTAAAATGTTGAACTATTCCTTTAAAAAGAAAGCTTAAGAGGAGTCAAATGGATCCAGCAGGCAAGGGAAAATGAGAGGATGAGAAAGAGAAGAAAGGGAGGAAAAGCGATCGAGCACCGATATGCCCAACGTAATAATGCTTATGAGACACAAAGGCGTGCACTCCCTGGTGTTCGTATGTGTGATAGTGTGGCTTGGCCTTCAGCCACTTCCAACAGTTGAAGAAAGCAGTGGAGAAGAGAACAGAGGCTGTCCCTTCCACTTACCTCCCCCCACCTCCCTTCTCTGACTCTCTCTATATAAATGCTTGGCAGTTTTACGCATGGCTGGGAGCAATTTCCCACAATGTGTAAATTAGTCAATCTCCCAAGTCAGTAAAGTGGCCTTTGATGGGGAGGACATTAATGAAGTGTACCATTAGGCCTCACATTTGTATTCTTAGGGGCTCTCCAAGCTTTTGATGTCGCGGGGCCCCATGGCTGATTATCCACATGCCAGCGCTGCATGCCTCTGTTACTTAGACGAGAGGGAGGGAGGGGAAGAGAGAGAAAAGCAAAGATGCTGTACGTTTTAAAGTTCTTTCTGCCCCGCTGGACTGTCCACACTGTCCTGCTGGCCATTTGAAATTTGGCAAGAGAAAGAAAGAGAGCGAGGGAAGGAGAGAAGAGAGGGTGAGCGGTCCAAAAAGTGCAGT
The DNA here is from genome assembly GCA_039737535.1 of Lagodon rhomboides. Lineage (NCBI taxonomy): Eukaryota > Metazoa > Chordata > Actinopteri > Spariformes > Sparidae > Lagodon > Lagodon rhomboides. The sequence goes on along the minus strand of CM077785.1, from coordinate 13,546,894 downwards.
CGAGGAGCCGGACTTCTCCCTGACACTTCAAAGCGCTGTCTGGAGTAAATTGCTGTGGACCGCTTCATTCAGAGGAGAAGGGCTTTCCCTTCGCGGATGACAGTTGCATGGTGACAAAGTTCAATTGGCACTGGTAGGAGTGGGAGAGAGGGGGGGCCCAGATCAAAGCCGGACCATTGTAATGGTTTTGTTCCGTGGAAAATCGCTTTTTGTCCCCGGCCTTTTCAAGCCAACTCCTGGCTCCAGTCAGGGTAAATGGGATTTTTAACTCCCTTGTGTGGGTGGAAGGGCGAGGGGAGGTGGAGGAGCGGAGGGAGGGGAGATTCTTAGCCTCAGGGTAAGGAACTCAAGACCCCCCTCCTCCCCACCTCCTCTGCTGCTCCTCCCTCAACCCCCCCTCAACCTCTCGCTCCCTACCCTCTGACAATGCAAGGCCAACTATGTTGATGTTATTGAGCCTTTCATCTGAACTCGGCATCATAATCTTCACAGAGAGAGTTTAGCAGAGCAATTGTGCAATTAAGTTTATTCTAATTACCAGAATGGGACAATGACGCGTCTCCTTAACATGGTCTCTGTTGTGCTCGCCTCTGCATTAGTTCAAACACACACAAACCAATTCTGTCTGTGTTTTTAGTCTTTCTTCCTCCTTTCCCTCACATTGACAGCCTCACACGTAACATCTCATTTTGTTGTGCCCCGGGAGATGAAGCAGAAGAGGTTGATCTAAGCCAATTATAGGCAAATAAACTATCATCATCTATCCCTGCACGTCCACCTCCTCCTCCTTCCACGCTCCCTTGGCTCTCATCTGTACTGTCTTAAAGCAGGGGATGTGAAGTCTCCATCGTCAGCTTGCTTTGAGTCAGCGGAAACAAACAAATAAAAACTGTAGTATGGGGAATACTATTGTTCATTTATGGGACTTCTTTCTGGAATTTTATTGGTCTGTTGTTTGGTGTAGCACTGTCTGTCTGTTCTGAAATGTCTCAACAACTGTCTAATGCTCGAAGCTAGTTTGTTAGCATGTTTGCATGGTCATATTAGACATTATAAAGTCATTATAAAGGTGCATTATATAAGAATTGGCCACCTGTTGAATTCACACTAAAAAGACAGGGGACAGCATATCATCAGAGTAACTTATAACTGCTGCTAAGTAGTTTGGTTAGCCATGCCACCTAGTAGGCTAGTGACTTGGAGCTAACAACCATCAGGGTAAAATTTTGATAAGTGCAATCCTTTGGTTTAAGATTGAGTATCTGGGGGAATAAATGACAGTTCCGTCATTTTGTGTATAGTGCAAATGTTAGCATGCTGACAAGCTAAACTAAGATGGTTAACATGGTAAAAAATTAGACATAGAATTGTAATATTATAGCTGTGTCTCAATTCTGGGGCCATGTTCATCGGAGGACATGGCGTGGCCTTGCTAGACAGTAAAGGCCAAACTGAGCATTGTTGAATGAGATGGTCTTGTCTACTGGAATGAAGGATATATGGATACCGTTGGGATACTGTGGGCCGTGAAGGATGCAACGGTTGTATATTTCACTGAACAGGAAACAAAGGGCTCAGACACAGACAGATTTTGGGCCAATTTATCACCAATTATTTTTCCCGAAATCAAAGGAGATGTCTGGTCTGGGACCTTGGTTGGTGCAGATGTTTTGCCTGTACGATCTTGTAATGTGAGGGTTTACAGATCTAGTCTCAAAGTTCCCGAGCTGCTTGCAGACTGAATTACATCCGTACTTTCTGAGTGGGACTGCAAAAGTCAAAGAGAAAGACATCCCAGAGTAGCTAACATTCTAGATCTTGAGGCTAACGTTGACTAGCATACTCCTGTCTACGCATGTTGAAACTGACAGTTGAAACATCACCTCTGAAGAATATGAGATCACATGAGATCACATGAGATGGTGCACCGCTCCCTCTGGCACGATGACTATTAATTATATCCTGTAGGATGTGACGCACCATTACTTTCAAATTGGTAAGGATTTCTAAAACTCCTGTAGTCTGAGCCAGGCTGAAGTACACCCCCACAGGACTGCTAGCATGGCTGTGGACTCTTAAGCCACGTTTCCACTGCACGGTACGGCTCAACTCTACTTGACTCGACTCACTTTTGGTACCAGGTACTTTTTCAATTTCGTTTTCCACCGCAGATAATACCCCCTCAACTCTGGCGGGATTCTTAGCTGATTGTCACAGTGGCGACACATGAAACTGCTCATCTTCACCGTGACATAAACACACAGGATATCCTTCTATTTTTATTTTTTCCATTGGCAACGTTGTCAATTGACCTTTGACAAATGGCTGACGGTTTTTAAATATCTGGGTTTGTGTATTAAGTGAAAATTGCTATTTTGTGGTTGGTGTGCAGGATGTCTGTGCCGCGCCAGTGACAATCTTAGTGACGATACTGTCTGACCATCACTGGTCTGCAGTGTTTCATTCTACCGTTTAGAATCGACTCAGCTTATTTGGAACCTCAGCTGAGGTGGCACAGAAAAAAGTACCAGGTGCTAGCCACAACGTTACACAATGTAAAACCAAAAATGAGCGAGCCAAGCCACACCACGCGATGGAAACGTGGCATTTGTCTAGTTTCATCTACAAGTCGACATTGACCTCGAAAAGACTTGACACAGTTATAAACTTAAAAACAACACAACAGCATTTTATTTGGTGTTATTATTTTCAGACATATATTACTTTATTACTATCTCCTGTATCCTTCTCATTTTATATGTTTGCTTACTAAATTAAAACCGTTAAATCTTCATATTCCATTAGAGTCTCCATGACAGTACGTTTTTGACCAACACTAAACTAAGAATCAAAAAGTGTGTGTGCAACTGTATGCCTCCACACACACACACACACACACACACACACACACAAGGTATGAGGATATTTTAGTAGCCAAGTGCGTCAGACAGAGCTTGAGCTCGGTCTGTGTGATTGACTGTATGAGCTGCTGGCCAAATGTCTCCGTTTTTTCCCTTGAGCTCGGAGAGAAAAGTGTTATTTCTTCAAAAGCCCCATTTGAGAAACCCCGCAAGCCTGTAATTGCTAGGGAAAAGGTCGGACAACCTGCCAAGCCAAACACTTGAGAGGGAATTGGAAATATTGTAAACAGTAGAGTAACCCACTCACTGTCGAGACTGAGACCAGGGGGTGAGGATGGGGGTTTGAGGGCTGGAGGGTGGTTGCGGATGAAACATGGAGTGTGAAAGAGAAATGCCTGCAGATTTATATGCGTCGACGATGACAACAGCTCACCTTCTCCTTTGAAGCTCCACCAGGAGAGGTACCTCGGGTAAACGAAAAAAGACCCGACGAAGAGTTCTTCCTTTACGGGCCCCAGATGAAGATGTTTGAGGATCCCACCACAACTTCAAAAACTTTTTATTCCTGTACTGAAGCTGTCAACTCAGCATCGCCTCCCCCTCCACGCTCCTCGAACAGTGAATGTACTTTATGATCACCAGCTACCTCTTTTATGTGTTGACACAATATTTTTCTTGTGCTGTCAAATAAAAGCGGGGGATTATTTTTCTAGCACGACCCCGTTTTCCCGTCTTAATGACCCGAGCCATGCTCTCCTGGAGTAGCAGCCATTAAAACCCAGTTTGGGTTCAGTGCATCTCTGCAGTTCTGTGGGCTTATTTTTTCCCCTCCCTGCTTTCCTCACTCCCCCTTTTTTTTTTTGCCTTCCCCTTTTAAAAACCAAAATCCCCCGACACCAATTAGAAGGCAAAAGCGGAAATCTTCGACCAAACATGACATTTACAGGCTAGAACTCAAGACTTTTAACAGCTCCCCCCACCCTCGCTCTCAGACGCATATTATGCAGGAGTTCACGTGCAACACTTCGGATTTGTTGTAATTGTGTAATCAAATGCCGAATCACTGCGTTTTTATTAGTCATATCCTTATGTTCAGCTTTATTGTTTGGCCGTTCAGAAGGAGTTCAAAGGCTGCAGGGTTTTGAACCTAAATGAACCCAAAGTAACACCTCGTATTTCATTCCTCTACACCTCGGCAAATTAATTCTCCTTTCACTCATTTCATCTCATGTCAGACTGCCACCCTCAGCGTCGATCTGTGTCAGTCTCCACAAAATTACATCTACATGTGTCTGTATGCCTGCACTCTAACCAGACTGGACCGCAGCATTAAATAAGATGGAAACACATCATTAACTCAGACCCCCCCCCGCCTCGTTTCTCTTCCCCAGCTCAGGAGTACAGAGCGTACACAAAAAACAGTTGGGTAATTACTGATAATTAAATCAATTACAGGCAGGCTCTGCCTTGCCAGCTCTGGGATGGCGGCAGCCGTGTCAGGGCGCTCCAAATATTTGAACAGCACAGTCCAAATATTCTCTGTGAGCTGTTTTTCGCTTCAGAGCAAATCAGCCGCCAGCCTCGCTGCGACAGCAGCAGTCAGTGGGCCATGTTGGGCAGTGCCAGCAGGCGGCAAAGTCCCTGATGAGCCTCAGCATTAATGATGAGGTGATTAGTCAGCTTTTCCTTCCTGCGGAAGAGGCTCTGCAATTTCATCCCAATCATAGTTCGCTTTGAAAGGTTTTTGGAAGACTGTAAAAAAATTGTGGGGGCAATTAAATTGTTTTTACTCTTTTTTCCCCCCAGATTACTATCTGGTGCTCTTGCAGTCATGGTTGACAGAAAAGAGATAAAATGGACCATTTACTACCTCCTTTGGGGGTGGGCTCGGGCAGGGAGAGCGAGACGCTGCAGGCCTGGGGAACAGGATGCTCTGCCTCTCCTTTTTAGAGCTTGTGGGGGTTTAAAATGTAGCTTTTCACTTAGTTTAAAGTACTGAGAATTTTCTCTTGAGGTTGCATTTTTGTCTCCTGAAAGAAAGAAAAAAGTTCATTTAGTCAGAAAAGAACTAAGTGGCTAAAAACACAAACTGTCTGACTGCACCGCCTTTCTTTGGTGTTGTCTTTAATTGCTATTTACAATAAAAGCTGATTTATGGGAATATAAAGACTCACTGATTTATGTTTCAACATGAGTTGCAACAAGTCTTGCGATGTCAAACGATTTTCTGTGGCCCGTGGTGCCAGTGTAAGCAGCATTTCACTCTCCTAGCAGGCCTTGTGTGGCATTATTAGCTGTGTCTGATGTGGAGCAGTCGGGTAGGGAGGGAGGGATGGGGGAGTTTATCAGATGCAGATTTGGTGGGTACAGGCTGCCACAGTGGGGAGTGGCCACCAATGTCTCTGTGTGGTTTTGATAAAGATAGAGATTTATGCTCTTCCAGCGTTTATGGGTCTGGGCCATTGTGGCGATGCCTACTAAGGCCTGCCGCCGCCTCTGTCTCGACAAGCTGGGAGGGAGGCGGATATTATTAACGGCTCCCTTTCCTCGTACTCCACTTCACCTACTCTATTACCCCCGTCATGCCAACTGAGGGACAAACAGTGACAGACTGACTGACTCTGTGACTGTCACGCATACAGTGACCACTCTGATAAAGCATTTACCATGAAGAGGTAAAGATGTGGCAGCTGCAGGGAGGATTTCCCCAGGGTGTCTCTGTCAGACCATTGTCTGTTTTAAGTTTATCAGATCAAACACATCATTAATATTAGAGATAATCATGAAGGCCTCATTCATGGGTCAATGGGAGTGTTGAAAGTGAAAATTAAACCGCAGATTTGCTTCTTTTGTGGATGAATGGAAAGAAAAAGGAAATAAACTTTGAACATTTCATCATACGGGTCATCAGAGGGACATCCCCTATTTTTAAGACAAATAAGACATGTTAGTGATTAGAATATCAAAAGCATCTCCATACAGGGGATCTTTCCTTAGCGGAGCTCCTTCCACTGCAGACTGACATTTGTTGCAGATAGCCCACAGAGGTTTCAGTCGGAAGAGCGAGGGCACAGAGGGCAGGAGGGGGAAGCAGTGCGCCGCTGCGCTTGTCCCCCCTGGCTTATTGAATTACCTAAATGAGCAGAGGAGACCAGGCTGGGGCTCTTAGTCGTTTGAAGTTTACAAATCATCCTGACTGCTCTGGGGCTTTGGGGGGGGACATTGCGAGGGAGGGAGGGAGCGGGCGGGGGGTGTCTTTTGATGCCTTAAATAAAAACATCAGGGAAACAAACAAACAAGCGAGAGAAAGGGGATGAAGATGAAGACGGTGAAGAGGTGGTAAGGAAACACCATGTTATCCATCGCGACTTGGGAATGGTGATGGTTGAGAAACCACTTCCTGTGTGTGATGGGAAAATTGCATGAATTCACTGTTCCAGACGGTGGATTGTGAGGTCTATGTGTGTGTGTGTGTGTTTGTGTTTGTAAAAAATACAAGGGTAAGTAAGTACATGAGTTAAGCGTGGGTGCTGCTCATGAGTTTGTCTTAAAGGAGTAATTTGACATTTTGTGTTATATCCTTATCCGTGAGTTAAAGGTCCAGTGTGTTGGATTTAGTGTATTTTGTATTCATAATTGATTTGTGTGATATTATAAGAACTGTTGTGTTTTTGTCACCATACAATGAGCCTTTTGTATCTGTATCTGGTGCACCGACGTGTCTTTACAGGTGCCCAGAATGGACAAACCAAACACTCGGGAGGGTCTTTCACGTTTTTAGCAGCCACGGTAGTGGAGGGTGAGATGAGAGGAACCTCGCCTGAGATGCCACTAAATCCTACACACTGTACCTTTAAACGAGAAGCTTGATACCACTCTGATGTTTGTACGACGAGGATAGCCAGTTAGCTTAGCTTAGCATAAACATTAGAAGCACTGACTCTTTCCTAAGGTTGCAAAATCTGTCAACTATCTCCTCCAAAGCACACTGATTGAAATATTAAATCGTATTTGCCAAGTCCGAACAAAAACCAAAGTGTAGAAATGGCACAATTCAGTGGCGGCCTCGGGATGTTTAAGGGGCAGGGGCGGAAAAGAAGGGCACCAGCTGTGTGCAGTAGGGCACCAGCACGCAGAAAGTCCTGATACATTTATATTGAACTGGAAGGGTCACCAAGAGGGCACTTTATCATGTTTTATCTACCATATAGGGAATCCTCTTGGAACTGGGTGCAGTGACTTTGTGGGATCTCCGCTGGTTTCCACGCTGATGAATTGTCGAACTATTCCTTTAATAATTATAGGAAGCAGAACTGGATGAATACACAGTTTGGTTGCTTTTTTCTCCCTGCACATCTGTAACTTAACTGGGGAGAAATTGCTTTGCTCTGTGCATCAGTAGCCAAGAGTAGAGACCTTTGCTCTGAAATCTATTTTTGAACATTTTGCTGATTTGTGCAAAACAGATGGGGAGAAATTCTGTGCTTCATTTCAATCCTGTGTGAATCCAATCAGAAAAAAAACAACCATGGTAAGCTCACATGAAACATTTGTAGATTCTGGTATCAGTTCAAAAGTAAATCGAGAAAATATTTGTAAAATAATTTGTCTTTCTTATTACAGATTCAGCGTTTTTGAAGTAAACATTGAATTTTGTGGCCCCCTAACAACACAGACAGCTATGGTTCTTCTGTAAAGACCGATCAATAATTGATTGTGCCTGGACATGATGGAGAAAAGATAGCATGTTGTTAGTACAATCAGGGGCCTTTTCCAAGCTATTACGTGGAACTAATTAATTATGGCATGGAAATGCGTTAAAATGTCTCTCTCCCACTGAAGACAACATCCATTTTCAGAATGGAAAAGCCTGAAATGTAATTAGTTACATAATCATGGCAAAATAAGGTTGACTTGATTCAAACCATATTGTTCACATTGCATGTCCCCATTTCCCATTTCCATTCCTCAAAGCACCCGTAATTCAGTATTTTGTTTTCAAAAGATATTTACCGTTCTCTCAGGCCGTCCCATTTGCAGTTGATTTTTCAGATTCATGAGGCCGGCTCATTTATGTAAAACACATGCACACACGCTCATGACCAAAAAATGATAACGGGGAAAGAATGATTTCAGCATTCAGATTACCAAGAGCTCAATCAACAACTGCCAGGGGACGGCAGGAATCCGTTTCAACTTTGTGACCCGTTGGCTCTGGTGCGTCTCTGTAACCACGCGACTCAGCTCTAATTGGACGACACAATGTCTGGGAGTTCTGAGGCTGGACAGAACTCACGGCAAATTACAGCTCACTTCCTGTTCAATCTGAGCGGGCACTTGAGCCGTCAAGGGAGCTGTTGGACTTTGAAAAGTGTTTGCTTAGCTTGGCATCTCCGGTAACCGTGACCCTGTTGTAATGAAGAATAATTTACCATTTTGGAAAGTTCATTTTTGTGCACGCCTTATTTACAACAGCAACATCCCAACAGTGCACGGAACTGATCCAGTAATGTGAACGGGTAAATTGAAATGGCACTTACGAGGTTCAGTCTTTTAAATTATCTTTTTGTTTCGACACAAAGGAAATGTTTGAAAATGTTAAATGTCAAGCTCTTTATATTAACGATATACTGTGTGACACTGTAAGTGCATTAAAGGTGCAAATTTAAATTACACTGATTTGTAGATTGTTTTTTTTATGTCCAAACAAACAAAATAAACAAACTCTTCATTTTCATGACTTAATAAACTGAATAAACAAACTTACTTTAAAAGACAACACATTCATAACGTTGACCGTATGACTTTGTTTATATATATTTATAGATATTTCAAATCTACATAATGCACCTTTAAGGAAGAAAATGAAATTGTAATAATTAATCCTTTTCTTTTTTTCTTTTTTTTTAACAGCTAAAAAACAGTGATACATATATAGGTGAAGAATTAAAAACACACTAATTAGGTAAAGTGATTAAATCAAATGTGATCCATTACAACAGACCTGCCATGAATTTAACTTTATGAAGCTCATCATTTTTCAGTTTTTGCAGAAGATATGTTTTATGTTATTAAGGTCGTAGTGGGTGGAGGCGTTGTCCTTGAGTACATTGTTTGAAAGGTGCTCCTATCATCTCACCCTTTTGTCTATGTGAATGTGAGGGACAAAATATCAAGAAAACCTCTCAAAATAATGTGGTACATTTAAACACGACTGTAAACTACAGCCTCAATAATAAACATGTTGAAGAACAAACCTCTCTGACAGTGTCAATCAAAACTAAGCATTAATGTTGTTTTTAAAGGCAGAATTTAAGGCAGAGCTGTTGTATTAGATCACATTAGATTTCACCAATGTACCTAATGAAGTGGCTGGTAAGTGTATATATATATTAGGTCTAGTGGAAGTTGTAGCTAAACAGTTAAACAAATTAATTAATAAAACAGATTTGGGACCAAACAGCAGTGATGGGAAAAAGTCTGAAAATCTGAGTATTTTACTACATTACTGAAATATTACTCAATCACCAGTAAAACTACAGGTATTAAAACAGTTGATGTTTAATGCATTATCAATAGCAGGCATTCAATCAAAAAGGGTTTCTGTTTCCCCAAATCTTCAGTCTAAATTTCTTCCAACTCCTGTTCTGTTCTGCTCAGTGGTCATGGTCATTTCTCTGAACCTGAGCCTGCTGCACGATGAAGTGATTCTAGTCCGTCTGTCGGTTTTTATATTGGCCCTTTTGTGATAGGGCTTTGAGGTTTAGATATAAATTCAAATTGTTCTCAGTACTCAATTATGATTTTGAAGGTATTCATAATTACCTCTAGGTAGATTACATGATGTAATGCATATTTAAGTATGATTATCTTTACAGAGTTCAAAGAACACTTCATTACAGGAATCTGAGTAGCTGTAATTAGTTACTTCCACCCCTGCAAAATAGACAATGTGCGTGTGTATATAACATGTCTATGTGTGTATGTGTTGTGCATGACTGTGCTGAAGTATAGATGCAAACGTGCATCAAGTCAAGGTTACAGGTATGTATGAAAAGTTCACATGAGTTTCTCTCAGTCTTTCCTTTTTGTTCTGTGTCCGTGTCACTGCGTTTGCTTCGTCAGGCTCCGTGTCTCCATGCTGCTGCCTGGTGAAGGCAGCGTCCAGTGGAGGAGGATTGGTAGTGACATCTGGCAGTTTGATAAAGTGGATTTGGTTTCTTAGGGGCAATTCCAGGCTGCTCTCCCCGGGCGCCAGGCCTACTCTGGTTAGTATATGACTTACATGTGTAGGCTGCTGAGAGGGACGACTGGTGTGTGTTTGCGAGAGAGAGTGTCAGTATGTACAGTATACAGTATATCTAAGTAGGCAGTGTATGTGTGTGTGTGTGTGTGTGTGTGTGTGTGCGGTTTGCTGTATTGAGCGGAGGGGAAGCGGTTAGTTCAAATGGAAAACAGCAGTCCCTCCACCATTTACATTAATGCAAGCCTTTCATCACCAGCTCCCCTAAAGCATGGCCTCTCCCCTTCTAATTTACTTTAAACACACACATTAGTCTCATCACTAAACGCTAATGGCTCTTTATGAAACAGAGGCTTATTTCCCATTTTTCTAATGAATGCCCTGCTTCCCCGCAGAGCATCAGAGTCCGGTCTAATCCATCGCTGGGATGGCTGATCCGTCCCTCCATAACATCCTTCACCAGCGCCGCAAAGTGAAGACAACAAACAAGAACAACAGAGGCCTGTGCTCGCTAACATGTAGCCTGTCCTCCTTCACAACACATGGTATGCATAAATAGTAATACATAGGACTTCTTTCAATTTCTTCCCCTTAAGGTTGACATTTTTTCTCAGGAATTTAATTCTCAAAGGACTTATTCCATATCTTCCGCAACTTTCCCATTGCAATGATCCTCTGGTATTAATATGACATAAACAAAAAGCCCAAATAATAGTCCAATCTGCCGACATGAAGCCGCTTTGTAGGTTCTTGTGACTGCATTTGTCTAAATGGATAAGCAGGCTTTTGTAACAGAGCCAGAAGAGTTAAACAGATACCTTGGAGAATGAAAGCACGCCTGAAAATGATATAACAATACGGCATTTTAACAAAACACTATTTACAGAAAGGAATCTGTAGTCTGGAGAGAAGAGAAACTGCTGGCACCAAAATAACAGTTCATGCAGCAACTGATTTAAATTGCAAAACATCCCCAGGAATGTCTCTTTCTGCCTTATTTTGTTCTTTATGTGGCTTCAAAACGGACTGATTACCCCTGCGTCTGTCCCGAGCATCTGATTTATGAACATGTTGTGGGTTCCGAGGTTTGCTTTAGGATCGGGCCACATGAAAGCCGAGGTGAAGGTCAATAGCACAGGCCGACTGTGGCTATGAAAACATCATGGGTGTTTTCTCGCCAGGGCTCACACGAACACGCCGGGCTCAAGGACAGACCGCGCATTCTGCAGTGCCACCATCAAAAGGAGAGTTCGCCCGAAAATGTAAATAGGATTTTTCATCACCAGGCAATTTCTGGTGCACCTTAGAGGAGGAATACAATCTCCCGACGTGACTGTGTGTCTTTCGCACAGTGTGCAAGCTGAAGAGGCTGATCTTAAAACGTCTTATCAGTTCAGGTCGGAGCTGCTGTTGTGTGATTGCATCTTTTATCTCAACAATTTTTGGTTTTACCTGAAGTTTTATTTAAGTACAAATAAAATACTAAAAGAGTTGAAAGTGAAAAAGAGTGCATTATTCTGAATGAATACTTTCAGAGTTTGGTTCTATATATTATACCACTGTATTATTATTAATCCTGTATAAACATATATTTTCATGCAGGATATTAATATTGCATGGAGTAATTTTATCTACTGTTCTTATTATATTGTAAAATCTACAAAGTTCCTAATAACTTGAGATAAATTTACACAGTGGTGGGAGAATACTTAAATCCTTTAAAGGGGCACTGTGTTGAAAGAAAGAAATTCAAACTCCTGATTTTAATATTTACAATATTAATGAGGTAATAATACAAACTCAGAAATATTTATTTTTTCCATAACTGAATAAACAAGCTATTTGTTAAGTTAAGTCGGTTTGTTTAGGAATAAAAAAAAAACAGGTGAATGAAGTTCTTTCTCTTCTAATAATTTTTTTTCCCCTCATACCTACCTAGTGCAGCTTTAATGTTAAGAAAATTAGTCATCAGCTTTGTGTAGGCTACTTAAATAATTAAAAGTTAACGTACTCACAATGCAGGAAAATGGCTTCTCTGAGTGTTATGCTGTTTCTGTGTGATCAGATTATTATTACTGATGCACTGAAGCAGCATTCTACTAGTGTAACTGGTACTCAAACAGTCATTAAGTACTTAATTTATAACAATGTACGTGAGTTCATTTATGTTTTGTATCTGAACTCTTTGAAAGTGAAGAAGCAACAGCTGTCAGATAAATGTAAATGTAAATACCTTCACTGAAATGTGAATGTAGTGAAAACGTTTAGTACGAATACCTGAAAACTACCTTATTGGAGGACATTAAATCACTTTTCCTCCTCTGTGTGGAAAGAAGGTGATGCAATTGTTAGATTGCACATGTGTGTGTAATTGAACAAAGATGTTCGTCACGAGGACGTAACATGAATCTACAATTAATTTGTGTCATGGATTAGTGGCTGAGAATCAACAGTTGGTCTCTGTGAATAATTTAATGGGACTGTAATTTGTTAAGCAGAAACTATAAAAGCAGATCACATGGTCTAATACGATCTTTATCTCTCAGGATATGAATCACAGTTTAAATGTTTCAAGGAGAACTCATCGTCCAAACTTTATTTGTGAAATTTAGGTTTGAGAAAGAAACTTGGACGCAGTGTTTGGCTAGTCAAACGTCTGATCTCATCTCTGGAGGCCCTGAGATATTTAACTGTTCTGTTTCATTTAAGATCACGTGCCTTCTTGATATTTTCTCACATGACAAAAGAATTTAAACATTTTAAATCCTCTCTGAAAAGATCACGCTCACAGTTTTACACACGCAAAAAAGAAAAAATCGAAATGTATGACTGTCATAATTGAAGAGGAATGAACGGAGCTTACATCCTCATCAGGTTTTTAATAAGTAAAATTTAAAAAATGATAAACCTCCTGTCCTCTCTGTTGTACCTACTCATCCGTCTCTCTCCGTCTGTCTCTGTCTCTCAGCACTCGGGAGGAAAAAGGATCTCCAGTCGGGCCTTACCTCACCCGTGGCATTGGAGGGGGAATTACAGGGCTTAGTTCTCTCAACTTGACCCCGCTCCTAATTACTTGTCGGATAAGTCTTTTGGCTCCTAGCAGAGTGTTGTCCTAACCTCCACTTGTCTGCTGTGTGTCCAAACATGGAGAAAGGAAAACACGTTCCAGTGGAACAGGGGGCTTAGCCTCCACGCCGCGTTCTCACAGAGCCCAGCGCCCCACCGCAGGCTCCCAGGGACCCACACCGGTTAGACTGAGGACTCCTGCTTGCCCCTGTTCTTCTGCTCTGAGGATGAATGAGTGGTGCTTTTAATTTTGAAATGAGAGGGTAGCTCTTTGCATTTTTGTTTCCTATAAATGTTTTAAATTTCCAGGTTTTCTCTCTTTTTCCCTTCTCCCGCAGTTAACTTGTCCCTCTTCGAAGCAGCCAGCAGAGTTGTGACAGATAAACTGCACAGTGGAGGAAGCTGGCCGGCCTGTCTGGACTATTTTGAAGCACCATTTTCCAACAGTGACAGGCACCAGTGAGTGGAGGCAACCTGCAGCGAATTTGTCTTCGTCAGACTGTATTGTCTCAGACGTTTCGAAACCTTTTTTGGCAAGCTCCCCTGTAATTATGGCCCCTTCAAAGACGATGATCAGTGCAACAAGTTAGTGTGTAATAGATGCTAATGATGGATAATAACACTGGTATACAGAGAGAGAGACAGAGAGACAGAAAGAGAGGAGTCCTCATAAACGGTGCTGTGACTTTACACTTGGTGGGAACGCGTTGTGCTTTTGGTGTTTGATTTATAACACTGATGGTTGACTGAGAGTCGTATCACTTTTAAATTCCTTCTCCTTGCGGTGAGTCACATGGCGCGCTCTCCTTGAAGTAGACCACAAACATGCAGCAATTATGATTCAATAACGCGGTGAAGGTTAATCATTTTTACCCAAAGGGAAAATTAAAAGTTAATGTCCACAATCCCCGTAGTTTGGTTACTGATCATATCGCATCACCTCCTACCTCCAACCCTGCTCTAACCCTGGGAAAATGCTCTCCATACTTAAAATCGTAACTCAAAAAAAGGGCTCGGAGATGAGCTTTTATACCAGAGCTCCCCCAAACCTTTTAAGGTATCTCATCAATTCTGTCTAAATACAGAGCGATAAGGAACTTCAGTGGAAAAGAACAATCCTCCAGGGACTGAATAAGTCAAAGGAGGGCGAGTTTATTCCATTATTGTCTAATAGCTTCCATAACCATCACCCTTTACCCCCAATAAAGTCTCATTCGCCTGAGGATTGAGTCTGGATTACATGGTAGCTCTGCTAATAATGTCAAACACATGAAGAGACCTGACCCCGAAACTCACCCATCACCGCGGCGAGCAGGAGGTTACCTTTTCACTGGAGTGTTTAGTGTAACGCACTGTGGTAATGGGAATGTAAAGGATGTAGCTTTCTTTTTAAAGTATCATGCGTCAATAACATGTTGCGTGCAGCGTGTTCCTACAGCTTGTTATATGATTGTGTAATCGGCGTTTTGCAGCATTGAAAGGAGTCGCGCTCAAACAGAGACGAGACATGAAGAAAGAGCAACCTGAAAAGCCTCTGCCTTTTCGTACGCACGCGTGTGTGTGCGTGTGTGTGCGTGTGTGTGCGTGCATACCTCAGTTCGCAGGCTGCAGCGCTGCTCGGCTCCCCCCGGGGCTGCACTGAGAGGCTGGTGCCAGAGAGTCTCACCTTGTCAGGTTAGCCTGGGAACATACTCATACTACAGGCATTTCTTCCACTCACACACTCACACGTATACGCACACACTTTTGCATTCACATGTCTGCATGCACACAATACTGCCCACATCATAAGCTAATGAGCCATTATATTGTCATTAGTGTTTTATTTGCACCACCCTGTCTGTCAGCAATCTGTCACACTGTTCACATGCCGATGACTCAGAAACTAAACAGTTGTTGCGGATTCGAGAGTGTGTATGTGTGTATGTGTTTTCATGCTGCGTGTGTATTGTCCTGTTTGTATTCCGTGTCGTTTTTCATCCATTTTTGTATGTTCCTGACGTGTAAATCCAATCCCATTTGTCAAAAACAGACAACATGTGAATCCATCATGGCGTCCACGGTGAATCCAGCCCGCCACGATGATGATTTCCCACCGCAGGGGCCTCGGGAAACCGTACATGATTTACTTGGCTTTGTTTGGGGAACGTCTACTGTATAAAGCGTTTATGTTTATGTTCATAGCACGTCATTATCTTTGCATCTTGATTAGATTTCCCAATGTTTCTCATGTTTGTGCACCTAAATAAAGAAGAATACATGATGGCAGGACCACCCAAACAGAGCAATCACACATGTAAAATAAGAGAAGGGATGCTCATTATGTGGCAGACAGTTTGACGCTCTGGTCTTTGTTTGCCTTTGAAAGAAATGCATGACTGTAAATACAGTAAAAGTTAAACGAGGAGCATTTTCGCATTATATTTGCCTCATAAATTGAGCAAAATGATTTATCTTTTGACACATGGGAGTTCAGAGCGAGGTAACAGACTTCTGTCATCTGCTGACGGCTGCTGGTGGAGCACTAATTTCTCATGATGCCGCCCTTGCTTGTTTCCAAATCATCCCACGCTTTTAAGGTGTGATTCTGTAAGTTAATAATCTTGTCATAACAAACAAATGAAACCACAATGTGGAGCAAAGTGAGTGTTGGAGCAGCACCTGAAGGGGAGGGGCGAGGAAGAGCTGGCGCAGACGCCGGGGAGCATACGGGCTCTCCCCAGCGTTCACCCCGAGGAATGCAGCCTTTCTGTGTCGACAAACAGCACTCGGTATAACCTCCCACGAGCCAAAACACACATCCGCACGCTGCCATAGATTCACCAGCGTTAATTTGTTGTTTCGACTGATTTAAACCCAGCGTACACTCTGCAAGCATGAATACCTTTTAGCTGTTTAAGCAGCTATGATGAGAACAGCCGCATCGACATGTTGATGGTTTATATGGAGCATTTAAAGAGCTGCATAACAGGGTCATAACTTGAAGAAAAGTTGCTCGACATTTTGAAGAAAAAAGCACGTACGTGTTCCCATTTGGCACAGATACCTTCAAGACTTTTTTTTCTTTCTGACTGAGCCCGATTAGCACTAAACTGGAATATATCTATAAACACTTTAACAGTGATGCAATGAAACTAAGTACATTTTCTCAAGTAGAGTACTTAAGTACAACTTTTAGGGACTTGTAATTTGCGCGAGGATTCCAAGTTTATGCTACTTTATACTTCCACTCTACTACATTATTTAATTTATTGGCAATCGTATAAAGAAAATAAAAAAAAACACAGTTTAAGAATCAGGAAAATGCTTAATGACAAGTTTGATAACAGGACACCAAGTCAACGCCAAGTATACAATTTATACATACACGTAAAATATGTATAATTTACTTTTACCTAGTACAAGTACATTTCATATCAGATATTTCAAGACTACGCACAAGTACCATTCCTATGGCTGACTCACTTTTACCAAAGTAGTATTTTAAAGCAAAGTATTTTTAAGTATGACTTTTGGGTACTTACAACACTGCATTTTAAGGCCTAAAAAAATATATATATTTTTTTTTAGTTTCTCACATCCAGTGCTGTAACTGCTGTAAGTCACCTCAACACGGACAAACATCGGTCCAGAGAGATTAATGATCATTCAAATTAACATTCATTGCTGTCACAGGAGCTTGATTTCGGTTTTGTGTTGTGATACATGCGGTTAATCATGCTGACATGTCGGGAAGTGACACACCATGAAGCAACAAGGTAATGACGCTCCTTTCGTGCCAACAGGCTGCTTTCTCTGCCCGTGATGCATTTTCTCCTAAACCTTTGTCGTGCCCGCTGCCAGCCAGCCTGATTTTTCTTTCGGTTACCATCCACATAAGAAATCGCTCAGTGTTTCTTTTGTGACAATACTAAAGCAATAATTACGAGCCCAACACAGCATTTTCATCATTAGAGCGCAGCCTTGATGGATGTGGCTGTTTCAGAATTCGGGTTCAGCCTTTAATTACCTTTGAGTGATTGCTTTCCTCCAACAAAGCACAATGGTGCTTGTTAAGGAAGACATAATTAAATAGCAATTCTAATTACAAAAAGCAGCGTATGTGATTCTGTTGTGCCCTCCTAAAAAGGTTCATTTGCTAGAGTCAGCTCGTAACAAATCCCAGGAAGCGTTTATGAATACGGTGTATATTTAGCTCCATTCAAAGCTGGCCTGGCTCTCACAGCCTGCACCCCTGTGAGTCAGAGTTTGAACGTTACCTGAGGAAAACTTGGCACAGCTGCTCAGCAAGCGATGGAAAATGAAAAAGCCCAGTTAGTGCCTATGGGTGAGAAACAATTATGGGTTTGTGTTCATTACAATGGTGTACAAAGGGAATGAAAATTCCTTAGCTGAGGGTTTTACCATCAAAATGCCAAGAGTAAAATGAATGTAATTAAGCCCTCAAATACCTCCGGCTTTTGTAACAAAGCTGTTTTACTGCCTTTAGCAGCATGCGAGTACTTTGCTGAACACTAAGTGGTCGATACAAGAGCTTTGGCTGGGAATGACACTGGACTCATTCATGCATGATACAACATGTCATTGTATCATGTTGCATGTTTGTTTACCAGTCCAGAGATATTGCTCATTTAGATGCTATAATGAATGTAAACCTCCATAAACAGAAGATTAGAGCTTCCATTACACCGCGGTGTTGTGTCACAGAGAAGGAATCACAGTTTCCTTCGCTCACAGTCCCTCACCATGTCTTTTTCTCTCACAACACAATATGAGAAAAAGATGTTATCAGCCATTTTAATATGCTTATGATATATGTAACGATATCATGGACAATCCCTTATTAAGTTAATACCAGTCATGAAAGAGGAGGCGCTGAACACAAGAAACTCTGTAAGTTAAAAGGTTTTTAAGCTTTGACAAAAGTGAAATACTGTCATTGTAAGCTGCATTTAAATCAGTGTTTTTTGGTGACATAAATTGCATGACATCTTTTTCCGTACCCGAATTAAGGACAGAGGGTGCTGTAGCTGATTTTAAAGCAGTTAGGATGGCTGTGATGTGTGATTGGAGGTCATATAAATACAATTTCACTTGACCTGAAATATGGATCATGTTAAAGACACCGTCCTCCCCAGTATTTTGTACATTTGCACGCCGTATATGCTGCCAGCTATCATGAACCAGGAGTGAATTTATCTTATTTTAGAATAAAACATAATATTGATTAATTAGGTCACCGGTGTCCAAGCACCGGACACAATTAAGACCCATAACCATATTTACTCCGGGCAACCAGGAGGCAGAGACCATCACTTAATAAAACATCAGCACGTATGTCAATATGTGTTTGTTTGCTTGTGAAGGCTCAGATACCTCCCTGAGAGGAACCTTAACAAATCCCAACCTTGGTGCATGGAGGCTATAGAGTCTCTGTATGGCTATGGTATTATTCGCAAAGTTTGGGTATTGTTCTCAGGAATACACTTAAAACCAAGGGAGTCATAACGTCAGTGAACCCTGCTTTGGTGCCAGACTGTGGTGTCAGCTGTATAAAAGTTTATGAGAGAGGCATGGAGAAACACATTAAAACCCAACAGTTCTACGCTGTATGACTTACAAACAGATTGAGACTGATAAAGAAACGCCTCCAGAAAATCAAAGAACACACTTCGGCAGGCAGGTTTACGACTGTTGGCAGACTAATTGCAGTCTCATCCACTGAACTACAGCATGATTTATGAGGACACTTACTGGCTACAAATTCGAATTTGCATATAATATGAGCAGAATTAAATGTGTTTATGAAAATATATAACCAGGAATCACGCAAAAGTCATGAGTGTAATTCATCCACTTAAACAGATTAAGAAAGAGCACTATACTATAGTTGTATCAAGATTCAGGCAGAACAGAAGATATTATCTTTTCAACACACACGTTCTTCTTTTTCCTTGTCAAAGCCTGCACCTACATAACCCACAATGCAACTTGACTGCCGACAAGCTAAGTGACGCTAAGGCTAATGTAGCCTTTCGCTAGCCTCACACAAAGATGAGGAGCAGGCGGCAGAGGTCTGGGAAGCTCATTCTCTTTTGACTCCACATCCACGGATTCGGTCAAGTCTTCAGCCTTAACTGACTCAAGTGACATCACTTGAGGCGATTTATTAAAACTCAAAGCAGCGCCCTCTGGAGCCACAAAAGGCTTTATACAACTTTTTTTTTTTAACAATGCAGTCGTTGGTACCGAGACCTATTAACAGACTATGATGTGTAAAATCAGCAAAGTTCTTGTAGAAGCATCAAATGTTTTGTAAGAAGAGTCGGCTCAGTTTGTCTGTTTCTCCTCTGCTGGCCTATGTGCTGTGATAAATCCTCTGTAATATTTCATAATTTTATATGATAAATATGTACAATGGTACATTAATACTCTTCATCCAGCTGAAAAATACTCAAAACGTACTCAGATGAATATATAAATAGGGGATAAGCTTTAGAATTCAAAGATACCAGATTTGGAAAATAAATTCACTTAATGTGACCGACATTAATGCAATCGCTTTGTGATGTTCCTGAACAGTTGTTGCAGCATAAACAGCATGTGTTTGCACTGACGATGTCACACACACAGTTTTGTTATGTCTGCTGGATATCAGGAAAATAAAGCGCCAGCGAACCATCCATGTCAGCCCCAGGATATTTGGACACAGTTTAAACTCTGCTGTTTAGGCCTCAGCTCTCGTGTGAAAACAGTGACTGAATTCATGAAAAACTAGCTGAGTGTGTGTGTGTGCGTGTGTGTGTGTGTGTGTGTGTGTGTGTGTGTGTGTGTGTGTGTGTGTGTGTACGGCCCTTTTGTTTGGCGTGGGTGTGCGCTTGTTTGTGAAAATTACCGAGCGTTTTGTTCCTCTCTGACATGGAGTATTAATAAGCAGATGTCAGAGCTGCAGCAACGGCGCGGAGAGCCACTTGTGAGTTCAAGAGGAACAACAGAAATCTCTGAGGGCTATGAGCCTATTAGACACAGCATGTTTTATTTCATGTGGATTTTGTTATTCTATCAAACCCATACTGAGGCATGCCCTTGCAGTATATATCTGAGCTCTACATTTCCCCCAATTGAAAACATCTTCATTGAGATGCATAAACACATTTAAAAGTCCCATTTCGCTCTCCATTCTGGTCCTGTCGGTCTGAGATCTGATTTTCCTCTCTTTGATGTTAACGTTCATATTCGTCCTCCTCCCCGGCACCATGTGTCCCTCGTTACATCACGTCATGCCATCGGACAATCAGTTTGTCAAAACACATCTCTGAGCGCTCCGAGAGAAGGGATGAGAAGAGCAAGCGAGGGGAAGAATGGCTGGAGACAGAAGAGACTGTCAGGAGTGTTATTAAAGCAGTAACAGATAGCCGCTCTTAGCATCGCACGGCCAGCGGCTCCAGGGCCTCGCCCCCGTAGCACCTTCCCCTTGATGTTAGCACCGGGCCGCTCTGGGACCGGATCGGGGCGGCTCAATGAGTGACAGCTTCAATAAGGCTAATTACAGTGGGCTGCAGGGCCCAGTTATGTTGTCTGGCGACTCCACCCACTGTGGAGCCAGAGCGACTGTGTTAACTATGGTGTTAGACCAAGGTAGGCATCAGTCAGCCACCGCTGGACCTCACAGCAGTAAACACACACACACACAGTCAGGCACAGAGGGATACACACAGGTTTGTTCATCGTCACACTCGCATGAACATGGACGCACACTTTCATTAAATCATTACTGAGACAAATGATGACCCTCACTGTTTGCTAAGTAAACACACTTTTGCACATATGCTGCTGTTTTTCTCACCGAGTCTACGGGCAGGAATCATCCGAAACGTGAAACTTTTGAAAACACTTTAAAGTAACACTTGAGAGGCCTGAGAAGAATGACGCCAATGAGGTTTAAATGTGTTTAAGTAATAGAATCCAAGTAGAGCTCTCAGATCCATGGACGTCAGGTCAGGTAGTAGAGCCCAGAGTCCAAACCAAACCTGCCAGAATACAACTGGAATAAGCTGCCAAAAAATATTAGATGATGATGATGATGATTAAATGTGACAATTTTTAAAAACCCAGGTGAAAAACATTTCTCTTTTCATGTGCCTGTTACTGCGCTCTAACATTTGTACTCCTACTGTTCTTTGGTTCTGGAGGCAGACCTCTGGGCTCTCCCTGCAGGGAAGTGCTTCTGGTGTCTGTAGCGACGCACTACTGGTGGGCTTCTGTTCTGTGGTTCTGTTTTCATAGTTTCATAGGGGGGAGGTAGAACAGTTGAGCCTATTTCCTGTATGTTTATATTCTATTCTATGTTATTTGTATTTTTTCTTCTTATTGACCTGTCTTTTAATTCAGTATTTTCTTTTAATTTTTAATTATATTTAATGTATGGATGTTTCTTTTGCAAAATGTGCTTTATTAGAAAAACTTGCCACTTATGATACCAGCAGTGGTGAAATTATAGTCTTTATTCTCTACATTTACCTGAAAGCTTTAAAGATTAAGACTGTACATCAACAGATGTAACAAGTTTATATAAAATATGTTTATGAACTAAACTACCCAACAATATTTATACTACTGCTACGTACACAATAATGCATCAGTAAAATTAATCTAATGAAATATCTGTCTCACTGAAAAGGTTGGGTTTTTTCTGCATTATGAGTACTTTTACTTTGGATATTTCAAATGCAAGACTTTTACTTGTGTTCTAAATTGCAGCAGAGCTGTTTTTCCTCAACGCACAGTTTGGTATTTCTGCTATTAGGGGTAGACGTAGGTGGTGCGGGATCATTGGAGTTGTTGTTTTCGTAATTACACAACCAAAACTGCTGATGAAGATCTATCTACTTAGACTCAGGTAGAAATGTTCACAGACAAGGTCATGTTTTGAAATTGTATTCACGTTCCATCTTGACTCCTTCACTGACTTCCTGTCTCACTTTCTGACTCTCAGGAAAGTTATAGCGACTGATAACCAAATGGAACGCACAGACGCCTTGATAAAATCACAGATTTCTTTTGGTTGGATAATCTGAGTACACAACTCCTGAAAAATATAACAAAGGTCAGGTTGTTTTTAACATTTTAATGCAGAAATGTTACATATATCTTTCAGCAAAACATCTAAATACTTCTTCCCAAAGAATTTATTTTGCAGATCTTGATGCATTTCATCTTTTGCGATCACTTGATTTGCGCTTGAACTGCATTGAGCTGCACCTCTTCTATTTTATTTTTATTTACGTTTCATTCCGTATGTCGCCTCGTGAAAAATATCTGGTATTTGTTTAAGGTGAGGTGCAATGAAACACTGTGGGAAACCCTGCGTGCAGTCCTGCAGCGCTGAGGGGGAGTCAAACAGTTTAAGCTTGATGCCGGGAATCGCAGTCACTTCTGTGTGATCAGTGTGTGCATGTGTGTATAAGACATGCCAAACTAAAGACTAAAGAACATCGCCGTGTTTATATACAGCATCTGAATGTCTTGGGTTTGGCATGTTTACACTGTGTTCATGTTGCTTTCATGCTCATCTCTGCCCCCCTCACACATCGTCTGAGAAATCTTTCAGAGTCATCGCTGACTCGCCGCACTATGTCTTATTATTTTTCTCAGCTATGTTGTGCCATTTTTAGATTGATGACATTTTTAGGAGACTGACAAAGCTCTCCTTTGACTTTCTTAGCCATCGCCAGCAGCCAAACTGCTCTGCTTCCCATTAATTATACATCAGGTGCAGTCTTTCCTGTTTATATAAAAACTGGAAATTATGCTTAATTAGAATACTGCTTAATGACTGTCATTAAAGCATATTGCAATTCATTATGGTGCATTATAATTATTGTTTGCTCATCACAATAACCACGCCAGCATGTTGGTTCATTCATCATTACACAGAGCTTTAGTTTCATCAAGAACCTGATGTTTTTCTGGTGCCGCGGTCAGACCACCTCAACGATTCGGGATCTGTGTGTTTAGACAGTTTTTAAGAATGACTTCAGGCCATCCTTGAAAGACATTAATTGTCTAATCCAATTCGTTCCTCGAGCTGCATGACATGACACATCAGCAGCGCTGAAGACGTCGGTCAGCCGGCCTGGGCAGGGCCGCGATGTTTGTGGGTAGGCCGGTGTGGGAGGCTCATTCCACAGTGGAGCCAGAACTGTTTAGAGGCCTGTTGTGTCTGGAGTCTCTCAGGTCACTTTAATATCAGCCCAAGGCCTTGAGTCAGCCCCCATGTCGCTCCAGCAATTACAGGAGGATCCCCCTCGTCCTTCCTCCTCCCTCTCTCTGCTGCTCTTCCTCACCCTCGCCGCTTTGTTGTGTCTACTGAACTGTGGGCTCTCGCATTCTTTCTTCCTGCGCTTCCTTTTCTGTTTCTTCGTGACATTTCGATCAAACATTAAACACAACTGATGCTGAGCACAAAGTATGACATAATATTCTCTGCAGAGATCCGTGTTTTTTTTTACCACGCCTTCAAACACTGCGGCTCCAGAGGAGACCTGAGTGAGAACTTATAACCCCGAGTCCCCTTTTTCAACCATCTCTCTCTTAACTCACTGTTTACTCTATCAGTGATCTGCCAGCAAACCGAGCCGCGTACACAAGCCATCCCCGTGAGCTTGCGTGTATACAGTAATGCTTTGAGGGGATTGGGCCCTGCGTTGGGCCCTTTTAACTTCAGTCAGCGCTGCATCCTGATATCCTGGTGTGACTGGTTTGAGGGGGTAATTCACTCCACCAGAAACGCAGGCCTTTTTTAGAGGTTCCACATGTTCCTTGGCACCAGACAGAAGAGAGGCCGGTAGGTTTCATTAATTGTGGCAACATTCCTGTAGCGTTGTCAGGCAGTTTTATTAGTATTAGCGTTGGCCGCAGGCTGTCATTATGCCTCATTTGGAGCCCGAACCCTTCCCATGGCTGTCAGGTTATAAATGAGAATGCTGTTAACCACTAACTACTTAATCGTCAAATCAATAAAGCCGGTTTAATATTATGAACTAATTGATCCAATCAAGCAAACCACTGAATATGTTGCAGTGAAATTAATTTTCTCATGCCAAGTACCCACAAAAAGGTTGCCCCAAAGTTTAAAATCATCTAGACTTCTCAAGGTTTTTATTTACCAAAAAATACTAGAATTACAACAAATTGCGAATGAGGATACTATGTACACCAAATACACACTTTTACAGAGATAAAGGGACCAAAATATTTGCAGGTTTCCTGTGTCAAACATCCCAGAAGAAACGTCAAATGCTCCTTTAATCCCGGCAGCTCACTGGCTGGATTCATTGCAGCAATCATCCTAATAACAGTAAATCCTCAATAATTGACATGTCAAAATTACTTTCAAAAATTGACTTCCCCACAGACAGAGACCTTTTAAACAGGCGGCGATGATCCAGCAGGTTGGAAATGAAAAGCAGATTGATTGCTCCAGCAGGCATTAACCCCACCTCTGGTTTGATCTCCTCGGGTCAGGCCCGGCTACCGAAACAGTCGCGCTTCTGACTGGTTTGATCCGAGCCTGTTGACAAGGTCAGCTGTAACCGGCCGAGGGGTTGTCATGACTGACTGCAAAGCGCTCCAGACTCGTCTGGGCAATCATTTGTCAGCATGTCGAATGTGAGGGTTGGCTGAAAAGGGGCCAAAAATAAGAGGGAATGACATTTGATAGTCTTGTGTTGGCAACAAATTGCTTTAAAATGGTTCAATTTATAAACATTTGAATGTATTGTTTCATTAAAAAAATCAGTGAATCAATATCCAGTCTGCCCTTTCGCCCTTTTATTCTCCTATTTCTGGGATTCGACTTCTAACTGGCACCATGTGACTTATTCAAGCAGAGAAATGTGACTAGTTAGCGGTGCTCATTGTGGTCGTCTGGACATGATTTGTTTGCACCAATAAAAGCGGGCAGGAATTGTTTGTTTTTAATGACCATGTTATCCACCATGGAAGCATGAAATTTTATGTCTTTTTTCCGCTGAGACCTCCAAAATCACCTCGGGATGAGCTAATGAAACTGAATTACACTTTATTAGAAATACATTTAGTCGTCTCAAGTGTATGAGTAAATATTTGACTTTGATCAAGTGTGTTTATGTGCTCGTTGCATGCGAGCACATGCACGGCCCGATCCTTTTGTTTGTGCAAGATTTGCTCGAAGAAGCCAAAGAAATCCTGACATCATTGTGACTCGGTCAGAGGACGATCACGGCAAACTGCATGCTGTAAGTGGCTGCTAATTCACGTTTTACCACTGTGTGTGTGAATGTGTGTGTGTGTGTGTGTGTGTGTGAGCCCTGGCTCCCTGCTCGCTCGGTGGTTGAGACGTGAGGAGTGAACGAGGAGCTCTGCTGCCATCCCACTGCAGATCAAACGCACACCAGGCGGCGCGAGGACGACAAACAGTCAAAACAGAACCTGATCTCGGGGGCAATTACCAGTGTTTGCTTAATCTTTGGAACGTGCTGGTGAAAACCAGGGTCAGTGACGCCGCTTGACTCTCCCTTTTTAGCCGGGGCGAGAATGGGGATTATTACTCATTAGGACTTCACAGTTTGGAGATGTGGGGGTAGAGAGGGGGTGTGTGTTTGGGCATGATTCCCCCCATCAAACACACAGAGGGAGGAGAGAGGGTGGTGTGTGTGCACGTTCGAAGGACAAAAAAGAAAAGGAAAAGTGATAATATGTTTGAAAGTTAAAGCATCATTTGCCGTAAACGGACAGCAGTTATTATATTTCTACGTTTTGCTCAGCTTACTTCAGCTCAGACTCTGCTTTGTTCC
Organism: Lagodon rhomboides; assembly: GCA_039737535.1. NCBI lineage: Eukaryota > Metazoa > Chordata > Actinopteri > Spariformes > Sparidae > Lagodon > Lagodon rhomboides. The sequence continues at coordinate 13,520,888 of CM077785.1, read as the reverse complement.
GACACTGACACTCTTTCGCCATTTTTCATCGTTAACCCGCTGGCAGTACTCTCCCACCGATTCTGTTACCTGTTTGTTACCTCAGCGTCAATTAAAGCTATTTGAAACCTCAGTCACCCAAAGGCTCCTCCACCATACAATTAAGGTGGCGTGAGACCTGGGTTTACTTCACACTAATTCCACGCCGCCTTTAAATGACAGCGTCAAGGGCCCTGGAGGGTTGTGTGAATGGGTTTATTGGATAGCTGAGGATTTATAATTACCTGAAAGAGTAATTGCAACTAATTCCACCCAGCCTTCAGGACATTACAAGTTAGGTGTTTAACTGAAAGCCGAGGCGTTCAGTCTCTGATTGCCTATAAAACGGTGTGAATGCTGGGAAGTTGGAAAGAAGTGTCCCTGAACGAGTCGTGTGGATATGACACATGAAATCACTGTAGTAATACATTTTTTTTTTATGTTCTCCTTTCCATTTATCCATCCGGTTATTACAGTATCATGTTGCATGATGTGCTATCGGCGACAGACAAAAACTTGATCTCTCCTCACCCTGACCGAGTGATTTGTGTGCCTAAACCTAACCACACCATGAGCACGGTGATGTACCAACATAGAATTGAAAATTGAACCTAAAGAAATGTAATGTTACAGGGATAAGGACATATTAGGGTTCAACGTATCTGTGGTTTGCAAAATACATTGCCGGCATGTGTTCCGGTGACTGGGTCGCCAAAACGACATAATTAAAAATAAACTAGAAGCAGGCCGCTGAAGTCCTGACATTACCTCCTAGCTAGCTATAGCTGCTGCTTTCACTAGTAACTCAATGGAATTCTTTGTTTCCCCATCTGTCTTTCCCAATAAAATAAATTAACATGGTCCCAAGATTTATCATCCATGAAGTTAATGAGCATCTACTACAGAATTAGTTACAGAAGTGACATTTTTCATGATTTTAACAAGGATAAACAAGGGTTTATTTGCCAGCATATGAAAAACAACAGCTCCCATGAACATTTTCCAGCATAGGAGCTCACATACTTGGCTCATGATGACGTAACTCCGTGTCTTCCATGATATCCATCAACGCTCTCTCCTAATCACAATTTTTTTTCTACAACCTTTTAGCTGCTTTAGTTTAGCCGCTTTGCTGTCTAAAACATTGGTCTCGCCGTGGGGCTCACCGTTTCTGTCGAGTTAGTGTTAAAGTTAAAACACACGCCGGTCTGTGACTTATGGGAGTTTGATGTTTGTTGAAGGCCACCAAAAACACACATGCAAGCTCATTTCACATTGGCTCTGTAAACTGAATTCAGGAAGTGTGTAACCTTTTCTTAAGTTTGTTTTCATGGTTCCTCCTATTTTTCTGTATAGGATCTCACTCGCTCTCTTCTCTCGCTCTCTCTCTCACACACACACACACACACACACAAACATGTTGTGGTCATGTAGTGACTAACCCGGGGGATGAGAAGAGGTTTCATGCTGACAGGATGTCAGTGCTCAGTGGGAGATGGCTAACTAGTGGGAGCATCAAAGGACGGCTAAATCAGCTCCCTTCCACCGCAGCACAGTCACCGCATTCCTCCAAGGTGCAGATATGAGAGGAAGCATGTGCTTTGTAGAAAAAAATGCACAACCCTAAGATAAGATTTGAGCGTCTTCAGCAGTTAAAAATCGTCCGTATTCAAGTTTTTTTATTGTGGAATTTTTCCCGATTTCCTCCTCTCACGATTCTCAGCCTTTTCATACACTTTGCAAAAACGTCCACGTATCTCCGCGTAACAATGCTGCGTCCAACAGTCCAGCTGTCTTCACTTTGTAGTTTACTGTTGCCCTCTTTTCATGACTTTGGCAGCAGTAACGCCGTAACCACCATCCTTAAGAAAATCTCATATACCACTCAGCACACACACCGAGGGGCCCCGTGCGCGTACGCTTCCACCAGCGCTAAAAGTTGCTGCGGAAAGAAAAAGGGAATATAATGAGACATTTATTTGGTGACAGCTTCACTCGCCGCTCCTCTGTTTCACACTCGTATAAAGGGATGCCGTAAATGTCGGGGTGGAAGTCGTGAACGCGGACAGTGCTTTGATTTCAGAGGCAGTAGCTCTCAGATTGAGCTCTCGGTGAGTTTTGATAATTCTTAAAAAAAAAAAAAATGGATAAACGCGTTTGTTTGCGTAAGTTTACGCTCATTCGTGTCAAGCAGGGAGCGCCGCTTTTACAACTCTCCCTCCCTTTTTTAACGCAGAGTGACTCTAGGTGAGCAAACATTGACTTTATTTCATCCAGAGTGGGTTTTTCCCCTTCTGCGCTTCATAGCCTCGCTATTGTGTCCCCGCCATTCTCATTCATCCCGACTCTCCCCTGCCAAGCCCGTCACACAGCCAAACAGGACCTGCTTTGACGGCCACTTAATTACACACCGTTTTACTCCACAGTTTACCAGTCAAAAGGAGGGGCCGGCTGGGGGTATGTGGAAGGGTTGGAGGGGGGAAGTGGAGGGGGAGTTGGGACCCCAGTATCCTCTCCATCAATGTCGGCGGCCCCCACAAAGGCCCTCATGACAGAGGATGAGTAGTTATAAAGCCGTGGCCGTGCCTGCCGCTCAAAGTCACCCCATTCCTAATTGCCCTCAGAGATGGCAGATAATGGAGGCGCTTTGAAGTGAAAATGGCCCCTAATGAGCGAGAGAGGGGGAGAGAGAGAGAGAGAGAGAGCATAGGGGAGGATGGGGGTTAGCAAGGGTGTGTATATGTGTGAGGACTGCGCGTCAACCTGTTTGTTCGCGAAGGGAGAAAGTAGAGAAAATATCAGAGAAATGCAGGAGAGTGAGAGAGGATGTGCGACGGGGAGCCGCCGCACTCCTCGGCCTCTCCCACTGTGCTCATGGGAGCGCAGAGGAGTCCGAGACGGGAGTCTGAGACGGACGCGCAGCAGGGGTCCGCTTCATCCGTCTTCCTGGCTCGCCTCCTCCTCACCCCTCTGTCTCCAGCGTAGCCTCCAGGCACCTGTCTCCCCCCGATGGTTTGTTTCTCCCGTCTCCATCTTTTCTCTCTTTACATCATACTCTCCTTCCTTTCACCCTTCTTTTGGTCCTCTGTCTGTCTACCCATCCCTCCCTTTGTTCCCATCCCTCCCTCTCTCTCTCTCTCTCTCTCTCTCTCTCTGTGTTTCTGATGGACAAATTGACAATGGCACCGCCGCTCGGTCTGGCGTCAGGGCCTTCCCATACCAGCGACATGCCTGGGATTCTTTGCACTGTCTTGCATACTTTCACATGACGCCAAGGAGACTCCAGTGATTTACATACAAAGCATTTTTCTTTTTACTGCCGGCTCCTTTTGTCATGCTCTTTGGTACTGTCTCTTGATTACCTTCCCTTTGTTATTGTGATGAAGCTCTCTCACCCTTTACCTCTGACTTTGTCAGCAGGCTATAAAGTCAATTTACTCTCCAGGCTCGAAAGTACCTTTGAATATACAGAAAGAGTAAATCAGAGCTGGTCACATGAAGTAACTGCAGGAGATGAGACTTTGCCTTACACCGGCAAACGATACATCCCCAGTTTGTGTCTCTCATGTGCTATTGTTACATTTGAGTTACATAGCCTTGCATCTCATTTTTTTTTTTTAAACACAAGTGGTTTAACATTACTAAATGCCGATCTGAAGGTATTTCCAAAAATCCTCAAAGACTCCTAACCATTTTGATCCTAAAATATACCATCTGCTGCTCGGAAATGAAAAAAAAATCATGGTTTGGAAGTTGTGCTTCATTTTCCTGATTCAAACAAATACGGTAGCCATAACTGACACATGTACTTGCTTACCTTTTATATATATTTGTTTCAATATTTACATGTCTTATGTGTCACACATTTTTACCTGCACCAAGGGGGTTTTGTTTTTGCCCATGTTTGTTTGTTTGTTTGTTGGTGTGTCAGCAGGATTACATTTCCATCAAACTTGGGTGGAGGATATATGAATAGACCTCATTAACTTTTGGTGCAGATCTGGATAAAGGGACAGATCCAGGAATTTTTCCTCACGTTCTTTACCGTTACAACATACAAGCTTTCTTTGACATTTTTGTCAATTTCTCAGGGAATAAGGCATGGATCTTGATGAAAAAGCTGCATTTAGGTGACTGGTACCACTATAAGCAAGTATGATTGGATGAGGACACAAAGGAAATTTTGGCGGATTTAGATGTTTTATTTCATATTTGAAATTTGGTCCTCCTCAGTGATAAACATCTTGAATCTTGGATAGATCTTTTTATCTTTACAAAAATAATGTCATATAATATTCTACATTTGTTTTACACTGAGAGCAACTGTATATCTCAACTCTACCAGATTCAAATTCATACATTATATTTTTTCACTTAGATCGTTGGAAAACATTATCATCAGCGTTAAGAACAACCCTCTTTGTTGCTGTCGCGGCATATTTAACTCCAGGAGAAACAGATGCTTAGATCTACGACTGACGTGTAATGGCAATACTTGAGAGGCACAAACTGCAGCTAAACGTTGGCATGACCACGTGCAATCAAGATGCTATGCCAATAGTAATTTATTTACATTTGTTTAAGATAACCGCCATTATTTTCCACGGTTTGCATAATGCCCGAATTTCACATTCTCTTTGGTCTTGCTGCCATCTTGCATCCCCGTTTGCTCTGTTGTTTACATGCTGGACTGCTGTTGCTTTAATTAAGAGCCCATTGTTGCAGCACTTATTCAAACTTCCCGAACTGAATTTCATGGAGTCAACCATCTCTCAACATTTGCAACTGAAAGGTCACAGCCCTCTCTTTAAACTCGGAGCCGTGACACTGGACAGCTCTTGCGGCCTGTGTCACGACCCGTCCTTGTTACACAATAAAACACAAACCCGCTCAGGCTGATGAAATGGCTAGTTAACTGTAATCTGCCTTTATCAGGCCCCATCAGCCATTGTGAAACTCCCTTTAGCCTTTGTCTCCGACTCAAACAAGTTGTGTTTTCGGTACGACCTGCCATTTCAAAGGGGGACCCTCTCCTCGGGACAAAGACCAGAGCCAGCAGGGCTCTCCCGAATGACAAAACTTTGAGGAATCAGTTGGTATTTACTGCTGAAGAGGTGGAGTGCATTAAGCCGAGAGACTGATTGTTGTTGTGTTTGCCTTTACTAATTGGCTGGAAGGCAGTAAGCTGCTGATACAATTCAGAGGGAAAGCAGTGATCAGAGGAGGAGACGGAGGGGGAAAAAGGGAAGAAAGGAGGAGTGGAAACTGCAGATTAAATAAAAGCATGGTTGGTTGGCTTTCTGAGGGCTGATGAGAACATTAAGATTATAAGGACATGCCAGACAGTGACATGCGGTCAAACCTTGTTTATTCCAAACTAAATTATACTGTGTGTATTCCCACTTGTTGAATGAGATCATGACCCACTTTATCAATGTACAATCATAACGTCTACACAGCGTGTATTTACCACTACAGTGGGTTTATTTTAGGAGCATCCACAGTCTAATGGGGTCCCTTGTCCTTGAGGGAAATCTCAGCGACCGTCACTCCTAAATCTGAAGGAGGGAAAACCTGGTTGTGTCTAACCATGGGTACTTGTCTGCTTAGTAATCAGGACAAGCTGTGGGGAGACTTGGCCTGAACCCTCAACCGCAATTTCTTCCTCCGCAGTGGAAGAAGAGGAAGAGGGGGGAACGACGGTGAGCGTACGTTTCTGCAGGACGAGCAGAAAAGTAGCCATCCCTGTGATGTGTTGTGAAGAAACGGGGGGAAGCCGCAGGTCTAAAAGGGACACACTGTATATATGTGTTGTGTGTGTGTGTGTGTGTGTGTGTGCACGTTTGTGTGTGTGTGTCACAAGTGGACCAACGGCATGCATCAGTTCATTTTCTGCTGACAAGAGCTGCCCCGAAAACAGAGACGCTACTCATCAACTTTTAGGTCAGAGGGAGCCCAAATTGAGTGTGTGACATACAGCCGAGTGGGAGACAGAAAAAGGAGGAGGAGGAAGGGGGAGGGGGGGGACTCAAAATCAATGCGAACGCCAAAAAGTCAGGCTCTCAAATGGTCATGGTTGAAACCAGTATTCACAGTGAATTTCCGGCCGCGGTGCCATGCCTAAGTCCCCTTGATTATTTTCTGGTTCAGGGGTTGCCGCATTTCAAAGCCCGCTCTCTGCCCACGTCTGTGACTCGGTCTTGTTAAGAGGCCTACATTTCAGCGGGGAAACACACCGAAATCCTCAAGCAAAATTAAAAGTGACTATCAATCACACAGAGTTCTCAGTCTTCCACTCGGGGCGTGGCGGTGTCAGACTGCGGACCTGGACGTTCGGCGGCGTAACCCTGCGACACTGAGTGGGCTGATATTTGAGTGTGTTTGTGGAATAGAAGGTTAAATTTACAGTGAGACGGGGAAACTTTCAACCTCGTAAAGCTGAGTGGCCTCCACACAGTGAGTAGGTCTTTGTCCTCCGCGAAGATGCTTCAGTGGAAATGTACAATCATCCTCTGTCGAATGAAAAACACCCAAATCAAATGAGAGTCCGAATCAGGGCTCTTTCAAAGAGGAAGTTGCTTTTTGTATTAAATGTAACCCAGAATCAGATATTTTTAATATACAACAGGCAGAAATGCTCGCATATTATTTGAGATATTGTTTTGATTTGTAGCACTAGAAGAAAAAGTCGTCTTTTTTTTTTCATCTTGAGCTGTGGTTAGGCTTTTAGGAAGTCTTATCCAACCAGTATCTAGTACATCCACATTGCCATTGTTAGCACGCAGTTTACTTGTCACGAGAACTGCTCCGCAGCCTGGGTAAATCAGGGTGACCAGATGGGTGAAATTTGGGACCAGGGAGTTGGAGGTGGGCGAGGTCATGTGGTCATGGTGGCAATGAACAGTAAAACACATGAGAGTCAAAAATTAGCACTGCAATTATTTTTGTTTATGAAATCAGCTGCCTGTCATTAATTCAACAACATCATAAAGTTGCCCTCACAGTAGCTGTTTGTTTTTAATGGCAGCACTACTGTAGACAGATATGATTCATGAGGGATATTAACTGTTGTAGCCAAAGCAGAGATGGCTGCAGGGTGACACCAAAAAATTGTTGATCACAAAGATCATCATTTTATGTTTTATAAGGCTATGACTAATCAAAACCCTGGTTTAATCTAATTTCCAGGACAAATTAGGACAGTGCTTCAGGACAACTGCTCTTTTATTTGGGACTGCACCGAATTTTTCGGAACATCTGGTCACCTGAGGGTAAACAGCTTAACAATGTCTTCTGTGACTCTGCAGCAGCTTTTTTCGAAAGTTAGAAAATAACCCCCAATGATGTCGTCAGGGTTATCTTTGCTTGGACACGAGACTTAAATTGTTTAACAGAAAATCTATTAAGAATTCTTTCAAATACCAGAAAAACAAGAAGTGTGGGATTTTAAAGTGCCGGGCATTTAGTAGGCGAGGAGGGTCCAACCCTGCAATCCATTTTGCCCGCAACTACCTCTGACGCATAAAATTGCAATGGAAACAGTCGTTCAAGTCAGGGAAACTCAGGGAAGGTCCATCGAGCATGACTTCACTGACGTAAACATGCCGGACATTACAGCAATATGGCAGTAAGCGGGGTAACCTCATCAATTGTTACTTCATGTGGTGTTTGTGTTGTGAAACATGATGTTGCTTCTTAGTTGTTGCCATTTCCATTTCTATTCAGCTGTTTTGTGCTTGAGAGAAGAATATAAGAGCATGCCAATCAGGTCCTCAGGAGATGCTTTTGAAGTTCAGTTTGCTGGGGGCGTCCATGTTGCTCTCAGCAGATGCACTGGGATACATTTAGATTGGGAGTCATGTAATCCTAGCCTGTGCTTCTTCGATTCCTGAGCATAAAAATGCAAAACTAAAATGCTAAAGTAGCTCTTTTAAATGTGCAACTATTCATATGTTTACCTCTCAAGGACTCTGATGATTTATTGTAATGGATTTATTTACAAAATATCGGAAATGAACAATGTCTATGCGCAGAATCAAACATAGCATCTACATATTTTGTTACAACATTTTGTTGCATCAACAGTCCAAAACCTGATGATATTTAACTTAAAAAGACATAAACAAAGAAAGGCAACAAATGCTCACAACTGAGAGGCTAAAAAGAAGCAGATGTTTGCCATTTTTGCATAATAGATAACGGCATTAGTTCTAACAGTTAACTGAAATGTTTAGGATACTCTGCATTCTTTATGTTAGTCAAAGGTCAGGACAGGCGAGCGGCATTTAATGCGTGTGAAGACTGACCTATCAAATCTTGAGAAAAAAATTATTGTCTGTGGGCTCAAACCCCTGCAGGACATAAAAGGGAAAAAAATGAAACCATTGAGATGAGGGACTAAGTATCTGTTTCACATAGTCCCTGTCGCCGTTCGCGATGCCCCTCCGCCCCCCGCCCCCACCAGAAGACATGAAAGAGTGAACCTCATAATAAAATGGAATAAACCATCCTCCAAGGTTGAATTATTGTAATTACGTGTAATTGAGTGTTTGGCGGCAAAACCATTTCCTCCTCGGATCCCGCATGTACTTTTTTGAAAATGACGATCACTTTGTTCTTGGCCCCAGCCACCGATTGACCTTCTCCAATTGCAGTCTTTCCTGAACGGCTGTGACATGAGACAGAGTGGGACTTCGGGCTGGGGGGGGAGGCGGGGGAGGTGAGGGGGAGCTGCGTGCTATGTTGTCACAAGATGAGTTACTCTCCACCAGTTCCATATGGTTTCAGTCATCTGTTGGGCTCATTTCTCTCTTTCCCCTTTTCTCTCTGCCTATTTATAAATACACAAAGCCGTTTGCGACGTTCTGGCCTCGGCCAGAGGCTGGGGTTAAGAATGGGAGAAACCACCAAGACACAAATTAGTTCTTGTTTCATTCCAGTGTCTCTGAGGAGGTTGGTTTGTTCTGGGGCAGAAGTACATGCCTGTACAGTAGACATGCCTGAGGACGCATAAAGTGGCCATTGTTTTTGGGTTGGGCTGGTCAGCCAACAGTCTCTCAGCTGAAGAGCACAAGTTTAATTGACCTCAAATGGTCAATTGTCGTCCTGGAAGGCTTTGTCTGTGCGTTGTGGGTCAACAAAGATTATACAAAAATTACAGACCGTTATATTGATGGAGGAGTAAATTGCAGTATACTGTATGTTACCTATGAAACCAACAATCCCCCTATAATAAAGATTTCCTCTGTGAACCGGCTGACTCGTGCTAACGCCCATAATTCTCAGAGTCATTACGAGCTCAACATTACATTTTCAACATTACAGCCGTCCAGTGAGGATGAGGCAATGGGGCGACCAGTGACCTGCTCTGTAAATGCTTCCATGCAGCTTTTTACCCCTCAAAGACCATTGTGTCATTGTGAATGTACTCGTCCGCGTCAGCTCTGTCAAGTCATAATTGGGTGGCCGTGCAGAAGTAGCAAGAAGCCGTTCGGTGAATCCCCAGAAAATGCGTTCAACTTTAGCTCACAGGGCGAAGCAGTGTAACTGTCCGTTACAGTGGGGACGAAGCAAGATGATTAATTCTGACCTGCAGGCCTGGCTGACATCATATTACGCCAAGCCTGTTTGTATTTTTGGTAAGACGAACATATTTCCACAGTAACAGGATGTGACTTTTTAATCCAGAGAAGGTGTTTTTTTCCTTGGTTAACAGGAAAATAAATGCAATGCAATCATTTTTAATTAGTTAGTATTAGTCAATATTAAGGTCATGAAAGAACAAATAAAAAAAAATTCAAGACGTTTATTGTCAGTCAGGTTGTACCTGTACTGACACACACTACATGTGTAATTCTTTAGTGGGGAGGCTCCACTACAGAAGATAGCAAATACTTATATAAAGGACATAAGGATATAAAGACTAAGTCAGTTTACTAGCAGTAGAACGTATAAAAGCAATAAAATGTACAGAACAAAATACATATTGAAAAAGAAAGGCACAACAAGAAAAGGTATAGCAGAAATAAGGAGCATACTCATGTACATGTAAGGAATATGAAACAGAATGTAACAGAAATAAAGTGTATATATAAGTATAAAAACAGAATATAGGAGAATATAGAACGGTATAACAGCAAAAATGTCCACACATCCTCATACCTAAACAACTGAAGTTGATTGTCCAGGTCTCCCAAAGCATGCGACTGTTGTTACGCAGCAGCGACACACGTACCTGCCCTTCATCATACAGTCATTTTGGTTAGGTATAGGTGAGAAAACTACTCGGTTAGAATTAGACACTAAAACTATTTGGTTAGGTATAGGAAAACATTGTGGTCTGGGTAAAAATCCCTACATTACTTCTGTAAGTGCTGTTACCAACCTACATTACCTAAGTAACTTACATTACATTATGTATGTGGCTTCATTTCACTATGTTGGTAAGTTAAAAATAATTCATCATCGACATCTGGACTCACACTGGATACGAACAGCGGTCTCCTGAATGAAAGTCCTGCGCTGTTTAACACATTTGTCTATCCCCGACCTCCTCGCTATACATCCTTTTCACTCTTTGTACCACTCCGCCTCACTTCCTCCTTTGCAGCTGTAATCATTTCTACAGCTGCTGGAGGATGATACCTAACAACAAACATACACATAGATCATAATAAGCTGCTTTCATTTTCGACCTATATGGTTGTTTTTCCGATGAGGAAAGGCTAAAAAAAAGTATAGAAATAGAGTATACGCAGCAACAAAAAATATAAGCAAAAGGTGCAACAGAGAGAGATTCGAAAGGTTTGTAATGGAAAATATAAATTTTTGTTTGTATTCGAAGTGGTAAAGGTCCCCTGCTCGGCCTGAACCAGTGACATTGCAGTTCCTGGACCAGTGGTAACAAAAGATTCTAATACTTAAGTAGTAAAGTGAATAAACTGACGGTTTACAATAAATAGCCACAATAAGGGTTTACTGAAAAGTAATCATTATCAAGATGATTACATACAGTATATTCGACTTTTGGGGGATCAAGCTAAAATCTCACTTTGGTCTTCAAACAAAACAACAACCCATGAATTATAATGGAGAAATTGTAATTCTAGTATTCATAGTCGATTTGTCGGTGGGTATCTTGCGCTCCCCCTTGATTACATGGACTCCAGCTCAAAAGAAAGTTGCGATTGGGAATGTCAGGTTGCCATTTTCTTATGATTGGCTGATGAAAGGTATAATTTGGGACTGCAAAGACAGCAACTTCAAAAGCTTCCAATGCCATATTAGGCTGGAATGTGAAAGCTGTCCAGGCAAAAAATGATCCAATTTTCTACTGGCTTTAATTACAAAGAGGATCCCCTTTCATTGGTGGGGCAATTGGTGTCCATTTCTGAGGACCATTGTGGAAAATGATCAAGTCAAGCATATCCACAATGCTTAAATCTGGACTGTCGTAGTGTGGCCATGGCATGATTATATCATATTTGAAAGCACATATCCACAGTCTCTGTAAGACGACCTCCTCAACTGATGGTAACTAAGAACCAAGAGACATTCAGTGCCAACAAGACACAATGATAACATTGATAGTTCAATCACTCACTGCCTTAAAGTAGTTTCTTTAATAACCATTTTGTTTGTGTTTGTGGTGAGGGGAAAGACAAAATAAAATAAGTGGTTAAAGGGTAATGTGCCTTGTAACCATGTCATTTTAGAAAGTTTCCCTTTCTTGGTTGTCGCCAGGCCAGCAAAATAGAAGCATAAATTGTGGTTAATCCCTAGAGCGGAGACATTGTGCCTGAAGCTTGCCGGTAATGGGCAATGCCCTTTCTAATCTAAATAAAGTTAAGCGTTTGTAACAGCGACTGCATTACGGAAAATCCAATTTGTGATTGCAACATCTGTACTTAACCTATGGGTAGTTCTTTGTTGGTTCAAGCAGCTAAGCTGCATGTCTTTTTCCGTGATTAGTTTTCCAGGAAACTTACATGCACATGACCTTGCATGCAATGCTTATGATTCATATGCAAAAACCGGGTCCTGGTTATTATGGTGGTAAAAATGAATTAACATCTAAATATTCTCAGACATGCAAACTCATGCACAGAGTACAGAACTCATGTATATGCACAAAAGAGCCTTTTCTCACGGACACAGTTTATGCACAGTATCGTCCAGCCTACACAAAAATTATTATTTGCCTGATGAGACATGTGAAGAACACATATATTGTCATGGTTAATGGAATTAAAACGGCATCACAACAGCATGGCTTCCAAATGTCCCTTCTTCTGGGCTCCGAAAAAGTCTTCTTCTATTTATCTTGTTGACATAATGCCAACCGAAGCAGACTGCATGAGTTAATTCACCATTTTGGCCGCCGCTTCCCTCTCTACCCCCACCTGTCAAATCCTGTCAGACCATATGTCATGAGGAGCAGGAAGCGGAGAAAAGGGACCATTCTCACACGTTTGGGTTGTGTCCAGAGGCTTATTTGTAAGCCTGCAGGGTGTGGCAGGTAAGCTTCCACCTCAAAGGCAACAGCTCCCTCCCATGTAATTGCTCCTCATCAGATCAAGCTGCATGACATTCTTTCAGACTGTTTCAAGTGACGACTGCCAAAAGACAGAAAGTTAACTGCCATCAAAGGGGACTATCTCCGCTGATCCAATCTGGATCATGGGCTGATGGCTGGAGATCGTTGTGTCATTAGCTCAGGTTTCAGGCTACACCCCATTAATAAACAATACAAATACATCACACTGAGGGACTGTGACCAATAACAAAAAATAAGAAAATATAACGCTAATAATCAAGCAACATGCATAAAAAAGGCCCTCAGACAAAACAGTGTTCTTCACCCCAATAAGACATCCTCTTATCAGAGCCGGGACCGTTCTAGCGAGTCAGAGGAAGGATGCTTCCTCAGGCAAACCAGAGATAAGCGCCTTTGATAGAATTAAGCCAACGTCAAACAGCCAGTAGATGAGTTCTGTGAAGATAAAGCAGCCAGGACTGACAGGTCTGATAATAGTCCAAACAAAGAGAAAGTGGAGATTAAGGGGTTCCTTTTCAGGCAGTTAAGTGGACTGCCCAGAGGACACGCCAAAACATGGCTCATCTGTCAGGGACGGGAGGAATGGATACCATCATTGACGCTTCATCCAGTGGACAGATAGTATCTAGGAATGCCTATAAAGAATGCTTGGTCTGTTGAACCCTCGTTGAGTTTATCATCAGTTGTCTACTTTATCAGCGTGTTTGCATTTTACATTATTGTATGATACTCTTATTTAGGGCTAAAATAAAAACAGTAAATGACAGAGACAAACATGCATGAAATACAAAAATAACGGTTTGCGTAATGACTTGGTCGGCAAGTGGTCACATTTCCAGTCTCGCCCCTTCACCCGTCGCTGTCCAATTAAGGCAAATGACATAACCTTTAAAAAAAAAAAAACAGCCTCCAAGTAAACAAAACTTAACCGCTAAGGTCAAAGGGCAGACAATATTCATGTCGGCTTGACAACAGAACAACTATGAGTGAATTGCTGATTACTAAAGTTGGTACCTCTGCAGTTGTCAGAGGATATGTGGAAAGCCTACCAGCAACACTTATTAATGTTAATGTTAATTAATATAATTAATAGTTAAATAAAACTTTACTTAATAGTTATTTCACTGTTTACAAACAATGAAATGCTTTATAAACTATTTATTAAAGGTAATCATTAAGGTACGGGTTGTAAAGGTTAAACATTATTTGCAAATTTCCAATAAACAATTGCATAATAAATTATTTATGCAGCATTTCATTGTTTGTTAATAGTGAAAAAACAAATAGGTAAAGTTTAATTAACTATAGAATATCAATTTATTAATGACAGTTATTATAGTATTAATAGTAGTAGTACTAGATCAATAATAGTATTAGATCAACAAACTCAACTGACCTCAAATTGTAATTTGAAACTTTTCTGAAAGTGTAATGTGTGATAAACAAGAAAATAAACAGCCAAACAGGATTTCAAATTGTAGTAATGTACAGTAACCAGTAAACTGCTCATCAACCTGCGTCAGCTGTAAAACATAACCACCACATGTGTTGCAACTAAGAGTGTCACAAAGCAACTCAGTAGGACAGCTGAAATAGTTAGCAAAAAGTAAATGTCTGAATGATTATATACAGTTGACTTATGACTAATGAATACAACAGTAACAAAAAATCTAAAATGAATAAAACTGTTTAAAAAAACAAAAATTGATGAGTAGTATGAGTATAATGAGTTTATAGTTCATAGTAGAGGCTGCTATTGGATAAACAGTTGAAATTGTTCACTAAAAGTAAGTATAATGACACAGTTGACTCAGCTAAACGTAATGGGTAAACAGATATAGTTAAGTAGCCTAATACAACTTGATAGTAGCTAAAAAGTGAATTATTGAAATGGTCAGATAAAAGTAATGAATAAACAGCTCAGAAATTAGGCTCATGACCAAACAGTGAAAATATACAGCTAAAAGTAACTAGAATGTGAATAATGTGAGAAGATGTGTTTTCAGCATCTGAGGGAACACACTGTGACTCCACAAAACATTTTTGGATCAAATTGGTTGTTGGAGTCGCAGCGTGTCATTCCTTTTCCCATGCTCGCCCGGCACAGTACATGCCTGCAGCAAGCTCAATTAGTGAATGCCATGGTACGATAAAAGTTAGGAAACTTTAATGCTCCGTTTGACTTCTCATATCAACACATTAAGTATCATAAAGACAGTCGTGCCTTTCTGTGCCCATAACCTTGGTCCTTGAAAGGCTGCTCTCTTTCCACAGTCAAAGATCGAATGAAAAAAATGAAAAAATGAGGGGTTACTGCTGAGGCAGCAGAAAGGGAGAGACAGTCACAGCACTCAGCTGTAACACAGTCTGGCACAACACTAACAAAGGAAATGAGCAAACCACACAGCAAATAACAGACTTTCATTCAACACTCTGGGCCCCACAGCTTACATCTGGGTGCCAACCTCAGTCACTTACAAATAAACGGATTTATGAGGAATATTACGCACAAATTACTACATTTGTCTAGACAGAACATTATTGTAGCTTTACTTACACTGGCATGACCAAATTCAATTTTCATAAATATGTATATTGGTATATGTCAAATATTTGCAGCTTCCAAATTTGCACTTAGGTGTAAATGGCATGGATCAGCAAATAAGCTACATTGCTCACAGTGTAAAGCTATACATATGAGTTGTACTTACTACTTGTGCTGCCAGATGAATTAAATTATACTTCCTACAAAGAATAAATTTGATTTCAAGAATTTGAGAATTTAATCACCTGGGAAAATATTTTAAGGTTATTTGAGCTTTTGTTAATGTATCACTTGTTCTGTTGTACTTGTACACTACATTCTCGTCATGTACTCTCATCAATAACTATGACATCAGCTATCGTCAAAATCTTACCAGTGTTTTCAGTCCTCAACAGTATGTTTTCAACGCAACAAATGCAAGTGAAATTTCGCCCCTTGAAATGACCATAAAGGTCATCGTAGAAAACACATGAACCATGTCTCATCCCAGTTTTCTTTGTACTGTGCTGCACTGATTTATCTGTTTTTCAGTGTGAGACTCTAAAGTGGTAATACTGATCATCATAACAAAGTCATACGCAACAAATCTTATGGTTGATCATATTCTACAGTATTTGTTATATTTACCTTTTAAAAGGATAAAGGCAGTCAAAGGATTAAAGTCTGATATGTTATGAGATAGGAATAAATATTTCTAACTGTAGGCTCAGACATATGAAACACAATAGACCTATATGCTCTATAATATAGCCTGTAACGACACAACAAGACCAAAGTCTCTTTTTCTATACCTTTTTATTTTAGTCCACAGAACAAGGAATGCATGGACATATGTGATTCAAGAATGTAATTTAAAGTGCGCTCGGAGGTTTAGGCTTCATCATCAGGCCTACGAAATACGGCTCAATTCAGTCACACAGACTTAACAAAGAACTGTTCTTAAAAAAAACAGCAATAAATGCTTCACTTCAGTCAGAGACTCAGGTTGTCACACGTTACATGACATAACTGTAGTAATATATTGCTGCAATATTATTAGCAACGCGTTATGTTACTCCGTTACCTCTGAGAGAAATATATCACTGGAGCAACACTGCTCACCAGAGGCTACTAGTGGTGGGTTGTTGCACTTGCATGGGTGGAGGTGAGACCTAAGGGGGAAAGGACTCATCTCCTGCACGCATTGCACTATTCAGCTGAGCTGGTTGTATAGAGAGAAGTGAACTGTTGCCTCATGTGTATCAAAGCAAACTCATGGTTGTCCACAGTTTCCCAAGGCCACGCAACAAGCAAACATCAAAGAACTACAGTAGCAGCGACGAAAAGCCGACTGTTGCGTCGTCTCACGTTGCCCATGTTTCATCACTTGAAAACACCACAAAGACTTCATCCGACAGCTGACAGCCAGCTGCGTGAGAGCAGCAGTAGAACGGAATACTTCAGACAGGATAAAGTTCGACTGACCAATCCAAATTGGGGAGAAAAACACCAGCAGACTAGGTATCAGAAACATACATTCATTTTTACTGAAATGACAAAAACAGACCCAGACCTGCAATAACACATCATGTGTAGGTCATCCGGGTCATGATTCGTGTTAGCAGTTAAACAATCCGACCCTTGCGAATTCTGCTTCACAATGATACGAGGAGCCAAAATTGAAGGATTCAAAAAGCAAAGCAATATATCTAAATGACAGAATATGAAATGCATCTCCAACCAAATTGGATTACTGCTTTTAGTGTTTCACTACACCGTACAAAAACATTACAGATTTCAGCTTCAACACAAACAAATTATGATACTTCTTGAATTTCTCTTGACTTGATTAATCACATGGTCCCGGGCAGGCACAAGACTCAACGAAGTGCAACAAGTCATTCTCAATAGCTACTTCAGTCCTTTGGAATTGGCTCTTCCATTTGCTTCTTCATCTGCTTGATTTTCAGCGTGTAATACTCCTCTTGCAGCTTGAGGACGGCCTCTTGTCTTCTCAGCACAGATATTTCCAAGTCTATTCGCTCTTGCAAAGGTGAGCAGTGCACTGAGTGTGGGGAGGTAGCACAGGGAGTATCTAGTGGTTCTGCAGAAGCAGTAAAGCCAGCAGCGTGATGAGCACTAAACTGCACTGCGAGTGATTTCGGGACGTTAGTTAAAGTCATTTTTTGTTCTGCTGGAGGAGTGGATGGATCTGGATATGTCGGGAGATCAAGCTCTGTGTGGTCATTTCCATCTTCATCACAGCTGGGGAGAAAAAAGCGTGTCAATGAATTTGTTTGATAAGAATTCAACACATAAAGAGTCAGATCATCCAAATTACAAAAAAAACATATTTTCTCACTTCTCACATGCTCTAATGGACTCGCTATGAGCAGCTCTCATGGGGAGAATTTATTTGGTAGAAAGTTCCACAGAAAACTGTTCACACTGTGGACTATACAAATGTTACTGGGACATTACGAGCAGGTGAGTGAGAAAATACTGTATGATTTTTGTAGACAGCAGTGTTTCAATAAATTACTTAATATAATTCCGTTCTGCCCTGAGAGCAGAACTGTCTAAGTACATGAAAGGAAGCCAACAAATAAAAAAAGTATTACCTGTTATGTTGAGTTTCCACTAACTCTGAGACTGAGGAGTCTTCTCTATGCTGTTGCAGCATGTTTGAGAGGTTCATCATAGAAATCACAACCTGGGTCACAGTACTGAGCTGTTCAAGGGACAGGTCCTCTGTGAATGCAAAGCCACGTTGTGCATTAATTGTCAATGAACACAATACAATAAATGTATTATATAAAGTGATGATGTTGATTTGGTTTTATTCTCAGTGTAATATTCTGCTGCCATCCCTGCATCTCCACCCTCGAGGCCTTGGCTTATATTACCTGCCTCAAATTGTAGACTTAATGATACTAATCATTAGATTAGCATTCAATTTTTATTGCTAACAAATACCAGAGTTCCCTCACCTGTACCAGCTTGCCTCTTCTGTCGTTTGATCTCCTCCCTTGACTTTGCCAGCAGGTTTTCCCACTTCTTATTACAGTCAGAAACTGTGCGCTGAATCTCTGGAAAGGCAGTATTGATGGCTTGGGTGATTTCCTCCCAGGCTTGTCTTTTATCCTGGATTGAAACACCAGTGCTGCACTTCCCTCTGATTACGTTTTTCCTCTCCTGCATTAACTGAGCCAGAAGAAGACACTCCTGGTCTGTCCAGTTGGGTCTTCTCTTCCTGGTGGACATCCCTTCAATAAGTTGTAGGGGCATGTCTCTGAAAGATGGATTAGATGATTGATTTAGATTATCTGCAAGTACATGACTACATTTAATTGTACTATTAAAAACTGGAAGGTAAAGCCTTCCACTTAAGTCTCTTTAAACTTAAGTCTTAATATTTAAGAGATTTTTGTAATTTTAAGATTTTCGCTACCTGCAACTTAATCGAGTCGAAGAGTAACTTGATACCAGGTCAGACGCTTACAGGGTGTGAATACAGTAAGGTGCAGTGCAAGCTGTATTTAATATTTACTGATAAAACCTTAAGGTAAAATATAAGGCTTTCCTCTCCGTCTCAGGGAAAATCCACAGCGTCGCAGGATGATGACGTCCTCAGCTGGTGACGTGTCAGTTTGTTTACAGCCGTCCCTCTCTGCGCCGCAGCTGCACAGACATGGCAGTGGATATAACTTCACTTTTCAAAGCCAGCGTCAAGACAGTAAAAACCAGGAACAAGGCGATAGGGATAGGCTTTGATTCTACCAAAGATGAGATTTTCAAGAGGAGCAGACCCAAGAGCGGCTTCTCTCCGAAGGCGAAAGAAGTGGTGAGTGTTTCCTCAAGCTAACTTTAGCTAACTGTGCTAGCATCGACACAAACTGACTTTACTTGTGATGACAGCTAAATGCTGGACTGTTGTGGTGAAACTGTTGCTCATTCTGTTTTGTAGAAGCAGCAGTAAGCCAAGGAAATGTGTACAGCACGTTGGGTAATTCTCCGAAATGCTCGGTGATGTCAAACTGAAACTGAATGCTTGAGTTTAGTACAATGTGTACCAGCTGTTCATAGTTAGCAAGGCCTCTCTCAGCAGTGTGTATACAGTATATATCATTATTAAAATGTGTTGAATGCAACATTAATTAAATGGTAGTTAGGAATGGGGAACATGGATACAATAACAGTATAAGTTTGTGTTATATTATATGATGACCAAGTAAATGTTCTGGCAACTCTAAAAAAAAGCTAACCAATGCTAATCAAGCTAATTAAATCAATTGATAAATCAAGGCATTTAACCCCATTGATACTATAATCATATGAAAATCCACTATTGCCATTAAGCAGTCATGCTTATTGATTGTGAATATTGCCTATACTACACCCAGAGATAATAAAAGTGGTTACTACAGTGATATAGAAGGTGTGGCACTGTCTCTCAAATTTGACAATTTTATATGACCTTAGGTAGCATCATACTGATCAATATGTGGAGTTTTTTTGTGGAATTAATGTGATAGCAGGCTCCTATTTACACCCTCTTACATAAAAGTCTTATACACTGGAAAGAACAACGTAAATGTATTTAAAATGTTCCTGTATTGTCTTATTTGATAAAACAGAAATACGATTTCTTTTATCTTAGAAAAGAAACAAGAAAGAAACAAGTTCACAGTGTTATACAGGGTAAATATTTACCTGTGTGTATACTTTAATCATTTTCAGAGCTCTCATTCAAACCAGAAACTTTGATCATATTAGTTTGAGGCAGAGCTTTATTTCCCTGCAAACATGTTTGTATTTCACAGCTCTCCAAATGAAATTACTTTTCCTCGAACTGTATCAGTGGTACTGGTATTCTATAAGCTTAAACTTACTTTTTCCAGGTTACTGGAGGCATTGCCAGTCCATCTATCAAACACAAAGTAGCTTTCCAAAGAGCCATTCTTTACACAGCGGCCGTCTGTCTCTGTTTCACTGCATCATTCTTGCAAGTTTGGCCTCCCCCATCGCCTTGCATGGTGCCCTCTATTCTAGCGTCAAGGTCAGGCATTGCAGCTGGCAAATGGGACATGGCTTGACATTAAATATCTTACAGTTGGCCGAAATGACTTGTCTGAGTGCCTTTTTGGCACATATTTATACATCTTTGGCACAGGTTTTTGCTCTTAACTGCTTTTGACCAGAAATTCATGCTTCATACATGTTTGTGCACATTGCTGCTCATCTGTACCAGTGCAGTGGTAAGAAGGAATTGATTGTTTAGCCTCAGGTATTGCTGCTTCCAGCAATATCATGACCTACAGAGCACCCTGACCCTCTCTCTGCATAGCTGTGGGCATGAGGTGTCCTGTAAACTCATGCATGTGTATTGCGTACTGCTGCATCTAGAAATGTGGGAACTCTCCAACTATGCAGAGCGATGTTTCTTGTTTGCTACTTTCTTGAGAACTGCTCATACAAACTACTGCACACTCATCATGATGCTTCCTTGATACCTCCGCACTACACCCACAAGTGTTAAAATGATTGGATGAACGTTTTTTTTAGAAAATCAGAGGTCAAACAGAGACTCCTTCCAGTTTAGCAAAATAGCGCCTCTCTTAACCCACTCATAAAGTTTTCAGGCACTGAGGGACTGTTTCTTCATAGTTCAAACTAATGCTTCCTGACCATTATATTTTAAAAAAAAAAGTAATCATATCATGGCAAGCAGTTACCAATTGTCATTTTCAAGTAGACATGGATAAAAGCTGTATGAACTAAAAGCTGCCAAGAACTAGATAGATCACTTTCAAAAAGTAATCTACAGTACACAGAGAAATAAAGAATACTAAAATAACATAGAACTCATAAAAATTCCACTATTTATACTTGAACCTCAGTCAGGAATTTTTCAGATCCTGCCCAATGTGGGCAGTTCAGAATATATGACTGCTCCCCTTGAGATCTGGGAAGACAAAAGCTAAGTTGTCTGAAAAAAAGAAAAAAATACATTAGCCAACTGGCCAGACTGAGCAGATCTTGGCCCAGAATATTTTGTGCCAACTGTCGGGTCCGAGTGCTGCTTCTACCCCAACACTGACAGGCCTGGATTCTTGACCCGGAAAATTGCCCAATGTAATCTAAATTACAGCCGAAACATTATTTATGAATATAGTGGAGAGTGTTCTTCTCGTTTAGTTTAGATTGAAAGGACCTGGCAAGTTTACTTAAAATGTCTTGAACTAATTAAAACGGGCATTCAGCTTTAGGTTATAATTACATTGTCAGTGAGGACATTTAGATTTCAGTAACTCCGTTGAAAGAATTAGCTTATTGTATTTTGATTTAGTTGTAGGAAAATTTCACACAGCCTTAAATACATTGCTGAAAAACCACTTGTCACGGGACACTGAAAAAAAACTTGGCTGGAAGGGCAACATTGGCGTTTAATTAGTTCAGGAAACTTCCCAAAACATCTTAAATTGTATTCTTCCATTGACATGCAGAGACATCAATGGTTGGCAGTCAGAGATGGATCATTGGCAACTGAAAGGCTTTGCTCCATGTCTGCCAGAAGTCTGACAGCCAGAAGTCCTTGGCCTGACATGAGTATCATGAACACAAACCTCTTCAAAGGCACCTTGAAGAACCACTTTATGTTTCCCTTGGGGACTCAGGACTCTAAGTTGTACCTGATGTCTCCAACCTTCAGTCTGAGGCAAACGTGAGCCCGGTCGCAGCAGCTCCGCACAACCAGGTTTTTGTTATGTTCTGTTACGTTGATATTAGAAATGGTGGTTTAATAAAAGCAGTGGTGCTGATTCAAAGAAACCCAAACCTATCCTGCAGTGTGTGCCCTCTGCTCTCCTCCCCCCCTACTGCTGTCTCCCTCGCGCTGCAGATATAATCTCAAACCATCTCAGTGGAGCAGCTTTTGTAGAAATTGAAATTGCGAGTTTGGAATGTCCTGACTGCTTACAGTTATGTTGCGGTTTTCACCCGCAGCTCAACTATCCATTCTCCTCTGTACAGTCTGAAATAGGCAGCATTTTTTTTGCGAGAGTCCCCTCTTCACATGTATGACTCCATAAACACACTGCAATAACATTTTCTTTCGGCTCTCGAACAATTTCTTGGGGAAAGCCGATCCTCCCAAGAGCCAGTGATTAAAGGTGGAAGATCAAAACAGAGAAAATATTAAATTAGGTCCCCAGTAACAATGTTGACGGCCGGCACCTAATGCACAACAGATGTGGGTGCCCTTCAAGACATGCATAACTCTCCAAGTTCCCACTGAACCTTCACAAAAATAGAAAGAAAACATCAAAGTTGACAAATACACAGTGGTCCTATGAGGCTTTTTCCCTCTCAAAAAGCCGCTCAATGAGAAAGGAAATGTAGCTTCTTTCAAGGCAATGAGGGAAAAAAGGCTTGATTGACTAATAAGAGGGCCAGTGTTTACAGGGTGGGGTTTGGTCAGGGGAATCTTTTACCTCACAGGGGTCGGTTTGGGGCACTGTGATCTCCATTTCACCGCTCACCTCGTCTCTCTATCCGCAGCATGCTGCCCTTCTCGAGTTTAAATGGAGGAGGTCACTTTAAAATTGGTAAATTGTGTGTAGAAAATAGTGCCCGGCTCCCCGTTGTGCCTTTGGTATTGGTATTCCAAAATTGGCTCCTTCTCACAGTGTTTTCTTAGAAACTCTGAAAAGTGTGGCCCTCAGCCAGCACTTAAAAGTATGTTGTGCTGTCAGAGGGCGGGGGGCTCTTCCTTATGACAACTTTCACATTGACATAGTATGCTCGTATATTCTCAAAAGATTTAGTTCTGAGAGAGTCTGGCTTTCTTGATATTTTTGTTGGTGACGATCAAGTTTCAAAGTGTTTTTTAAACATTTGCAAGGTCATCAAAGTCTTGTTTTTTGGGTATACACTGGACTTTATCGGCCCAGATAATGTCAGATTGTGAACATGACAGTTGAAAGGACTTTGTAGGATAATTTTCATGATCCTATTGGTGCTGTCATTTAGTTGAAACCAGAGCAGATCTTAACAGGTCGTTTTGGGCAGCCACAGAAGCAGATGATATACAGCAATAACATTTATGACTTGTCAGCCATTTAGGGAAATACATGCACAGTTGTGTACAACACTTATCCTGTTTGCACGAAGACTAAAAAACTGACCTAACTGAAGTTACTGCAACAGCGTCTGAGATATTGGATTTATTTTCTTTATCAGAGATCCTTTATTGATTTGTTTGGGAAGAGGGTCTACTTGGGACAGATTTCAGAAACCGAACTTTGTAACAAACTGAATTTCTATCTTTTGTTGTTCATTGTTTGATTGCTGAAGGGTGGTGGGTTTTTTTTTTTTTCGTGAACTCTTTTCGGTCAATACTTGTCTAATCCTAACCTGAAAAAGACACCGGGATAAAGTCAAGCTGTTGTTGTAAACTTCCTCTATTTTTTTAAGGAAGAATTTGAAAATGTAAACGACAGGGCATAAAACCAATGATCTGTTGATCTTTACAGATCCTGATATAATGGTCTAACGATGGCATCACAGTCAGTGCTGACAAAAAATGTTGAAGTTGAAAATCAAATCAATGATTTGGAGAATTGTGACACCTCTGTTTATGGTAGATGCAGAAAAGCCTGTCACATAGCTAAAATGTCTCCTCAAATGTTCTCAACATAGCCTTACACAGGTCCAAAAAATGTTTCCAAGAGTAAAAAACCCACTCATCAATTCACAAACTACTTGGGCACAAAGGTAAAAACTTGCTTGCATACAGCTGTCAAAGCCAAAACTGTACTCAGGCAGTATTTGAGCCATGGGGAAGTGATTTGCAGGGATCACCCTGAGATGAACGTGCTGCTAAATGCTCTCTTTACCAGTTGGCCTAATCTCTGCGCTGTTTTCCCATGAAAGCCAGGCAAATTGAATTTGGGGGCATCTGCTGTCAGGCCTGAGCACAGTCTAGATTTTGTTTCACTGCGTGCAACAAAATGTTTTTGCATGATTCATGAAAATGAAAATGAAAGAGGAAAAAGTGGTGAAACGGGGATTTGCAGATGAATGTCAAACTCTAAATGGTGAGATGGACACCAGATACTCTGCAGACTAAATAGTTTAAGTGGAACAAAAGTAATGTTGAGGCTCAATTTAAACATTTAAACATGCAGCAAAACCAAAGCAGCAGCTGTTGATGCTTTTTGAAGAACGTTGTCAGGCTTTTGTCATTAGGCAATTGTAGTTATTGTGATTTACAGTCACTGAAATACTACCAATACACATGACAGCAGGCTGCATACTTGACCCTGACACTCCAAAATATAGAGTCCGAGCCATGAAACTGCAACAGATGTGTTCTCCTCTAAAAGAGACTGCTGTTTTTTTTGTTCTAGATTCAGAGGTTAGTGCTATCAGACATGGGGTATTTATTATGTGTCATCATTTCACATTAGTATTAACTAACAGTAAACACATTGTTTACTTTTAAGTTGTTGTCACCATTAATCTACAGTGGATGAAAAACAGTGTTTAAGGCAGAGGCCACCAGAAAAAGATTGTTTTCAGGCAGAGTTTCTCTGCCTGCTGCCTCTGAGGTGCAGACTCTTACGGAGTTTGTCATCCACAAAGCTGAGGAGTCCTGTTTTTTCCACGTGTACACAATTTGCTCACAGCTGCTCTCTCCACTCGTCAGATATTATGGGTTTATTCTGTTGTTTTTTTTTTTTTTTTAAATCTATCGTATTGGATGCCGATAGTCTGTTTTTTTACACGCACAGTTACTCTGGGTCTTATCTTCACAGCAATTGTTGATATGACCTCACTTTCTGAGATTTGGAGAAGAGACAAAACAAATTCTTCATCTTTGAAATAAGGGACAGATGTCATGTTATCTTCTTCTGAACTTGTAATTTTGCACATATTATATTTCATAACATCATATGGGATTAATAGTTGTCATCACCCTTTTTTTTCTCTAAAATGTCCTTTTCATTGTCAGTTTGATGATGATTTTGGTTTTCTTTTTTATTAGTTTCTTTTTAAGTACCTTATATCCAGCTTCAGTTGTTTTGCCTAGTGTCAGGAACTGTATTTGATTTCCTAAATGTTAGAGATATGGCAAAGATCTATTTCCGGTTGTGTTGTTTTCCATTCAGCCACCACGACTACAGTATCCATTTTTTTTAATTAACATATTTAACGCTTGTAATTAAATTTTATCTTTACTATGTTAGGTAAAACAAAGCTGAAACTCCTGACCTGACACAACCCGTTCACCTACAGGCACACACAGCTGAAATAACTCGACAGAAATCAGAAACAATGCAGGTGATGATACGCTGACAAAGCTTTGGGAGACACCTTCCCTGTCTAAATCCAAAGTGTGTGCAATTCTGTCTCTTTTTCACTTTAAATGTAGAAGCCAGGCTTGGTATGAGAAGGGCTTTCAGGCAAGTCGATCACTGTGTATTACCTTAATACAACTAGAATGCAGGTGAATCTCAATACTATTTAGATGGAAACACTGTGTAAGAGAGAGGGAGGGGACCTGTTGATTTACCTGATGAACAGACTTCAAACATGATCTGATTATTCAGAAATATGTCACAGGAATCACCAGTACTATCGCAGTATTACATAATCGCGCTTGTTAAAGACTCACTGCACAATAGATCGAAACAGGTTTATCCGTGTGACTCTGATCTGTCATTCGATGTGACTCCTGCCCGTCAACATTGCCTCTGTTATTATCCATTTGTTTTGCGTACTGTGGCGGTGACCACATTTTGTGTGTGAGTTAAATGTAACGGGCCCCAGCCAATACATCTGTTTGTAATTAAATTGATTATTGAAACCTGATTAGGTTGCCTCAAAATGGAGCAGTGTACATAGTTTCCAGTGAATTTGGTCCAAGACACAAAAAACCTACAAGACCTGTCTCAACGGTGATGTCACCTTCATTTGTCGGCCTCAGTAAGAGACAAATGATAGGGCAGCAGCCAGCAATTATTTATGCAATTAATTGTCAAGTCTAGAAAATGTAAAAAGGAAATGTGAAAAATGCTCATCACACTTTCCCAGAGCTCAAAGTGTCTTTAAATTGTTTCTTTTTTTGGTCCAAGTAACAGTCCAAAACACAAAGACTCTCCATTTACATTTATAAAAGAGAAATTCCGCATGCTTACATTTAAGAAGCTGGAACCAGCAAATATTTGACATTTTCTGCTTGAAAAACAACAAATATGATTGATTAATCATCAAGATAATTGCCAACTTATTTCATAATAACTTGTAAAATATTACAATCATCTTAGCTCTTCTTGAACGCTTTGAATTTTTTGTAAAAAAAAAAAGATGTGACACAGTCTTACAGCACAGTGGCGGCTCTGTTGTTGTTGTCTCAGCTTCATACTCCACTGATGTGCCTCAGTGTTTGTTTCTTTAAGTCCACATTTTGTATCCATGCATCTGACCTGCATGATCAAAAATGAACAAACACAAAGACTGTATACAAGCGCTGCCTACTACGGCTTTGAATCTAAATAAATTATCCAGCAAAAATCAAAACACATTAATACAACTCTAGCACATTTACAAAAAAAAGGTCAGCGACCGTCCTCGTGACTGATCTTGAACGTTTTTCTTTGATGCTACATTTTTGTTTGTTTATAGAGTCGACTGAAGCCGCTCTCACTGCAAATAGACATGAGAAGACAAACCCATTAGAGAGTCAGACATAAACATGATAATGAAATCAACATGCGGCGGAGTCTTCTCCGCTGAAGCATCCTCACATACCTAAACACAACATGGCGTGGCGTCAGTATGGATAGCCCACGGTCAGGACACACAGGGGCTTAAACCGAAGCAGGGCAGTCATCAACGAATTCTGTCAGTTACCTGGATTTAACAAAACAAAGAGCCATCCAAAGCCCTTTAGAAATCTGCCAGCTAAGCCTTTTCTCTTTTCTTCCTCATAATAATCCCCCCTGATGGTTTGTTTGGGCTCAATCGGGGCTTGAGGGAAGCAAGGGGGGAAGGAGAAAGTGAGGAGGTAAAGTGGGGGTCTTTGATGATGACGAGATTAGATGTAGCCCGACAGACTGTCTCCTCCTGCCTCACACACACCTATGGCGGCCGCGTTGCGTGCACGCTCACATATAGCTGCGTGCACGCATATGTACGGCGAGCCGCATGCACAAGGCCACCCCCTTCCTCATTGTTGAGGAATTACTTGCTCTTTAGGGTCTTAAGTTACAAGAGCAATTGATCCCTCTGACCCCCTGCAAACCCTTGAGGTTGTGCTGGGAATCTGAGCTCCAATGTATACACACAGGAGACAGCTCAACCCCCAGAGCAGCACTCTTGACACTCCCCGGCACCCCTGCAACAGACACACACACACACACACACACACACACACACACACACACACACACACACACACACACACACACACCTCTCCCACTCATTACGGGTTGTTTTAAATGCTGTGGATTTAGCACTGCCTGCTGGCCAAGATGGCGCAGTACAGATGGAGTTTTGCGAGTGAATATCGTCTGTACATAAATAAAAGTCCGAAGCCAAGTGCTAATTGCAAGCATAAGATATTGTTTATAGTAAAAGATCAATTAGTCATGCCACGTGTGAGAGGTCATGTTTTCCACTTTGTGGCAGGCCAAAGATAGTGTAGAGAACTTGAGATTTACTGGAACTCAGACGTGCGCTTCCAAAGTGGTTTTTGTGGCGATAAATAACCATTTTGCCGCCATGGCTGATTTTACAGGGGATAGTGGAGTCAACGGCTTCACAAGATCACATCATGACAGCCACCGCATCATGCCAAGCATAGGCCCGGACAAGTTTGGGGACTCCTTTAAGTAACTGACTGGAGTTTTACAAGAGGACACAGGGGCAGCAATTAATGATTGTTTTCGGTATCCACTAATGCACAGATTATTGTCTTATTTCATCGATAATATGTTTATAGAATATCAGCAAATATTTTAAAAAATGCCTGGACCCAATGTGATGCCATAAAATGTCTTGTTTTCTCTGACAAACAGTCCAATCTGTGTATGCACATGTTTTTGTATTTATTTCAATACCAATAACCGATAATTCACCACTCAGATAACGGCTAATTTCACATTTTTGTATTTTAAAAAGAAGCTAATAACCTGTAGATTAAGGGCTACAACTAATGACTATTTTAATTGTAGATTTATCGGTTGAATTTTTTCTCTCAATCGATTAGTTGTTGGGGCTATAAAATGTCAAAACATGGTGAAACATGTCGATCAGTGTTTGCCAAAGCTCAAGACGACGACCTCAAATGCTGTCCACAGCACGCTAAAGATATTCAGTTTACTGAAACCAGAAAATATTCACGTTTTAGAAGCATGAATCAGAGAATTTTTTTCTGAAAAAAATTACACAAACCAATTAAGTGACTACTAGAATAGTTGCTGATCAATTTAATAGTTCACAAAATATCTATTAATATACTCAGAAAAAGGCATTTTTGATGAAAAACTCTCCACTGTAAGATAAGTATTGTAACACGATTTGAATTCCTAAAGAAAACATAATTACAAACTTTGTTAAAAGCATCATTTGTGACCAACAGGATCACTCAGGACGTTAAAAAAAAACCACCATCTTATTCATTACAGGTTTTGTGGTGGTAGTTTTGTAAATACCCACCAATCTCGCAGGAGCTCACTTCAAAGTTTCCTCCTTCACTCGGACACTAAAACACGGACGGTGTTTTGAAAGACTTTGAACCATAAGAAAGGTTCTCTTCTCCCCTGAACCTCCCTCTAAGCTCCACTGCTCTGAACAACAATTAACTCCTGACCTCAAATAATTGTGTTATTACAAGGGTTGGTTTGCCTTAACAGCCCAAGTTTGTGCCCCACAGCAGCGTCATTCCTCCCCGAATTACATTCGAAACCAAAGACGGAGTTCTCGCTCTCTAACAAATTGCCTAGCTCTGTTTATCTTGACACCTTCTTTCAGCATTGAAAAACTTGTCATTTTTCAAACGTCAGCTCATATAAAAAAAAAAAAAAAACTGCTCCGGGTCACCGTGACGCTAGGAGTGAATGTTTGGAGACATTATTAGACGTCTGGTGCCAGGTTACCCCTCACAAGCCAAGGCAATTTGATAATTGAGGTTGTTAGAGTGAAAAAGCTGAAGGCCGAAGACAGCGTCGTTACGCTATCAAAATAATCTCCCACGCTCCGGGGTCGCTGTCACAGTCAAACTCATTGTGTCATTTTTCAATCCTCAGCTTGTCTGACTTCTGTCTTCTTCTGGAGCTAACAGAGCCCGCTGTGTGCGTATTCACAGCCACTTGGACCCCGCCAGCACAGCTCCGCGGACAGGGAAGCAATTTGGTCTTTTTTAATATTTGACCCAATTACAGGAGCAAATATTGGATTGAACCAAGTTTCCTCTGGTTTCCCTGTGCACACATACACTTGGACATTTTCTCGGTGATAAATAGCAACAGTGAATTTAAAAGCTTATTAGAGATGGCTCTGTCAGTGCTCTCTACGCAGCCGCTCATGGTTTTATTTATGAGCGCTGTTTGACGAGGAAATTGCAGGTTTGATTTTTGCATGTCCCAGACTTGATGAATTGTCAAAAGCAAATATTGAGAATACACAGAGAGGATGGACGGACATTGGTCGCCTGTCACATCCAATAACTACAAAATTATACATTTACTCTGGCTCGGTCTAAATGTAGTCAGGAGAAAATAGTTTCCTGGTACACACGTCTGAAACCTCTTTCTTAAGCCGTGTTGACATGGTGTTTGAAGGACCAACTGAGGCATTTAAAGAGACGCATTGACGTGAAAGGTAATGCAGTCGAGTAACGCTTCTTCTCCCTTTATTTTGGCAGATCACAAACATCACCAAGCTCAAAGACTTTCTGCTACAACACAGGAAAGATTACGTGAGCGCTGGAAGGTAAGCCTCCGCAAACGGTCGCAGTGTGATCCACCACAATCAACAACAGCAGCGGTAAAAAACCCTTCAAGGCTGCAGCTTTTTTGATTCTGACAGAAATCAGAAGAGGTCAGGAGTCAGGGCTATCGTCAAACACGTCTCCACAGTGTGTGTGTGTGTGTGTGTGTGTGTGTTGCAGAGGCAGTCTGCTGGCACAAGGTCAGCAGCGAGTAGGGTGGTCCGTAGCGGCAGGCTCCAGTCTAATTGTCTGGAATAATTGAGCTGCAGCCGAGTGAAGAACAAATCACGCCCTGGGACTAATCCAGGCCTTCCTCCCTTCAAGGCCCCCTCTGTGTTTTGTAGGTGTGGGTGTGTGGAGTCGCCTATGTTTTGTTAACTTGGCTGATAAAACCTCAAGAGAACACATTAACTCAACATTAGCAGTGGGTGGACTGCAGTTGTTGTTTAATGGTGGGAAAATCCATCAAGGAGCCGTCAGTGGTATGTTCTCAAGTCTCGTCTACCGCGTTACGAGCCGTTCCTGTCTTCTAATTTTCTTATCAGCTCCGTTTTTTTGACCTTGCCTGACAAAAGGGACAAAATTAGGGACTATGTATTATTCCAAATACAAGTGTTTAAAGAATTAGTGTAGGCAAGCATCATTACAGACCATGGCTACGGAATAAGTAAACAAGCTGAGGTGGCGACCTGTAGGGCTGCAAAATTGATTGAAATATTTTCTGATTGCAAGAAGCTGCAATTTTTTGATAAAGTTAAATGTGTGACAGAATTGCATCATAATAATGAAGTACTGTAGTGCTGCAGAGACGCCCTGGCCTGCAGTTCATGTTCTCCTCATTCCCACTCATCATGAATCATATCAGAATCATTATATTTTTCCAATTAAGCACAGTAAGATTTGTTTTACCATATTGTGGAATTCGGTATGTTATAACATGGATCTTAAACAAATTCCACCTCTGTGTCATCATGAGTATGGTAAAGGATAAATTGTCCAACTTACTGTTTCATAACTGCATCATTGTTCTTTCCCCCAGCTATTGGTTATTTTCATCATCAACTGTAGAGCGTATACCTTCGCCAAGGCCCAGCAGTCCCCTTTAATTCAATCAATCCAAACCCAGTAATAAACTTGATGGCCCATATTTACCATAATAAAGCTCACCAGATCTAGGATCAGCCTCAAATTGTGCTCACTCATAGATTTTTATCAAAAGCCACGCACCATTCCCAAGAAAGGCAATGTTAAAAAAAGCGAGAGAAACTTACTGTATCCGTCCATTCATCCGGAGCCGCACCAAAAGTCAGTGGGGTTTATTCTGGGCCAAGACCCACTCTATAACCAGGTTTCTTGGAAATCTGTTCTGTAGTCATTGTGTAATCCTGATGACAAACCAATAAACAGACAAAGGTTAAAACAAAACCCTTTTTGATGGAGGGAGAAAATCTGTTGATTATTTTCTCGTTTTGTCTGTGAAATGTCAGGAAATAGTGACACATCACAATTTCCCAGAGCCCAACGTGACATTAAATGATCTGTTACAGTATGTGCAGGCAGAAGTCCAAAAGTCAAGGATATAAAGAAAATGTATTGACTGACTGATTGACTGATTTGAAAACAAATTTGAATTGTTTTGTTTCAGCTTCAGAATTTGACTACATATTAATTTCAACTTACATTTATACTAGGACTCTTTGCAATGATTTGTTTGATTAATCAAGCAGTTTTCCAATCCAATCCAACAAATCCACCCTTACACCTAAGTAGGGTCATCACCAGCCTTCATGTGTCTTCAGCTACATCTTGTTTCCACCAGAGGGAGACATTAGGGCTCAGCTCCTCACCATCACATGACAATAAGAAGGTCCGATGTTTTAGTCACAGTCAGGGTCATTTTTGTGTGGAGTTTGCTCAGATTGTTTCAGTTTAAGTGTTTGGTCAAGAGACTTGTTCAGGGTTTTTTCCCTGCCCGTCTGCCACATGAGTGATGGGATAGTGTGTCTGCCTCACTTAATTCTCAATAAGGGTCTGAATAGAGACTTTGTTTAGATGTCAATCAAATGTTCAACTTTTGCTCCATGCCCACAAAGTATTTTACTAACTGTGATTGTTCTTGTGTGTTCGACAGTCTCATCTCATCAGATCTTACACGTATGACAGACAATGAGCGAGACCAGATCGACCAGGATGCTCAGATCTTCATGAGGACGTGTTCTGAGGCCATCAGGCAGCTACGCAATGAAGGTGTGTCCCATGTTTGTATTGTGCAGCACATTAACTACTTTACAGATATTATTGTGAATGTAAAATTTGCATTCAGGTGATGCTAGTTTTGTCTTGCATCGCGCACCATATATAAAAGATATTACTTAGATTTTTATTGTTTTTTAAACCTAGGACATTTGATTTGTCTTTATTTTTTGGCACTGTGCAAAACCTTTGAGTTTGTCTTCAGTAAGTGAATGTGTCGCTGTTGTCCCCGTAGCGGAGAAGCAGGTGACATCCACCCAGCTAAAGGAGCACAGAGGGGCAGTGCTGGACCTCATCGAAACGTATCTGAGAGGTGAATTCATACAACCTGTTACAATTCAGACAGCATACGTCTTATAGCCTGTCCTCTGTGGACCATTTTACATGCGTCCATTTGATTATCTTCAGGGCATTTACTGGCTCGGGGAGTAGCTTCTGAGCCCTGCAGGCTGGTTGCACTGGTTTCAACATGGGCTGCTGTACTGATACTGAAAATCGCTGAAGCCATATTTTTACATCCAAACAGGATGTAAACACCATGTGTCTTTTGATTGTTTTTAAGGAGTATGTAAGCTGTACTCTGAGCAGAGAGCAATCAGGGTCAAGAGAATGGTGGACAAGAAGAGGCTGTGAGTATCAGCTCCTGTGCATACCCCAGTCGCATCATTTATTATTAATTATCCTCGTTTTAGTGACTTTAAAAACTAGCTCCCGACTCACATAACCCCTCGCTCTGTCATTTCAGGTCAAGACTGGCACCGGAGCACCACAGTCGGGTGGTGAAGGCGCCGGAGGTGGAGCCCACAGAGGAGAAGACTGTCAAGGAGGAAAGTTCTGGTAAGTCAGCGAGTCCCCCGAGACACTGGACTGTTTTTCTGTGGCAACAGAAAGAAGCACTACCCATGCGCGCTTTACTGCTTTTTGTGTATTTTGCTATTTCTGGGCCCTGTGAAGTGCTTTTTTTTCTTTGCATTCTGTGCCGGTCAAGAAAATATGGGACTTGTGACAGAAGTGAACCGTAACTTCTAAATATAAAACCGAACTCTCTAGTTACATTTGCTCAAAAATACTATTTTTAGGGGTGCCGTTTAGCTCAGTTAGTAGAGCAGGCAACCCATGTAAAGAGGCTTTGTCCTCGCTGCAGCGGCCCCAGGTTCGAGTCCCGCCCTGGGGCCCTTTGCTGCTTGTCGCTCCCTCTCTCTCATCCTGTTTCCTGTCATGTCTTCGAGCTGTTCTATCAATAAAGCCATGAAGGCCAAAAAAATATACTTAAAAAAAAATACTATTATTAACAGTCATAGCAAGAATGACAGTAAAGCAATCTGTTATGTATTAAAGATGAATTGTTTATTATTACCTGTATGTCGTCTACAACTGTCTCTGCATTATATAAAAAGTGCTCCCTTACATTACTCACATCTCTACAGCAGCAGGACTGATCTTTGTGTTCCATCCGAAGCCTCTAATTTGAAATGTGCCGTGCCACAGGCACCACCATTATGCCCGATGATTCATTGTTCTTGCTTTGATTAAATCACAACCATTAACTTGTAAGTCTGCAGGTTTATGCAATCCGAACCATCAGGCAGAGGGAATCATTAACATGTAGGGATGCACTTCACAGTGACTAATCGTTAGATGAGATATCTTAAGATAAAAACACTGGCTTTCCACAAAGCTGCACACGTCTTCAACTTCATTTCCAGCTTTACTGGCCACAGCGGCATTGTCTTTCTAATTTTAAAGCGGATATGAATGGCATTATTATGTGGTACAGCTTAATTTTGACCGTAAAAGCTTTTGGTTTGGTTTGATAGCAGTGAATCAAAAAGCGAATTGTCTTCACTGTCATTATAGCGTTAACAGGATTATTACGCGAACCATGAAAACTGCTTAAAGACACAGCTTCCTCCACTGTATTATCACAGAAGAGAGACAAACTGAAGGCGCCACAATAAAATTAAGCACATTTTTAATTGACCTCCTTTTCACTTAAAAATTGCATGTAATTGCAATTATATTTGTTAATGCTGTCACTACATTTAATGATAAAAAATGTCTCATTATGTGTGAGGAATACATTCAAGCGGGGCTCAACATATAGAGACTCAGCGTTTGGCTGCGTAATGTTTGGACTGTATGTTTTGACCTTGCCACTGAATCTCTGAAACAATAATATTTATGTGCTTGGAGAAGCACATCTCCACTCTCCTCCATGTAATGAGCCATTTTTAAGAGCTCCACTGAGAGTGCACACCCACGGTATGAGGCGAGCAATGTCTGAGATAATGATTAATCACCACACTTGTACAGTTTATGTTACATTAATTCTCACTCGCTGCTTCAGTATTTCAACACTGACTTCTCTTAGGTCCAA
Organism: Lagodon rhomboides; assembly: GCA_039737535.1. Taxonomy (NCBI): domain Eukaryota; kingdom Metazoa; phylum Chordata; class Actinopteri; order Spariformes; family Sparidae; genus Lagodon; species Lagodon rhomboides. The sequence continues at coordinate 13,486,165 of CM077785.1, read as the reverse complement.
TGTGGAGAAATGTAAAGTGACTACAAGGCAATCCAATCCATATAAATGAATCCAAGTAACCACACAAGAATATATTTCTCCCTGACAAAGAGAGAATTAGTGACTAAATGAGCAATTAAAGATAGAATATGTAACATTTTCAACTAGACGATAACTGTATATTTTGTGATATTGTGTACTTAAATCAACCCAAATGGTGTCAACAATGTTCACACCCAGAGAAATTCAAGGTAACGGTGCATTTCTTTTTGTCACCTGCTATAACTCTTGGAGAACCCCAGATGATACGTCAGAGAGTAAGGAAGGACGTTGGCAAATGTGACTAAACGTAACGTGGACAAAACTTTAATAGATTTCCTCGTACGTGAACATTTCTGTCTGAGTTCCATCAGATTTTCATCAGCAGTGTAGGTTGTTTGATAATGAAGACAACAACTCCCATGGTCCTGTGCTGAAGTCTTTTATATTCATTGCTCTTGATGAGCGTCCCCTAACGGCAGAAATGACATCCCTTAGGGAATGACAGAGTAAATGTTGGCAGTTTTTGATACATGAAGACTTTTCAAAGTTGTCTGTTTTCCGTCTCTTAGAGAAGAGTGTGTCGGAGGTCGTGGAGAACCCCGTCAACCTGTGGGAGGAGAGCCGAGTGGAGGACGAGCTCTCCCCTGAGGAGATCCAGATGGTGTGCCACCTCAGACGTCATTATTCAATATTCATGTCACTCAGTATATGTAGATTTGTGTGAATCATGTGTGAACATATAGCTTACACTTGGGTGACGTTTACATGCATAGGGACTCATTTACACATTTACTGCCCTACTGAAGAGATTTTTTGTGGAATTCTTTTGTTGAGATTAAGATAAAAGACAAACTTGGACTTGATTTACTTATCCTTATAGAAATAACTCACCGTCAAGTATGTTCTCACAAAAGTACACAGTTAATATTTCCCTTTTGTTCCATATACCTCTTTAAGGGTTTGTTGTTCAGATGATACAGCATATGCCAACGTCTAGTTACACACGTCTGACATCTACATGAGCATTATTGATGAAGATGTTTTATTATTACGTGTGTTTTCGTGTAGTTCGAGCAGGAGAACCAGAGGCTGGTGAGCGAGATGAACAGCCTGGTGGACGAAGTGAGGTGAGTCCCACTTGGCACACATGCAGGATGTCATTCATGTCATTTGATTCTGTTCACGCATCAGTATTGTAAATCAGTGATGTGAACAGCAAAATGATTTACCACAGGAACTTCGCTTGTGTTAATGTGTTACACAATGTCACTCCCCCTCCCACTGAATAATTACAGCGCCACAGTGACTGAAATGCCAGGTGAGCTAGACGATAATTATGTGATATGCCAGATGTGGATTCAGACGGGATTAAAATGACCCAAGGACAAAGGTGTCTGCAGACAAAATTATTGCTTTGTTTGACAGAGAAAATCACTGACACGTTTGTTCTCGACTGAACTGAGGTCTCGAGGTAAAAATGACCTGGCATTGTATTACTAAAGTCATCTGGAAGGGCTTAAATATTGCTCTGCAAACTTTTTTCATGTGATATTTAATGAGTTTCTTTTGTTTGCGGCAGGCAAATCGAGGGGAAGGTGGTGGAGATCTCTCGACTGCAGGAGATCTTTGCTGAGAAAGTCCTGCAACAAGTGAGCAGACATCCTTCCTTTTCATTCAGTCGTTCACGTAAACGCTCAGTACTTTGAGTTGTACATAAACACATTGTCCACCTCACTCTCCGTGACAGGAAACGGAGATAGACAGTATTCATCAGCTGGTCGTTGGCGCTACAGAAAACGTCAAGGAAGGAAATGAAGACATACGAGAGGTAACCTTCAGCCACTTCAACTACTTGAAGTGCTCTTAGGATGCTTTCGTAAATCAGTCCGGTAAAATGTGATTTTGTTTACTTCTGTCACCAGGCAATCAAAAACAACGCCGGCTTCCGGGTGTGGATCCTCTTCTTCCTGGTCATGTGCTCTTTCTCTCTCCTCTTTCTGGACTGGTACGACAGCTAACAGAACTAACCAGCGTGGACTCTATACGACAGGAAGCCATCTGGCTCTGGCACATATTGGTTATCTCATAAAGAAGCGATGACAACACTCAGACTGAATTGACAGTTGACCACCGCTGGACCTCATGTACGAAGTGCTCTTCAAGAAGACTCTGTGCTCAAGCGGAGGCAGACGTTTGTCCTTTCCTGTTCCTAACTGTCTAATTTTGATGTTTAAAAGCACTTCTATGGAGGCAGGCTTTGTAATTGCGCACTGTGTCCACTTTATGTGTGTGAATGTTTGGACAGTCAGTCTTTCTCCATCACTAAAAGCAGTGATAATTGGTTGCAATTGTTCTTGTCTGACTGACTGAAAGTAACATTGATTTTAAAACTAGAGGATGCTGCGCAGGCTGAAGTTGACTTTGCTGTCTCACACTATTTAAATACACTTACAACTTACGTCCTTCAGTGAACTATTCATTATAAATAACTGTCAAATGTTGAGAATGTTTTGCTTCCCAGGCAGTCACGAGCAGCAGAACAATTAATTTGATGTCTATCACAACGTAACTGTACTGACACACCACTCAATTTCTAGTAAAACTGAGCAATGCTCTTAATTAAATTCTGTATCCTCTGTCTTTACTTCAGGGGCTCATTTATAACATTTAATACATTTCATGTCATGTCAAGCTTTCAGATAACATCAAGAGGCAGCAGAAAGCCATGGCCTGTCTCAGTTCCTGTCAGTTAGAGACAGGAAGCTGCCGACAGGGGATTCTACTCGCACAGCCTCCCGATATTTTCTGCCTAATCTGTTTATTAGGATTAACCTATATTGTAGTTCAAGCATTACAGCGCTTAGAAATATTTCTTTGATCTCCACTCAAGGGAACTTTGCTGTATTTATTTTTCTGCACTGAGGGAGTTTCAGCATTACTGACAAGATTTACTCCTGAAATAGTTCACGACAGATTCCACTTGGACATTGGTGTGAAATGTGGGCACTTTATTTCAGTTTTAATTGAACATTTCTATGTAGCAAATGCACTTTAATGGTAATCGTTACATTGTTTGAAAAAGGTACATAATTTGTGACGGTTTAAGTTCAATGACAAGATACAGAAAAAAAGCAACAGGACAAGCGACTACTGTCAGATTGTTCCACTACATCAACCTAAGTCTAGTAGCTGTGATGGCTACCGACGGCCATCCACAGCCTTAATGGTGACATTAATCAATGCTAAGCATTGCACAATACAGTGTCTTCACTAGCAATGCAAAAACATTCAGTACAGTAGCATCAAATGTATGCTATGAAAAGTAAACGATAAGTAAGTCTCATGTAGCCGGCAAAGAAAAGCACACGGTGTTCACATGAGTTCAAATGCATGGAGACAATCATCAATGCTGGTTCAAAAGATTTGATGCATCAAACACTAAAAACTCCTTAACAGCACTAAATGCAGAGAGCAGTATGAGCTGTGCCAAAACAACACAATTAAAATATTTTTTTTTTCCGCTGGTTAAAAGGTTTCCTTCATGTCGAGCCTCAATTATTCACAACATCATGAACAGTAAAATATTTTCACACAGATGACCTCGGTTGCAAATACGCTGCAAACTTTGTCGCTTCATGAGAAATGTACCACTTGCTGGACCTCACGAGGTCTGACATGCGCTATCAGTACTTTATGTATTCGATAAGAAAGAGGTTTGAAGCAAACGGATTCGGAGTCGTGCGTGCATGTGCGTTGAAACAAGCGACGCAGACACGGGGATGGTTCACAGTCATTTCACAATGTGAGTACTAAAGTGAGTTCTGTTACATATGTGTATGTACAAAGACAGTGAGTGTGTGTCTGTATTCCTGTGGCTTTTTCTTTTACACAATTGCCACTCTGTTTTCAAGTGTAAATAAATAATAACGTATGCTATTCAAACAAACCATGAATCCACCCCACTGCGAGGCTTGTTCAGCTGAAGACATGCTCAAAATTTCCACTGATTTTCTGCCATAGTACACATCAGCCGACCAAAATACTACATCAACGAGGCAGCAGAGCGCCTCAGGCGAGAAAAGTGGATTTTTCACCCACAGAAAGCCCTGGGACTCCGAGGTTTGCTTGAATGGCACAACCCTATTATTTATTTTTTGCTGCAGCAGGTGAGGCCAACTCCTGATCCCAGGTTGGTTAAGCCAGTTTCTGGGCAGTCTCGGTCTCCTGCTGGGTGACCTTCTCCTCAGACATGATGGTCATCCATGGTGATACCGACCGGGTGATGGTCTGCTTGGCTATGTTGTAGTGGTTGATGAGGGTGAAGAGGCGCCCGCGGCCCCCAGGGCCCTGAGGGGGGTAGTTGCCATACATCCCAGCCGGCATGCAGCGACCTTGCTGCTCCAAAGAGAGAAGGGAACAAGATTAAATATACCGAGAGACGAGACAACACACAAGGTGATGAAACTATGACTCAGGAAAGTGCAATTGAATTCGGAGAAAGAAAGACAGAAAGAAAGAGGGAATATATCGCTTTAAATGAAAACAGACCGGAGAGCACTTAGACGGAGAGTGAGTCACAGATTTTACAGAAAAGCTTTGCAACTTTCACTGAACCAAGCAACAACCTCTAGGGTTTAAAAATGAAATGAAAACTGCAGCTTCTCAAGCAAACCCATGTCAAAATGCCCAACTTTACAGCATTTACAGCCTGGTTAAAAAAAAGATGTGTGTAGTCTCTACAGCTAATTTCACAGTTTGTGACAACTGTGTGTTTAAAATCATATTTGAATTATATATACAGGCCTTCAAGTATACATTATTAAGGGCATGGACACATGCCAGCTGCGAGCTGTCAGCAACCAGGCTTCATTGCACACACCTCAACTCCACCCACGCTCCTCCCTCGCCCATTTTGACTCGGGCACTACCAAGATGGCGACAGCCGGAGCCACCACACTGAGCTTCACGATAGAATGCTGTAGGGATAACGTATTTTTCGAGGCTGGACTGAAAGTCAGCATCGCCCTGGTTCCCTCAGCGAGAAGCCCGTGGGATTTTTGAATTGGATTTTGGATTATTGCTGGAACTAATGTCCCTGGCAAACACACGTTTATGATACCTCTGTTACATTTTGTTCAGCAAGGTAGTCTCTGTGATTTTTCAGAATGTGACTGAGATCACCAGAGGTACAAAGCTAACGTTAGGCTATAAAGAAACTACACTGCGGTCGTTGTCTTCGACCTAGGCCTAGGATTAAACATTATGCTAAAATGCTACGGTACTGAAACGGCATCATGAATGGAAAAGAGTCAAGCAAATCCACAATAACCCAATAACGTCTATTACACAGCAATATTTATTTGCTTAGGTTAGCTAGCATTAGCCCAGGAGCCAGTTAGAATAACAACGTATCAGCAAAACTCCCTGAGTGTACTGAACTGAGCAATGGTGTGTTTTATTGCTAATTAATTCAACCTTTCTGCCCTGAGGGGACGACTTTTCTAATCTTGAACGTTACATAGTCTTGTTTTAAAGGTGCTTTTTGTAAGGAAAGTTTATTTTTGAGTCTCACGCCCAACACTGACGCATTGGGATTGTAGGAGGGGTCGGCCGACATCCCAAAGCGTGGAATAGGACCTTCAAGTTCATTTAAAAAGAAACCCAAAGCTGATAAAGTGTGGCAGCAGTGAAATAACTACAGACCTTCATATTAAAATGTTGCTTTCACATAGAAAATTGTCCCATTACAGATCATGTCTACAAACAGAAAAACAAGTGTCAGATGTTCAGAGGGAAGATTTTGCAAATGCTTAACCTCACTGCAGCAGATTGTCATATTAACACCATTATGGTGTCTGGCTGCCTGCTGGTTCATCTTTATGGCACAATTATTGTCTAATAAACCTCATTTATATAGGCTATCAAGTGCCTCACAGGCTGAAGAACGTTGGTTAACTCTGGTATAATGAAATCATAATTTCATCAACAAATCAGTGTCAGGCGGGGTCACAAAGGACGATGCGCATGCAGGACGTGTTTACCGTGTAGACGAAGCTGTCGGGGCACGGCTGCTCGTACTGGTACACCTTGTAGACGACCAGGAACACCACACACACCAGGAAGGCCAGGGCGCAGATCACCAGCAGGGTCACCTAGGAGGAGACAATCAGCGGCACAACACCTGTGTCACACCTCTGTGAAAGGACACCCAAAATCTACACGTCTTCAAGAGGGGAAACAAAATTGTATTGTTTTTGTGACCACTTCAGATGAAACAGAAGGCTGATGTATATACAAATCCTGGGATGTATGTGTCAGTGACAAACAGCCGGTCAGGGCTTACAGGATGTTCTGCATACAGTAACTCAACAGGAGGGTGGCTTGTGTGACCATCTGCAGGGCCCAGCTCTCACCTCCCAGGGGAGTTATGTAACTCTGCCACTGGTGTTTCTGGGAAGTGGGAGGAGGGGTGGAGGGACAAGGTGTGGGAGAAATCGCCTCATTACAGCCGCTGAAGATGCTGAGCCCTAAGGTGTGCTCCAGTTATTAATATCAGTCGATAGGAACGATAGCGACAGAGAGGCCGTCACATACTTGAATCAGGAGCAGTGAAATCCTGACGCAAACATTGATTTTTGCGCCGACAGAATATCCTCGAGGATTTCCCTGGATGAGGGAGCCAGGTGCCCGCCGTGCACGCGCGTGCTTTTGTTGTACCGTTTTGGCACAGCTCGGATTGGGTGACAGCGCGCGTCAACGCGAATCAAACGATGTTCTTTTGGTGTGTCTGTGCGGATCCCGCAGTCGCACGGCGCAACACACACACACAAAGCCAAGCAACAGGAGATTATGAAAGAGACTATCTGCGATGAAAAGGGGGGGCTGCCTGCAGCATTTCAAAGCGGCCCTGTGTGTTCTCTGAGACGGTGATGTGCCTCCTCGCCTCTCAGATGTTTGAGAACCAAAGGCTCCACTACTGAAGGGGAACCTGACGCACCTCACAGAGGAGGAAGCTTCATCTGTCGATCCTGAACGTGGAGCGAGAGTGTGTGGAGTCCGCACGCAGAGCACATTTTAGTTTAGTCTGAATATCAAAGTAGGCCAACTAAGATTGTGGGTTGGCCAGCCTTGTGTTTTGACATCTTTTTCCCCTCCACGTGAGCAGATGTTTAGATCATTACGCATGATGCGAACGGTTAAACGCATCTGCCGGCCGAGGAGGAGGGGGGGTTGTTGAGAAGATGCCAGCGTTTGGAGGCCATCGCCATGGCAGCAGCTGAATTAATGAGGGTTTCAGGGCGGGGTTAAGTGAATCACTGTGCATTATGTCTAACCGTGTAAGATGACAGGCCGCGCGGGAGGACACGGGTAGTAGAGGAAGGGTGGCCCGGGCAGAGAGGGGCATCACTCGTTTCGGTATTGGTGACGAATGCCCCGAGCGGCGGGGAGACAGCTTGCCCGATCTCTCGGCATATGCATGTGTGTGTGTGTGTGGGAGTGTGAGAGATGCCGGAGATGGGAGATGGAAGCGCACAGGCGACGCTCTCCTTACTTTGAGTCGCTCGGAGACGCCTTCGATGATGCTTATCGAGAACTCCGCGATTTTGGGAGATCGTAGCTTCCCCTTCTTGCTCTCGCCGTCATAGTCTGCCTTTGTCTTCACCACCACCTGGTAGAGAGAAAAGAAAAACACATAAGACACACACACACACACACATGCACAGTACATGAGAGAGGATCCAATCAGCTTAGAGAGCACAGAAGCGGGATGGTTATTTGTGTTGTTTTTTTTGTTTTTTTTACATGGAGAGATAATAGATGTGTAACATGAACGTTGTTAACCCCAAAGCAATTAGTTCTCCTTCATTCATTTTCACCTGCTTAATTGGACTAATTGTAATGATAGATCTACAGAAATAAAAGACAAAGGGCCCCCCTGGCTCTCAGCAATAGGTGATATCTTACCTTATCTGGTGGAGGGAACTGCAGCTGACTGGCATCTAATGGTGTTATGAGGGGGATGGTGTCGAATCCGTCTTCAGAGACCACCTTCCCGTTATTTTTCTCGCTGAAATTATTCCCCAGTTTAACCATTTTCCCTGCGCGACAGATCCACCGACCTGAGGGGGGTAAACACGCTCATTACCGCTCAACGGGAGGCATTTAACGACCAATCTCGGCATCCAAGGAATCACAAGTGTTTCATTCAATTGAAATCGGATTTTTTTTTTCCTGTGTAGAATTACGTGGGGTGTTTTTTTCCCCCCACACATGCAAACAGGAAAAAAAAAATGATGTGCATGAGGCGCTTTGTGGGCCACGAGAAAGCCTGTTATCCACAAAAGCGCAGGAGAGGACACGCGAGGCATCGACATAATGGGACTGATGCATCACCGTGACAGCAAAAAGAAAATATGATTTACCGCATCCAAACACTTACCAGTAGCGTTTTCAAAGCGCGTATTTCTCCCGATGTGCTGGCTTCAGAGCTCCGGCGCTGATATATGGCTTTTTAGGTGTGACGCAGCCGATTTGCGGAGAGCTGGTGCACAATATGGCCAGCTGGGTCTGCGCGCCGCGTTACCTCCGAGCTGGATGCTGCTGCTGGCGTCTGGCTGCACTGCAAGTGATGTAACATCCTCATCACATCCATCCATACACATCTGATCAGTGGCAGGGACCCAGGAGCTGGAGCCCAGTGCCAGCTAAGATTCAGAGGGAACAACAGAGTGAACGTGATGCTTTTCATTGTCTCTCCATTGACGCGGCTTTGCATTCATTGCGGTTGTTAAGGCAGATTCGGTGGAAGATAAACTGATGTAAATTCATGGGAAATTAAAGCTCTTTGGAGATGAGCGTTTGGAGTGATTTGAAAGTAGTTTTTCTTTTTCTTTTTTATATTGATTTACTCTGTATTGGTGGCAGCTGCCTGATGATGATACTTAAGATTTGGAATAAAATCTTGGATGGGAGTGATGAACCAGCACAGAATGCTGGAGCCACAGAAATGTTTGGAAAGGGGCCCCTGATGGCCCCTCATATTGGCACATTTTGCGATGACAATTAAACCTCCCAATAAAGGCACTATATCGTGCACCGCTGCTGCCTCAAAATGCTTTAAGTGTTGACGATCACTGGCCTTATAATGTGAGCTCTCTATAATGTCAGTTATTAATATTTAAAAAATAAGGCTAAAATAAGGTTTGGATCTCATACATTTGTCGCTGGTGTCAGATTATTTAATGGTGATGAAGGCTGGCTGGAGGGGCCCGCTTCACAGCTCTATAGTGTTTTCTGTTTCAGAACCCATTGCACACTGATCAGCACCAAACGAACAGTAGGCCTATGGGGCACAGTTAGCAACTAGCTTCTGAACATAGCATTAGCTGCTAAAGAGCCAGATGTTTTCCTCAGAGAGACCAACCGACAACCAGATATTGTCAATGAGATGGGACTTTTACAGCCGTGTTTGTTGCAACCAAACCAGGCATTTTAAGCGAATACCTCATCTTTTCTCAACCCTAATCAAGTGTTTTTTGTGTCTAAACCTAACAACCTAACAAGGGCATAAGCACAGTGTTTAGTTGATGTCAGGAATGGTGGTAGTTGACGTGGTGGAAGGACCCAGATGCACGGACATGAGACTGAGGTTGCGGGGATTCATTTTAATTTTCTCTTCTTCAAAAGAACAAAAACAAGGCGACATAGACGAGGCGTGACAATACTATCAAATACAATACAAAACATTACAAAACAATAATCCAACAAGGAGTGAAGGGGAACAAAGGCTTAAATACACACACACACTGATGAGGGAACGAGGGGCAGGTGAGGAGAGAGAAGGGATGAGGGCAGGTGAACTAATGAGGGGGAAGTACAGAGGAGAAATAACACAGACAAGACACAAGAGGGCAAGGAAATCAAAACATAAGACACAACAAAACACAGAACCATGACAGTTGAAGTTTGAAACAAAAAGAAACATAAAGTTTTAAGCATGTCCACCACGTATGAAATGTACAAATCTAACAGGAAATGTAGCAATGCAACCATGCATCCATGCATTTTGCAGAAATGTAATATGCCAACATTTATTCTGGTGATGGTCCTGGACTTCATGTTGCACACGTGTGCATTTGCATGCCAACATGCTGTCTTTCACTCTGAATGCTGAGACAGGTAGGGGGAACCAGGCCAAGAGTAATCCGTGCCCCTCCACCACCCAGAAGGCTGAGCAGACTGATAGCAGCACATCTGCTGCCAGCGCTCAGGTTGTACCTGACTGCCCATCCACACCTGACACCCAAAAGAGGCTGGATCGTACGAGTGCTATCCCTGAGCCAACCCAAACCCTGAGCCAGAGAACAAGAGTCATTAGCAGAGGAAAAACACTCTCACTGCAGCAAGGTGAGAACCACAATGTATATAGAGGGAGTTAAAGTTCTTTAAACAATGGCGTCAAACCCAGTATTCGTCTCTAACACCACATGTCCATGACTAAATGAGCAACAAAGTTTTAAAAAGACAGTAACCAAACAACTCGCCATCTGTCACCAGATTCAGATCCAAAAACTGATTTATAACCATGAGCACTACTTCTTAATCCTGCAAACACATCACATTGAATTGAAATCTGTAATTCAAATGTTTTTTGAATACATTTTATATAAATGTATGAGTGAAGCCTCGCCCTGATCAGTGTATTTATCTTTTATCAATAACGTGTGTAACATCACCGATCTGGTCGTGTGCAGGGTGTTTTATAATGTAAGATCATTCATAAGCCATTTTCATGTGTTGTTCTGTTTCCTCCTGTGTGTGATTGTTGTGCACATATTTAATCTCGGGAGGGCAGAGCATGTCCTCCCGGAGCCTTCAGGTCAGTAGGCTCTCTCTCTTTATCTTCACCAAGTGCATCTGAGTATCCCCTCTGTCTATCAGCATGTAGTGAAGATTTTGACCCCCGACGACCAGAGTGTAATCCGACCACTGATCCCACCCACATCAAACCAGTGAGGAGAGCTCAAGGGAAAAAAAGCAAAACAGAAATCTTTCGGGTGAAATAACCAAAACTGTTCTGACTTTGGCAGAAAATAGTGTGTTCAGGATCAAATCACTCACACAATGTTTTCAGGGCTTTTAAGTGACAGGAGATCACCATATTCATTGGTTCTGTAGTGATCAGCTGTTATCTTTTCACTGAGATAACAATGACTTTGTAGATTAGACACTTAGATGTTCATATTGGTATATCCCTCATGTTCGGTCACACAGCTTCTCGTGGATCAGATGAGACATCATCTCATCGACCACTGAGCCTGTGACAATAAACCTTAAAAAAATGCTGGGATCCATTAGGATAATGTTATATCTAATTATCCTTCACTAATCATCTTGAATTATTAACACCACATCTCCCAGGATACAATACATTATCCTCCACCTTTTGATTTTACAAGCCCTTTATGACTCCTCATCACGATGTACCTAGAGAAGGTGAAATGAAGCCATGTCTGTGCATACTATCCTGTAGCTTGTTGCCAGGCTACAGTGGGAATGAAAGGGGGTTAGGAGAGGATGCATAAATGATCATGTCCATCTTGTTAATCCTCAGTGAAAAAGGAGGCAGCGGCAGAGGGAAAATGACAGTGATCTCATCACATTTTGAGATGGAAACCTCAGCTCTTCTGTGAACTCAGCCTGGCGGCTACATGACAGCTGCAGCGCCTCGGTGTGATGCTGCTCGCGGCTGGGTTGTCTGTACTGTAAACTCATCCCACACTCATCATCAAAGTTATTAGCTATCAGATTTTCCCCTCGCAGCCTGAGAGGTGAAGTCATTGTGTTTCCTGAGAGGAAATATAGTGTGGGGAGGTGAGTGTGTACTGTGCACACTGACACAGACTGATAGCTCAGCATTGTAATTTATTCCTTTAGAGGGGAAGTAACACCAGGGCTGAATGGAGCAAAGGATTGGTGTTTAAATTTGTACGTATTCATACAGATTCATTGGTTTGGTTTCATTCTGAATTTTGAAATAGTGACATCATAAATGAGTCAAAATGTTGCCAGAAATAACCAAACTCATGGATGTCTTCTGCTTTTTTTTTTTTTTTTTGGTATATGAGATCATCCTTGATGATAAAAAGAGAGACCCTTTAATAAGTTTAACATAGATATTATTATTATGTCTCCGCACCAATGATATCGGTGTTAGGGATGCAAATTTTAAGGAATTTCTTTAATCGATAGCCAGCTGCTTTAACAGTCGATTATTTATTAATCATTAATAATATGTGAAATACGTTGGATGTTCTTCCAACAGAAGATTGTTGTAACCACTCAACTTCATCTATTTTTGTTGCAAAAGCAGAGTAGGCTACATTAGGAGTTAAAAGAACAGATAAAGTCAACATAAAGTTACTTGTGTGATAAACTAAACAACACAACATAATGACATTTTGATAGCAGAGCTCCGGTCTGTCGCTACTCAACAACTGGCCCAAGAAAATCCAGCCCATACTGAGGCTACTAAATGTAATTATATCAGTTTGCATATAATGTCTTTTTGTAGTTTTTAAATTACAAGTTACTTGTATTTTAATTAAATACATGTTCTCGTACCAGTGTTTTATATTTATGTGAATGTATTTGAAAAGCAAATTTCTGTAATCTGCGATTGTAAAATACTTTGATACATTTGTGCCGATCTCTTATTGTTGGTGAATACATTTTGTATCAGTTAAATTCTTAACGGTCGATAAATCGATTAATGATTAATCATTAACAAAGCTAAGCAGAGGCATTATGTGTTAGGGTTGTCCGTCCATACATCTGTCCCATTCCTGTGGACGCGATAGCTCAAGAACACCTTCAGGGAATTTCTTCAAATTTGGTTGTCAAAGGTCAAAGGTCAAGATCCCTGTGACCTCACAAAACACATTGTTTGCCATTACTCAACAATTCATATGAAAATTATGACAACATTCGACACAAATGTCTAGCAGGATAAAATGATGAAGTTAAGATATTTTATATCCAGAAGGTCAAAGGTCAGCTTCTGCTAAAAATGTTCTGCCCATTATTCAACACCATAGCTCAGGAACAGCGACTTGACTGGATGCACCGAGGCATAAAACCGTGACGCAGAAATTCGAGTTTTTCACCAGATATAGAGCAGTCAGTCAGCCATCAGTGCATAATCCAAAATATAATGTCAGCAGGCCACTGTTGCTGCTGGTTCTTATCTAGATCACTAATCTATGTCATTTGAATACATGTTAAGACTGCGTGTGTCTGCTAGTCTGAAAGTGTGTTAAAGAAATGTGTTAAAATAATACAGACAAGTGATAATAGAGTTTGTGGTGGCGGCAGCAGGCGCTTGTGTATCTGGGCCCTCTGCTGCAGTTGCCTTCTCAGTAAAACCCACTAGAGGGGGACACCTGCTCACTCATTTACAACTCATCGCTGTCTGTGTATTGCATGGCGTGATAATTCTTGTCTAAGTGTGTGATCATAACCATCACTTTGATTGCCAAAATCGTGAATTTATGATACCAAACTCTCTGTTTTTCTCTAAACAGAGTCTACAAAAAGGCAGCACAGCAGTGACAAATTAATTCAAACAACTGAACAGATGTTTCTCTTTAAATGTTTCTTTAAACAGCACATGTTGTCTCATTGTTAGTGGGATTTAGTGGGAGGAATTACCAAGATGAGTTGAGAGTTGAAAGATGCCAGTGGAAAAAGTACTTAGATCTATTACTCAAGCCAAAATAGCAATACCACAGTGTAGAAGTACTCTGTTATGCGTAAAAATCCTGCATTCAATATTTCACTTAAATAACAGTACAAAAGTATTACCATCGAAAAGTAGCGAAGTACATTATGCAGGATTTTCCATTTGACAATAATGTTTATCATACTTAATTATAATCATTGATGATTTAATCACTTTAATGTGGGGATAATTTTTATGACTTTATAAAGTGCTGTGTAGCTTGTGAATTTCCCCGCAGGAGGATCAGTAAAGTCTTGTTTTAACTTTTAGTGCCAGATCATAATTTATCCATTAATTATATTTTGTCTCAGCCTATTAATCTTAATTTGCAAAGCAATTAGTCACCAGATTTATCAAACAAAGCTACTGGAGTAAAACCTACAACACTTTCCTCTGAATTGTACGACAGTTATGTTGCGAAAAAGGGAAATACAAGCACTTGTGAATTGTGAATTGTACTTCAGTGCAGTCTGTAAGTAAATGTACTAAGTTTCTTTCCACTACTGAAAGGATGAAAGTGTTTATGCAGATCTCAGATACTATGTGGTTATATAAGTTTGAATCAAGATGATATGACTATGCGATGCTGCATGTAGTCTTGAAAGTCTATTGTGATGCTAAATGCTCATTAAGTAGAAATATTAAATATGAAGTCAAACAAAGTATGAAGTAAGTGTCCAAAATAAACTCAACTCTATGCATGGAAATGATAAAAAATAGCAGCTGAAAATGTCTTTACATGGAACCAACACAGTTTAAATTGTGACTAAACGTTACGTAGCACTGCAAACTGCTGTGTCTTTAAAACCCACTCTGTTCTTGGCTCTTTGCCCAGAAAGTTCATTTCCCATTTCCCATCCAGCCACATGGACTAAGCTCCGCCACGCAGAGAGAACAAGTATTTTCACTCAGAGAGCGGCACCTCCAGCAGCAGCCTGAGCTCAGACTCCCTTCAGGACCTTCTGTCACTGACCACGGACTTTTACATCCAGTTTGTTGTGAAGGACACAGACCTCCCAGCTGATCCGTCACGGCCCGTCAGCTCTCAGAGAAGCCGAGGTATGATTTACACTCTGAAACTCTTGGTGTGACAGCCAGTCTGCCCGTCAGGTGCTCCGTTATTCATTCTATGCTGTGAGTACAGTATGTTTGCTCTAGTTAACCGTGTGCGTTGTCTGGTATTGATCTGCTGACTTTTGGACTGTTGTCAGATGACTCATTGAATGTGCTGTGTCTGGTTTAAAACGTCCTGCTGCCATGTGGGAGCTATTGTCTTTTGCATGAACACAAAAGCCTCTTTTCACAAATCTATAATTCCTGTCGCTGGTCAACCCAGCAGCTTCTGGTGGGTGTGATTTACAGGGCTGTGTCTACTCATTAATGCTGTTTTTATGGAGACAGACAGGTTACTGAAAGTTTGCCCGCATGAGATTTTTCCCCTTGAGAAAGAATTAGTCACAAAGATATGAATGGAAAGAACTCTGGCAAGAACAATAACTGAAAGTATGATCTGTTCAAGTTCTCACAGCAGGCAGCAGTAACCGGGCTGTATAAACAGGATGCAAGTCTGCGCACACACACACACACATACTCACACACTCAACTTGATGCTCTGGTTGAATGAACAAGCAGGGGCACCGGCACCACCATCAGCGCCAGGTGAGATGTTTTCCGATAAACTGACCGGTTTGTTGTTGTGGAGAGCTTGCACAGAGGCTGCATCATGTGAGCGATTGTGCTGCTGAGGTTTCTGGGGGTTTTTCTGGGAAGATGAGGTCACAGGGAGACACACCCAGAGAGGCTCCGAGCAGGAAGGGCCGGGGGTGGAAGACGCTCAGCGGCAGCTCGGACTGAGTCACTTGGAGACATAGTTTTGTTGGAATTTCCATTCAGTTGTGGTGTTTCTGTGGTATTAATACTGAGACGCATGGCATGGCATACATGGGAAGGGCCGTTTCCCCCTCAGATACATAAACAGAAGCCTTATGGCGGCTCTGTTACATAACGTGATTTATTTTTACACAAAAGATCAGTTCTTCTTTCCAAATAGTTCAATCTAACTAACCATGGAAAGGGTATTTTGAAAGCGGGGGCTTCATGAAGTAAAAAACATAAATCACGCTGGAATGTGGTCGGAATGAGGAACATTTCCTCTCAGCCAAATATCAAGATGGATGACCTGTGAACTTCCAGAAGCATTTAAACCCCCACTTCCTGGCCTCTCCTCCCTCACACGGGCACACACATCCAACAAGTGCTTTTCTGTGCTGGAACCTCTTTTGACTGCCTGCCTAGGATCATGTATATTTGTCTAATTTCTAGTCAAAATATCTCATGACGCTTAAAGGTTAACTCGACAATTTTACACATCAAAGTGTGTTTACAGGTCTTGGGGAGTACTGCTCTATATGTGAAAGAAGTAAAGCCTTTTTTTGGCTCCAGAAGAAGCTACATATGGTCTGATAAATTGAATTACCCACAATGCAATTTAGCCACTGAGTGACATCACTTGAGGCAATTCATCAGATTATTTGCAGCTTCTGCTGGAGCCACAAAATGTTTTATAGTATTTTTTTTCACATATACAGTCCCCAAAATCTGTGAACACACTTGAGTTTGCAAAATAGGTGGACTTACCCTTTAATATAAGTCACAGTCACCTAGAAGGAAGCATTTCAGTGAGATACAGGTCACTGGTTTTTAGATCATTTTCAGTTGTTCCATGGGCTGATTTTTTCTTTTTTTTTCACTTATAACAAGCCAGAAATTCATTGTTTGATTTATAAATGTATTTTGGTGTGGCATTTCTTGCAGTGCAGTGTTTTCAGCCTGTGTGCTCTGCTCTGATTTATAGAGGCCCTGTCACCGGTGTGGACGGACGTGGCTGGGAGGGCGGACTGAGCCGGAAGTAAAGAAGGGGAGGGCTTGGGAAGTTGAGTCAACACAGGACTGTTTCTCAGACTTGTGTCGCTTCTGGTCTCGTGCCTCTCAATGGAATGACAGACAGAGACTGAGATTGCAATAACACAGAGTTACAGACGCAGGCAGGCAGGCAGGCAGGCAGGCAGGCAGGCAGGAAGACACACATGGACTGGATAAAGTGAAATGAAAGTGAGTTGAGTCTGGCTCAGAAGGGTTATTTTCTGCTTCTGTCTCAAATCTCGATGAAAGAGTGAGGAAACAAGTGTTACCGAAACAGACTTCGAAAATATAACTATTGATCCTAAGAGAGAGTTAACACAGGAGACAGTGCAGTGATGGAATGTAACTAAGTACATTTACTCAAGTACCGTGCTTAAGTACAATTTTGAGGTACTTTACTTGAGTCTTTCCATTTTCTGCTTCTCTATACTTCCCTTCTTTGCTCATAAGTACATTTCATATCAAAAACTTTAAGACTCAAGTCTTTACTCAAGTACTATTCATAGTACTATTTATAGTACTTGGGTACATTTACTCAATTAATGTACATAAGTACTTTAAGTATTTCTATTTCAGACAACTTTCTACTTCTGCTCCACTACATTGTAGAGGAAAATATTGTCCTCTTTACTGCACTACATTTGTCTGACATCTTTAGTTACTAATTACTAAAATTAGGATGATTAAGTTTACATAAAAAAACCTATTATGAGTTTGTAAAATGATACATCAAGAGGACTGAACAACAAACTACCTATAAAGTACGGTAGTTAAAATTAACTCCATCTCGACCATCTACAACATAGATAGTAATGTAACTGTAACAGAGGCCATTCTGTGGCCTTGAACACTTACTTTTTACACCTAAAGTACTTTATTGCTCATTCTTTTGCTTCAGTTACATTTTGAATACAGGACTTTTACCTGGAACAGAGTATTATTACAATGTGATATTCCAACTTTTTACTTTTTACTTTTTACTCAAGCAAAATATTTAAATACTTTTTCTGCCACTGGGAATGTGTAAAGTATTGCATCAGCAGTGGCATGTAAAAGAGCACAAAGGCATCAGAGTTTGCTGGGTTGTTACAAAAAACACCTTCAAAAACATCTGTGTGTCATCCTATCATGTGTGCAGCTCTCTTGTCATACTTCACTATGACATTTCCTTCCTCATCTCCTCAACTATGAATCACATTTATGTAACCCACACGGCGGTAACAAAACACACTATAGTGGAGTGGACTACAAAGAGAGGACTCCTTTTTGTCTGCAGAGCTATTGTCTTCATTTAGTGGCTGTTTATGTGAGCAGCGTATATTATGCAGGGGACATTCTGCCACACAGCTGTTTGACTCGCTCTGATAAACACATTGTGACGGGTGTTTCGCAGCACAACAAGCTGTGGTCAGCTCCGAGCAACGCAATGCACCAGGCAAGCTCTAAAATGCACGCAACTGCACTTCAAGTCTTTTTAAATGGTGAAACCGTTGTGACGTTTCCGCTCTGGACTGTATTTGAGTTGTACTTTCCAAAATTACAGACTCCAGTGAGCGGTGCTGGCAGCACAGCCTCGCCCAGCCCTTGACTTGACCATGATGGACAGCCGTAGAAATGAATGACGTCCTGCCCAGTGTAGGGAAACTATGAATGATGATGATGAAGAGGGAGTTCCTCCGTACTATTACTGTGTGGTCTCTCTGACACACAGCTGGGAAAGTCAACAGTGCACAGACTCTGGCAGTGCTCACAGTCAACCAGTTGATGTCAGGCTTGACCCGATGACAGATCAGGATAACCTGCATGTCTGGACACATTTTCTTTTATCCCCACCTCCTACAGGGTGGCAGAGCAGTGTGACAGATTATCCTCTAACACTGCAACCTTTTCAAACAGAACAAAGTCTACTTCTGATCCCTCAAGCAGCTTAACCAAAGAATTAATCTCAGAATCTCAGATTGTGTCAAAAAAATTTGAGAAGCCGGGCCATATTCACCGAAACACCAGACGGTTCTAAGAGTTATTCACGTGAACTTTAGAGTTAAGGTAGGTCCCAACTCTGGCAGGAGTTATGGGTAGTCGTGACTAGACTTGCTCAGTCTTGTCAGTCAGCTGCTACAGGTGATGTGCCTCATCTTGTTTTCGAACAACACAACAATAATAAACTCATATTTTATTGTTGATCTTTGGTGACTTAATAAGAATCAAATCAGCTTACCAATAATCGGAAACACTCTAATGACGTCCATGAGATATCTCTCTCTGTGGAGAGTATTCGTCAAATGATAAATGTCCTCTTCAGATCCACATTTGTTCAAATAATCACCAAATGAAATCACTAAATAAAGCCGACACCATGGCCATTGGGAGATTATCTCGATGATGAAGATTTGCTTTGTTTCATATGAAATTTGATTAGAAGTGCTTTCATTTATACGACTTCATTCAGTTTTAATTCAGTTCATTTATTTTCACATGACAGCCAAAGCCATGGCATCAAACCCCTCCCCTCTCTCAGCTGAGCCGTTCTCCCAGCAGCTTTGTGAATAGCTCTTAACATTCAACGGCCAACAATTTTTGTATCCCTAATTAATCCTAAATTACATTTAAGTATCTTCCGACCCCCTTGGATTTATCCAGGGAGCGACAGCCATAACAACAGTGGATGTAACGGCGAATACGTTCATCTAAAGGGGTGGACAAAATAACAGAAACACCTAGATGGCTAAACAGCTGAATCCACACCTATCTGACAGTCTCAATAATAGAAGCGCTGGTGGCTACTCGCTCTTCACGCCACCCCATGTGATGTTTTCTACTGAGAAGACATCTTAATAGAACTCTCTTTTCTTAAATATTTTATAGTGTGCATGAGTAGTTTGGCAGCATATTGAATTTGATTTGTCCATTTTATTTGAAGACTTTGGCAGTATTTTAATATAAGTATCTTAATGTGCTGGAGCTTTAACCCATACAACTTCAAACCTCAGTGAAGCAAAAAATACTGTTCCTTAAATAATAACTTCTGACTTATCTTAAAGGTATACTGAGCAGGAACAATGCATGGGCTGTACAAAAATAATCCCCTCTCAATAATCACTTGTGACCTACTAGAAGTGTTCGGTTGTGCCTTTAACTATCTAGACAGGGAGTGAGGAACTAATCTTCATCTAAATACCTAAAACATACCTCTGTTATCTGCAGATGAAACGCTCCCTTCTTCTTTGTCTAACCTTATTTAAAAATGCGCCACACAACAGTGTTTGTTACAAGTCTGTGTGACTGGGTGTGTGATGTGTGGTATGAAAAGGGGGATGACCTTTTCCTGTTCCTCGACCTTTGACCCTGTGCGCAGCCCTAAACTGGATGGGGTGGAAAACAAGGTGTCATTATGAGAGTCATTGCGATGGCAACTTTTAGTGACGGTGTAAAAATCCCAAATCTGTCATCACACCTGTAGCTTCCTAATTGGTTATACCAGTTAACTGAGAGCACTATTTAAATGGCTGTATTCCTTCCTTCCCGCCAAACTATTCCTCCTCCACCACCTATTTCTGATCTATATATCCCAGGTGTTTATTTTGTGTGTGCCAAAAACGCCACAGTATATAGACTTGATTTATTGCTTTCCAGGCTGAGGGCTAGCTTGAACAATGAGAAGGATTAAAACATAACACTTTTTCTTGGCCGGCACATAACCCAGATTCTGTTTCGGCTCCGACCTAAAAGAGAGCTTGTTTGCACTTGCCTGTGAGGATGCAATCCCAGGAAAAACTGTTGCCTCAGGAAAAAGTCACATTTTCTCAAAGTGTAAGATGAATATACACACTGGCATTGGTTGTGCTGCGCAGATTTCACATCACGTGTACTTCCCAAAAAACCCACTCCGACATGGGGCATCAAAACAGGCAAACACGCAACAGTCAATGAATATAACTCAAATCAGCTGATTTTGCCCTAAAGGGCTTGGAATCACTTCACATGTTTACCATAATTACATTAGTAAAAAGCCTGAACTTGAACAAACAGTGGCCCAGTATTCGCCTGAATGCTCTTGCAGTGTCAGGAACTGGTCAAGCCAGATCTCTGGCAGCCTTAAGCCACATCCTCACACAACAAGTCCTACTTCATCTCATGACTCAGATCTTTTTTTATGGCTGAGACTTTCTACCCAATACGACCAGGCTGGCAAATAGGACACAAGCTGATCCCTCCCAGCTTCATTACACTACAGTTTCAGCTGCTGATAGTTTACTTCCAGCAGTTGAGGGAGGAGACTTGAGTAGGAAGGGGAGGACGGGAGGACAGGAGGACATACCTGTCAACAGAGGAACCTGACAGCAGAGCACTGCTGCAGAGTCTCACAGGAGCACAGCAGGGTGATGCCTACGAGCTGAGGAGAAACACACGGGTGGAGGTGTTCAAAGATCGATTGCAGAGAGGGAGGATCAAAATGGGAGGCAATATAAGTCAGAAGAAGGGCAGCAGGAGAGCCAGCTCAAGGAGTCACGGACACAGTGTCATGTGAGTCAGAACATTCACCTGTTTGATTCTGAATTTACAGTGAATTATAAAAAATATATATATCACTTAGCATTAATCATTGACTTAAAACTTGTGATGTATGTAGTTCTATCAGTATCTGTGGCACCAACTGCACTTGCATTCTTTTTCCATGTGGTGAGAGAGTGGCCTCTGTTTGAGTGTACACTTGCACACACATGCAAATATTCACACACCCTCAGAATGAAGCCACAGTTACAGATGGACTGTTAAACATGTTTGCACACTGGCCTTACATAAGTGTGTGTCCGTGTGCTTTGGGGCAAACTGACAATAAAATAGGCAGTGAATCATACAGACGCAAGAGGTTGAACATGTTCAAAATTTAATGTAGAGCATTTAAAAAAAAAATGCAGCTGAGACAGAGTTACACAAAGCTGTTGTGAATGCTCTAACATGATCACTCGCGGGGTTGTCTCAACACATACACAGTTGTTCATCATAGCATGATCTCATTGTGAGAAATATAGCTCCACTGTGTTAATATTTGCTTGAGGCGACTCATGCGCTCTTTATTCTGGGAGGACTCCTCTGTAGGTTGGACTACAGACACATTGGACTGTGAAACACACTGCTCTTCTTTTTGAGACTGTAAACATTCCACACTTTAACTTACGGAGCAAACAAACAATCTACAAAGATGGCGAGTGACTTTTACAAACTGTTAATGCACGGCACCAGACAACCAGCTGACAGATAGTGTTTGTAGATAATTGTGTTCACATTCTGTTCTCTTCAGCGATGTTTCCTCCTGCTGAAGGCTGAGTAAAAAACGGAAGAGAAAAGACACTATTTTCATGTCCTCAGAAAGTAACAAAAGACTCTCTTTGCTCATCCGCATCGAACCTCCCAGCTTTTAAATCCTCAATAAATATGAACGCTCTCGCTCATTCCTAACTTTGGCCGTCTTGTGTGTTTGTTGTCTCGCTCTCTTCTGCTCTGACCCAGGCTTTGGGAGAACTGTTCTTCTGTGTTTTAGGTGACAGCATGTCAGGCTGGCACGAATCAGCAAACCTCTCGCGCGCTTTTTCCCAGTTCTTCTGAGACTTTGATCTGGTCACAGAAACACTGTCTAGAGACAAGGCAGCACCGGCCCCCAACCCCGACTGAGACTTTCTGATTTTCAGTTCAATCTGTTGAAAAAAGGAACAAGAAAGAAAATCATTTGTGTTGCTTCACTCTATATTTTAGACAAAACAGAATCTGCCAACAGAACATCACCAGATTGTCTTACCGGGGCTTTCATTCCAGTTCCCTCTTTACCCAGTCCCTCTCCCTTCTTCCAGCCCATCTTTTCCAGCATTTTCCGTCCTTTATTGACTTCACTGATCTCCCTTTAAGGAGACAAGTAAGACACAATAATACATGATTATCACATTATCCGTTTTTTTTCCTTCTTCAGCATTTCATCTTCTTTATCTTTCACTTGTATTGTTGTCTTATCTTTGTGGAAGCTCATAAAGGAAGGCATAAAGGAAATACACTAAGTCAAATACAAAACACTTACTCATGAACAGAAGCTGGTGCATCATCTCGTTTGAAAACACCCTCGCTGCCCACCGTCTGTCGTCTGGACTCTGCTCGGTCCTTGTATTTTCGGTTCTTCAGGGCTTTGGCCTCCTCATACTCGCTGCTCTGTTTGCAGAAAAGCACAGTGGTGACTGGCTGCATAAATAGACGAAGAGGGTTTAAAACTCAAACTGACTGCTGCTAGTCCTGCCAACACTCACCTGCAGGCCATATTTGGCCTTCATCTGCTTCAGCTCCTTCTGTCTCAGTGCTTCTTTATCCTCTTTGGTGAGAGCAGGGCCTTTGGGACAACACAGAATTAAGCCAAATGTACACGCTCGAGTGTTTCCATTAGATGCATTTTTACAAAATTATTGTTGCGCAGCTTCGGAATTTGCTGTCATCACTTTGAGAACTGGAACAGTGACAGGACGTCAATCACTGAAGTTATGACAACAAAATTAACGGTGCGAGTACAGCATTGTCTCCTCAGGCAGAGTGACAAACAGGGCAGAGATTCTGTAACAGGGAAACAAGAAAAAAACATTGACTTAACTAGTCAATATCCATTTGGTGATTGAATCTTGGAAGGCAATCCCTCACACTGCCAGGGAAATGTCAGTTGCACACACACACAGGGAGTTTGTGGTGTATGACAATTCAATTTGTAACTTAAATATTTAAGTTTTGCCCAATATGCATACTTTTGGTTGGTATAAACTATGTTTAGGCATACACACACCACCCGGGTAAAACAATCTGCTGGGAAAAATTGTAGAGGATACACTGCATTCTAAAATTATTTTCTTCTCATATCTTCTGACAAAAAAAAAGGTAGCAAGTGCAACTCCCATACAGCCTTTGTTTGAGGAATAGTTTCAACAATAAAAAGCATATTAGGCCTTTCATTCAGTTTTAACCACTTGAGGCTCATCACTGTCGGCTCACCTGTCTTCTCCTCCCTCTTGTACTTGCTGAGGTGAGCCATCACCTGACCAGGCTCACAGCCGTCACAGGTATCAGTACCCGGGTGGATGTGGAAGGACAGCACGGTCTCTCCCATCTTCACCTCATCGCCGTGCATCAGTGCTTGTGGCTCACACTTGGTTTTGGGCTGCAGAAGAAACATTTGTCGTCATTGCTGACTTGCGATTTTACTATTTTATAAACAGGCAACCAAATGAGACAAAATGCTGACCTGTAAAATCCTGTTGCCATTGATGACAGTTCCATTCTGGCTGCCCTGGTCCACCAGCATGTAGCTCTGCTGGTCCTGGTCAAAGTACACCTCCGCGTGGAACTGGGACCGAACACAGTTTAGAATTAATAATGGAACATAATCCTGCAATAGGCGAATGAATTGTGTCAGTTCCTGGAGAAAACAAAAAGTAAAGAGGAGTACCTTGCTGACTCCCATCTCTGGTATTCGGATTGCATGGTCCATATCTTTCTCTCTGCAACACAAAGACAGTGGATAGTCTTCAAAGCTATTTTTATGAATAAAGGACGGATCAATTCCTCATAATTTCCCGAAGTGAGACACTACTTTTAATCTCATTAAGCTAGCTTATTCTGTCTTGGTATTTCAACGTTTTCTACTATAGCGACCCATTCCAAAACAAGTTTCTCTAACATTTGTTTAGAAAGAATGCAACCTTTTCTTGAAATGTAACTCCTACTGCCACATGAGAGAAAATAGAGTGACAGTACAAAAAAAACAAACCTGCCGACGGTGGCTGGAGAGTCGGCTGTGATGATGAACAGAGTGCCAATCTGCAGAACTGGAGATCTGACCACTGTCACTCTGACACAGGGGGGCCACATGTCTGACATGACTGCAAGAAAATAAGAAATAAAAAACATTGCATTGTCACAGGAACATAGCAGTCTCAGAAAGCTACACTGTTAAGAGACTAATGACAGGTGATAATTAGATGACGTTAGTACCAGACAGAACAAATTAATACAAGCACTAATTGTGAAGACATGTGCCCTGAACAAGCTCTGAATTCAGCTTGTTTTTTTCTCACCTTCCTGACTCTGAGTCTCCATCTCTGACTCTAGGCTTTCTTTAGAGGTAGAGCTACACGATGATGAGGGCGAGGGTGTGGACTCCCACTCCTCTCTCTCCGACTCTGTGATCTCACCCTCTTCTGGTTCACTGTTCCCCTCAGAGTCGTCACTTGGTGCTGGGCTCTTTTTCTTCTTTTTCTTTTTTGACTTGGATTTCTTCATTTTCTTCTTTGAGCTACCTTTTTCATCAGAGCGTGAGCCATTTTTCTGCTTCTTCCTCTTTGATGAAGATTTATCGCTCTCCTTGCGATGTTTAGAAGAGTCTTTTCGATGAGGGGAAACATCCGGACTGCGAGACCTGCGCTTCAGTTTTCGTGATTCAGTGGTCCTCTTAGTTGTTTGCTTTTCGACCCACTCAGTTTCTTCTTCTTCCAACTTCACCTCATCAAATATGAGTTCCTGCCATCAGACAGTCAATAGTGAGACTACCATCTCCATTGATGTTCAGTGACAGCGGGCCAGCTGACTTTGTAGATCCCCAGGTCCGTGTGTGCTATTATGTTTCAACATGGTTTCAGTCTTCATAGACCAGTCACTACAAACCTCCACCAAGTTACAGTATTACTTTACTATTATTATTAGTATTGGTGACCAAATCCTTGTGTAATCTGGGGCACACGAAACTGAACAGAGTCACTGGTGTCTATTTCAAACAAGAAGTCAGTTGTTAGGTTACACAAACAACTATTTGACGTGCTGTGATATGATATGAAATGACTGGATTCTTTATGATTCAAATTCCAAATACTTTTCACCTGGGCTTTACTTTCCTAATTTGTCCACCACATTATTAATTGTGGTAAAATTGTATCAGTAACTTTAGAGTAGATATACTCAAGTTACTTTGCCCGGTGGTCACTTTTGCAGAATGACAGGAGGCCAGGTGCCAATTAATAAACAAACACTATTAATATTTATTATTGAATAAACATTGATTTTTTGATTTTTTTGTGTTATTATATTCACTTACAAACTTAATTAAATTGGTGCAAAGACTGACACAAGGCCTAGACAGATAAGTCTGATATCTTACTGCATTTGATAGCTGCAATTGCACTTTAGTTAGGGGTAGCTACCCTATGACCTTCACTGGGGCATTATGAGTGATTTATTAGTATGTATTCCTCCTATTGTGATGGCATAACTATTGAATTAAGGGCCAGGTTAAAAAATATCTTCAACTGTTCTTTTGAATTGCTGTGTGTGTTGATATTAAATGGGTACCTCTGTAGGAAGCAGTATTCCAGTAAGAAGAAATCTTCATATTAGCCAATGAGTTAGTCACCTCGTGCACCTAGGTCAGAGGATAATCTTTTAGTCAACTAGCCTCGCATTTATATATCAAGAATAAATAAGCTTTGAAGACTGAAACCATTCAAGTCAGAGGGGAACTACAAAGTCAAAAGTCAGCTGTCAGGCACAAACTATAAAAAGCATCTATGTCATGCATTATTAAAAGATCAAGAAGTTACATACCTTATCGTCCTGGTGTGAAGTTTTCTTGAACCCTTTCTTTAACTTTCTGCCCTTCTTTTCACCAGTGTTCTTGTCTTGGACAGGCTCTACAGCAGTTTGTGCAGTGGGCACCTCAATCCTGGAATGAAACTGGTATCGTCCACTCTCTGCATCATAGTAGTAGTAAATGCCTGTGTTGGCATCATAGTACAACTGACTGGCCTGAGGAAGAGAAAAACATGTATGACATAAAAAGACTGGCACACAATTTCTGTCAGATACAAAACTAAACTGCTGCTAAATGTATTCTGCTACAGCCAGCCTTATTTTGCTAAGAGGGTGTTTGACGAACTGAGTCGTAGTAGAAGCCTGTGCTGTGGTCGTAGTACATCCCAGTAGTCTCATCAAAGACGAACCCAGTCTGTGTCATAGCCTCTTCAGCAGTGACCCTCAACATGTCAGCTATGGATCCTCCATCACCCTCCTGAAAGACATAAAGCCATTCATTGGTCATAATATAAACTTACATTTATAAATTAAATCTACCATCTAATATGAGCACCTCCTTATTGCAATATTTTTTTTGAGTTGATACTATTAACCATGTGACTGATTGTTCAAACCATCAATTCCAATTCTGATAATCAATTTATTAGTCATTTGTGATGTAAAAAAAAAAGGAGTTTTGCAATTACTTTTTGTTAAAGTAACTTTTTAATAAAACAAACCTCAGTTGTGGGTGCAACACTAATGTCAGGTTGACTTGAAACATCAGCAGGTGCTGCTGCCTCATCTGGTGCTGAAACCTCTGCTGCCTCGCTGACATCAGCTGCCTCCACTGCTGCTTCTGGGTTCAGACCTTCCTGAGTGTCTGAGGCCTCTGGATTCTGATTGTAGCCTCCATAGTAGTAGTTGTAATAATCTGGAACAGAATATTCTGACAGTTTAATAGTTTTCTGACTAACTGAAGGGATCATCTATATTATTTAAAGTGCGTACGAAAGTGACATACCAGTTTCTGTCCATACATATTCTTCCGTCTGGGTTTCACTGTCAACTCGGTCTTTGTCCCTTCTCTTCCGTTCATGAATCTCTGTGCTCAGCTGGTCAACCTGAAACAATACATGTTGACAGATACATTTATTTGACAGACATGCTAAAATGACCCACGTTGATAACTTAATCAAAAAAAGCAAAGATTCTCAAATTTGGACCAATTGAATTGGTGGTTCTCTGCAGTGTTTTAAAATAGATGTGGACCACCTTGTCTAAAATAAAGACCACTCATACTCAATTTTAGGAAACAGCACAGATATTGGGAGTGTGGCTATTGGTTATTACATGTAATTAGACTGTCATCGACTAACGGGTTTGAACATTATTTAAAAGGTGAGATGTGTTTGGATCTGACTGACAGGTTCTAGGGGAAACTCTGCAGTATTTGACAGCAGTGTCATAACACAGTGCATTGTACAGGAGTAACAAGGAGTGCATTAGTGTAATTGTATATCAAGCATCCTCGGAGCAAAAACTGTCTACTTGGTGAATGAAACTATATCTCTTATCATCCGGGTAACAATTTCATTTTTATTGATCAATAGTTTGTTTTTGTTTTTCAATATTTAGACAGAACAGACTTTTGACAGTCCAAATCTAAGAGTAATTTATATATAAGTTGTATTGCGGTCATATTGGTTGTTAATATCATCAGCATGCACTAACCTGTTTCCTGAGGTCTTCGTTGTAGCTCTCTGTGCTCTTCTGCAGTCTTTCGGACTGCTTCAGTTGTTTCTGTAACTTGGCCAGCTCAGCTCTGCACTCCTGCAGCTCGTGCTTCAGCGACTCGACTGTCAGACGGAGCTCAGCCTCTTCCGACTCAGCGTCTTTCTCTCCATCTTCGTTATCCATTTGTTTAACTGAAGGCGTTAAAATTAAACTTTAAAATAAACTCACACAGGAAAGCAGGCTCAGAACATTAGCCGTGGTTTAGCCAGCTCATCTGTCTGTTTATAGAGGTTGTTAAGAAGTATTTCGACAATGAATAGCACTCTTGGCAAGTAGTTCAACACAGCACTTGTGCGGTAAATCACCACAAAAATATGTTAACCACCCGCTGACCCTAACTGTGCTAATCTAGTGGTGGTACCGTTAGTTCGCTAGCTCCGTCTATGCGGTGCACTTCTTACCGTTTGCCTCGTTTTCGTCTGTTTGCCGGTGAATTTCCTGTCAGCACGGCACATGAACCGACCTGAAAGTTGAAAAAGGACATTTTGTAACTGCTCTGTGTTTCCGGCACAGTCGAGTACATGTTTTGATGATAATTAGACAGTTACAGTTATAACCGTGGTAATGTTTACTGTCCACCCTGTTCGCAACCGCCATTTACTACTCACAACTACGTCACAACGGAAGTACTTCTTCTTCGGGTTTGGCGGACTTCAGCGCCCTCTGCATAGCTGACACAACTCGAAGAGCTCGACTGCCACCCAACGACGAAATATACATCGAGTAACTTACATTTTACTTTTTATCTTTTACCTTCACCTTTCTTCAAACTATCTTATCTTAACTTACCTGCCCTTTTACAATGTGTGATGTATGTTATTGCTAGCAACACGTCATACTACGGACCCTGGTAAGTGTCGTTGTGAACATTGCATTGACTTCAAAAAGATGTTATTTTAAAATGTCTTGTTGTGAAGTTGCACAGTGTCTTGGTGAATTCGCAAGCATGTACATTTTGTATAGTTAAATAATTGTGAAAATCAAGTGACATGAGGTTTAAAGCTGGTCTTTAAGAGGAACTTTAAATTGTAGTTTGGACCTAATTATTTCGGTGTAATGCTTGCATGTGTGTAATACTGAGCATTTTGAAATAAGAAGAGAATTTGCCTACTGTATGTTGTAGCTGAGTTATAACTTTAAATGATGAGTCTTTAATACATCTAATAACTTTACATAACTCAAGAAAATGTCCATGTCAACACAATTTCACGGTTTATTAGTGTGCGACAGAGAAAACGTTGAGTAGCCTATAGTAGGAATTTGTACTGTATGCAGGTATATAACACAATAGCTTTTAAGTTTGTGTTTTTAATGAATTATGTATTATTGGTTATTACAGAATATGTAAGTAGCATTTTCAGTAATGTTATTCCTTATTGAGGTGTACTTAATAATGTGTAATTTTGCACGTTCACCACTAGATGTCACAGCAACACACTGATTCTGTTATTTGACAGCTCAAAGTGAAATTGAGGGAAATAGTGTGAGTTCTGAGTAGGCCTGCTTTTGTGACCTGTGAAAGTACTCATCTCTGGCAGGATGTGGTCATAACTTCTTTTTCGTGTTCTGCTAGTAGTTTTAGCTGCCAGTTAATGATTATTCATTTCACACTGTTCAGTTTGTGTCACATACAGCTCTCCGTTTTTGCTGTTCGAGGGGCCTACATTTCAGTTTCCCTCACAGTCAAAAGTCAGGACTATATTATGCTAACATTGTTAAACACATCGTCTCTGTCCGTGGCCCTTGCTCCACTTGTCCTTCCACTTCCTCCTCTGTTCCTCAAACGCACACACAACTATTCTTCTGGCCATATTTTGATTCAGCTCCTTCCTCTCTGCATGTCTATATACAGCATCCAGAGGGAGGGCTGTTGTATAATGATGTGGCTTCACTATTGTCCCCTAAAACTGAAACACAGTCTCTATTTATGGTGAGTGTGTATTTAAAGTGTTGGCCTGTACACAGGACACAGTATAAATATATCATGTGCATATGTGTAAATTACAGAGTGGCTTGGTCAGAAAATATTGTTAGTGGATGATATGCCTGAGATGGAGATTAAACATACTTGTGTCATTAATCACATTTGTACGGAGACAGGCAGAATTTAAGTTGCTGTGCGAAGGCCAGAGGGGTTTTGTTCGAGTTTTAATGACTTTCTTTTTCCCGAAAATGTCTTTTGGGTTCCACCCACTGTCTTTGAAATCTGAGCACTTCTGAGATGTGTTTGGATTTAAGTGGACCGTCAGACTCCTTGGCAGGACCACTGATGGCGGTGGCTGTGGTGGTGGTGGTGGTGGTGGTAGAGCAGCCTGTAAGAATGGAGGGGTCTTTTATGTGGAGACACACACACACAGCTGCCTCACGCTACCTACTGATGTTTATTGATGCCATTTTTAGACAAGAAAAGCAGGCATAAAGCTGTCAAGTGTGAGTGCGACTGGTTTGTTTTTAAAGGAGTGGAAAAGATGATGGGACTCGGTTCAGTTTCCTTTAGCGTGCTTCTAAAAAACTGGCAACAAATAGCCATGATTTTGTGTTAAGGATTGTAATAGAAACCATTTCTTATGTAACCCACTTATAACAGGCTGACATGAGTATTCACTCACTGATCAGGGAGCCGTTTAGAATAAACAGAGAAGCCATGGAGACAACAAGTTTAATGCTCTTTCCACTTACACATGCCAACTTACTGTGAGAAAATAACCACGGATGTAGAATATACTCCACCATCACACCTTTGATTTAAGGTTTCTCATCAGTCAAATGTGATCTAAGCCTATTGTGTGTTGGAAGACAGTGTATCTTTTGTTCAATAAGCCTGAGCCACCCAGGATCTCCTCTGCGGTTCAGTTACTTAAAAAGTAGGAAAGCCTGGTGCTTTTTTGAAGAAATACTAATCCCCAGAAGAAAGACACAAATTGATCCTCGTGCACTGATGATAATCACTTCATAAATCCCTTTAACTACTACTTGCACATGATCAGAGTAAGGAGCGTTCGTCCTCATCCTCACCCCAACCTCAGGCTCCACCAGACCCGCACATTTAATTGGGCAGAGGACCAACCCCACCCTTTCTGGTCCAATGTGGAAACTTCGAGCCTGACTGAGGCACGTGTGTCTCTGCTCCTCCAGTGGAATTTGGGAGGAGTTTAGGGGCTTCATGGCCAAATCAAATGCTGGAGGAGTTTCAGGAGGGGGAGTACAGTATTAGAAAACAATTCACACTGGATGCAGTTAAAAAAAAACATCAAATATACGATAAAGGTGTTCTTGAAAAAGTAACTAAATTGCTATTGCAAATGTTGCTGCAAATGTGGGTGATATTAGCCATTTATAAGAGATTCATTTGTGAAAACTCTATTAGTTGATTGCAACTTGTGAGTGCTGTGTAGGGTTTATCTGTGTCGGCATTTATGAGACTGAAGTCTATCTTACTGCAGTGTTCACTTGACAGACTTTTTAGAGGCTGTACTCATTCCTCCTGTCAATACTGACCATGAAGAACCATAATATTACACGTTATTTATCAAGCACTGTACAAAACAGAGATACAAAGTTCTTTATATGGGGAAATTCAAGGTAATGTGAGAAATAGATAAAAAGAGCATTTAAAATTTCAAAACTAAAATTAAAAACAAATGGATGACATAATAAAAGTTTTTTTTTAATGTAAAAAATAACATCCAGACACCCAGCTCTTCATTTGTGATACACAAGATATTTCTTCACTGGTTTGTGATGGGACATAGATCTGAGTGTCTTCCAATGACAATTAATTTTGTTTTTGATGGACCACAGCTCCTAGCAGGAGCATGTGAATGCAGAACAACAGGGGAGCAGGGGTAGAGCCTTGGGGAACGCCACTGGACATTGCCCTTACTGAAAAAGTGCTGTTCTACAAGTTCGATTTAAATCAGTGTATAGCCAAAACAAAGCTCCCACAGTACTGCCGTTTAAAAGACCTGTCATTACACCTGATATATATAGAGCTGTGATTAAGTAGAATTAAAAATTTACAATCATCAGCATCAGCTGTTAGTAATAGATTAATTTTAGGAGTGTTTCTGGCTGGGATTATGTTACTTGGGGAGTCCTCATTTGATTCAAGCGAACGGCTTTGGCTTTTTACTTGTTATAGAAACTCTTATACATTTGAGGTGTTTTAGACACATGTCATGAATAACATCGTGTTTTGTTTTTTTTTCCTTGATGACACTCAACAATGCCTTTCAGATGTTACTAGGGGTTTTTACCATCCATTGATGAGTGCATTGAAGTGGTCTGAGCTGTTACCTAAGCCAGGTATAGCTCCTGGGGCTGTCCAACAGAACTGGCTCCCCTGGTCACGCATGCCTGCCACTGGATGGGAGAAACAGTTAACTGTTAAACAGCCTGGGGGAGCAAAGGAGGCTTTAAGATCCAGCCCCACATTCCTAAACCTCTCTCTGGGCTATAAAATGTGGAGCCCCAACAGTCCGGCTCCTCCTCCTCCTCCTCCCTCAGTGTTTGTTTTCTGACTCCCTCCTTCTGCTTCAGAGTGGAAGAGCGGCCTGACAGGGACGTACCATTCTCCACCCACAGGGCAAATCATTTGGTCGAGTAAAGGGAAGCTGCCTCATTTTGAGAGCTTGGAGCTTCCTGCCTCCCCTGCTGTGTTTTCTGTCAGTGGACTAGCCCGAGGTGGAGAGGAACGGTTGGAGGGGGGTTCAGAGGAGGAGAGTGTGAGAACAGCATTTTGAAACCCAGCTGATCAGAGCTGAGGTATTTCGCCACAGAGGGAGAGGGAGCGTGACTGGAAAAGAGAAGAGCGAAAAGCAGCGGAAATCTGTTTGATTTTAAGACTGAAAATATTCAAATAGAAGACTGGAACAGAAATGTCTCCTTCCTTTCATGAGAAACTGGAAACTCATGTGAAGAGAGAGGCTCTGTGGAAAGATGTGAGATCTGTTGGCGGGGTGGAAATCTGAAGAAGAGCACAGAAAAGGATCCGTCAGGTTTTGGAGACCAGCCCGGTGAATCTTTGAGTCGACAGAGGGTTGAAGAAAACCCCCGGGGAAAGAGGAGGGATGTCTTGGCTGTCACCCGTGTCATGGGCCAAATGGACGTGGACGGCAGTTCGAGGAGGAGAGGGAGAGGAGGATGAAGATGGGTTGGAGACCAGCGAGGAGAGGGAGCAACGTGGAGAGAGAGGAGAGGAAGAGGAGAGGGAGGAGGAGGAGAGATCTCAAGGCTGCAGGCAAGTGTTGTGCTGGAGCCCTGAGACTACTGAAGCTGTGATTCACACTGTCTGGACTGGAGACAGGGGCATTGTGACATGTGTGTCAACATGTTCTAATGGTGATGAGTGTGCCCACCTGTCAGGTTTAAGGAATGTCTAACATTACACAGGTTAGATGAAAAGGGCAAAGGAAATTAACAAAAAACATATTTGTTGTGAGATTTGCATCGACCTCTTCTCAGTTACGTGCGTAAATCTCTAGTGTGTTATGTTGTCGTGCAGCTCTGACACATTTCTGGTGTGGCCGCCGCCGTGGTGTAGACTGTTTTTCTCAGCCTCACTGGTTCATCCTCGTTTCTGTAGCTCCTTCATAAATAACACACACGCCAGCACTGCAGAGACAGGTATTGTTTGGTTAGATGATGTAATCATTGCTAACACACAAACTCGAGCTCTGACACATGCTCAAGGCATCATGGCCTTTATTGTCTCTGCTCCTCATGTGTGCTTTGATAACATTTTATCTTGGCAGTTGTTTTAAGTGCACACAAGGATTTACAGCTACTTTATTTGCGCTGACATTTTATTGACCAGATAATTTATCAGCACCCTGCCCCAAATCCTGGTGTGTTTACTATCCCAGCAGATGAGCAGTTATCTAACCGTCAATATCTAACTACACTGTGATGTGGCTCCCTGTGGTGATCTGCATCAGACTGACTGTTGCTGCTCTACAATGCTAAAATCACAAGTCGGTGGTCAAAAGGGTCAAAATACTTTGTAGCCTGTATTCAGACACAATGTCCACATCTTATATTAAGATAAATACATATGTAGTGTCATTTGAGTGCCATTTATTTGCCAATGATAGTCAATATGTGTTTGCAGATAACATGATATGAGCATGTGTATACTGCACAGTAGGATGTAGCCTTAGACAGCAGATCAGCTATCTAACCAAAGTCTAGTGGATTTCTGACTGCACTGTGAAGTGGCTTCCTTAAAAAATCAAATGTAGCTGTTTTCTGATGTCAAGTGTTGAAAAGGGTCCTGGTATAGTTAAAACTATATTGAGTTGCAATGTTTACATCTCAATTTAAAGGGGCAGTATGTAAAGATTTCTTGTTGGAAACACTCAAAAATAGATTAAAAATGATCAACAGAACGTAATTGAATAGCAGTATTGACATATGGGTGTCTATGTATTATGTATTATGCAGAAATATCTACTGAAGTTAGCATGCTATCCAGTTAGCCCCGGCCTAAACGGTCTGAAGCTCCTGTGCTAGCAGTGTAAACGATAGAACTCCACTTGTCCCCGAGCTCCCAGTCTGAACTGCTAGCTACAAGGCTAACTGAGTTAACTAGCTTACGGCAGCTACAGTTAACAGGGGTTAGCAGTTATGAATTTGACAGTTTGTATCTTACATATTGCAGCTTTAGGAGAGATACATATAAAGTTGATATGGTGCAGTCTCAAACATCATACTCTATACTGCTAAAGATGTGACAGGAAAAGAGTGGGTTGCCCCACTTCCTCTTTCTCTGACTATACTCACTCTGCAACATGCTTTGATGAGGGATCATGATTAGACACTCACTTTAGAGGATCACAAGGTAGAACTTGTTGCCTAAGATTATGACTTAATAAATCCTAAAGTATTTGGAGTCAGACAATATCTCTGTATGACTAAAAAGATTTTGGAGGGGATAGAATTAAAGAATTGCATTTGTCCTTCTACTTGCACATAATGCAGTTGGCGCAGTTCTGTTTATGTAAGTCTCCTTTACAGTTCATAGTGCTGATTCAGCCAGTTCCAGTATTTATGACCCAGTCACTACTCCTCAGTTATGTTAGGATCTTTCTGTCCTCTTACTTGAAGTTCATGCTCTCTTCCTGTGTGTTTCTCTCTCTGACTTCCACAGCTCTGACTCAGAGGGTCATTTTGGCACTCCCGAAGCTGCAACTCCTGTCCACAACCCTCCCACCTTCCCAGGAGAGCTGGAGAAC
Source organism: Lagodon rhomboides (assembly GCA_039737535.1). Taxonomy (NCBI): domain Eukaryota; kingdom Metazoa; phylum Chordata; class Actinopteri; order Spariformes; family Sparidae; genus Lagodon; species Lagodon rhomboides. Next base: position 13,450,825 of record CM077785.1, on the reverse strand, counting down.
AACAACGCTGATCCAGACAAAACAGGTGAGGCCACTGCTGAGCAAAGAACAGACAGTGAGGGAGAGGTTAAGGAGAGGCAGACTCAACATAGTGTCTAAGATGTCACCATGCGGCAGTAACGCTTCAGGGTAGCTGAAGAAATAACTGTATATACTTTATGGACACATCATGTATTATAGAAAGAGTGTCAACAAGAGTCTTGTGATGTGATGTGAATCTCTCATTTTAGAAACCGAGGAAAAAATGTTTCTAAAATGTGTCGACTAAGTCCTCTATATGTTAAAACAATCACTTTAAAGGTGCAATATGTAAAAATTGTTAAAATAATATTCAAAATAAATAGGGAGCAGCATATAAAAGTAACTGCTAACTACTGCTGACTGTGGCTTCCATTAGCTACAGACTGTTAGCTCAGTTATCTTTGCAGCTAGCTAGCTCCAAACTGTGAGCTCGAAGCTGTGGGAAAGTGTTGGTGTTTACACTGCTAGCACAGGAGCTTTGGAACAGAATGGGCCAGGGCTAGCTGGTTAGCATGCTAAACGCTCTGTTGCAACACAATACATAGATGTCATAATGTCAAAACTGTTTTTCCTTCACATTCTACCAATCATTTTACTTACCTTTGGAATGCTATCAACCAAAATCCCTATATATTGCACCCTTACATAGCACATTTCGGCATATATGAATTCTGTGTGTGTGACTTCTGTGTCTGAACTGTAGCGTATCAGGTTCATAATACCAGAGTAATTGGATACACATGTCTGTCTGACTGTGCAGGAATGTACCTACCTACTGCATTTTAGCTTGAACTTTTACCTTTAAAAGTTATGCTCATATTACATTTTCCCATGGATCATACAAAGGTGTGTTGAATTGCAATGTTTTAGTACAGGTAACTAAGGTTACTCTTACCTAATATGCTTGGTATGTAAGCTGGTATGCACACTGAGTTGGTATTTTGGGTGTGATGATGGCGGAAGTGCTGTCATTGTCATTTAAATCACTAAGAGGAGGAGCCTTCAGCAGAGTGTGGGAATGGCCTTTGCTTTGAAATTCAACAGGTTCAGCAAAAGCTTCAGTTTGCACCGTTTGCATTGGTAACTGATAGGGGTCACAATGAGGGGAGTGACTGAACAAAGCTTGTTATCTGGCCATCATGCAGCTTGCTTTTTAAGGAGGTGTTCAGGAGGCCAGGTGCTGAAGTGAGGGATGTTTGGTTAGGAATAACTTATTCCTGCAAAACAGCCCCGACAACCTTTTACAAAACTGTGCATTGTGAGAGTAAACCGTAAAGAGCGAGGAGGGAGTTCACTTGTGTTTCAACAACAAACATCCCTTCCTGCAGCTGTGAATGAGGAAGTTTAAATCCTGGCAGGCCAGAGCTAAAGTGCTTCTAGAAACTTCTTTGAATGTAAACATGCTGATGGCTGTGCTTGTCCGTGCCCATCCAAAGTCTCCATTACTACACCAGTATCAGTCTACACATGATGGCAGTTTATAAACATTTTGATTGATATAGTTGAAGACTTTGTTAAAACCAAAAAAGGCACCTGATTACATTAACAGATGGATACTTGAGGGTTTTTCTTTGTGTGTGTTCTGTGGCGAAATGCATGATAAACTTACATTTGATATAATGAGTTAATATAAGGTAATATAATAAAATTCATTTTTAACACTATTTTGCAAGATAATCATTAAAACTATATAAATAAAAAATATAGATGTCATTTACTATGCACAGGTAAATCACAGTGATACTAAAATCAATTAAGTATTTCATAAGAAAATGGTAAAAAAAAAATAGCAAAACAATTAATTTTAATAATCAAATTAGACCACATGTTTTGCATGTATTGCAAACAGGCACTGCACCTGTGTGAAATATATCCCTGCTGTGACATGTTCATCCTTTATAAACACAAGAGTATGAGAACAAAAGGGATTCTTATACCATCCATTGAATATGCATGTGGATACACATCTGTATGAGCATGTTGGGCAGCAGGAATACTTCGAAAATCAAACTGGAGACACACAAATGTGAATGGAAGTAGGTAGAAACACAGCAGGCAGTGCTAGTCTCCTAGCAACATAATATTACATGAGTGTGGCAGCTATGACAGGCATACTGAAATATGTTGATGTGTCAAAAGGATCGCTGGAGGCAATAATTACACCACACCGGACGCTGTCCCTGTTGTGCTCAACACCCAACTCATAATAAACCGGAGCTCTCGTTTTCTCTGTTTTCTAATGCACTGTTTGGTTTAAATGTCATGGCCCTCATAGTAAGACATTGCCATGGCAACAGCAGCAATTGGAAGAGTACGCTGGCTTGTAACCAATCAGACGTCACCTACATCTGAGTTTAGATTTGATTGGATAGGCAGAAGAGGTGTCCATGCAGTTTGACGGTTTGCATTTTGAATACATTTTTATGGTTAACTCTGGTGTTTTACATTCTTCTTCAGATGTGGATAGAGAGGAGCACCTGATAGTGACTGCTCCTGTTTGGGATCAGGATATTTTGAACAGCCACACCATGGGTCAGGACGAGCCTGCAGTGCCCATGGGTGGCCCAATGAAAGTAAATATCCAGACCCTGGAAGCAGAACAAACAGAGAATCTTCCAGAAGATCTGGGCTCTGTGCCTGTCCCTGCTTCATCCCCAGTGAAGGAAACGTTTGAAGTGGCTGAAAGCACAGTGGCATCCTGTGAGCCATCCCAAGCCCCAGTCCCCGTCCTACTTGCAGATCCTGTCCTGGATGAGGCTCCAGCTCCTGTTCCAGCTCCTGTTCCAGCTCCTGTTCTAGCTCCAGTACCAGAGCCAGAATCAGTCCAGAACATTGAAACTGAAGTCAGCCCAGCTCTGGAGCTCCCTGAGCAGAAACCTGTTGCTGAACCAGAACCACAGTGCAATGGCCTCGACCAGACCGAGCCCCCTCAAAAGACTAAAACTGGCAAGTCAAAGCCTCCATCTCTGACAGTTAAGGCCTCGCTGGACGATCTTGTCCAAACAAATGAGGAACAAGAACTTCCTGTTCCCAAGGCCACTTACAAATTTGACCCTGACCAGCTGGATGACAGCTTTAACCCCTTCATTAGCGGCGGATCCAAAATCCCAAACTCTCCACCACCTTGTGGTTCAAGCTCTCTCCCCAGACTCGAACCACTGGGTGCCTCATTGCCTGTCTATGAGGCCAGCTCGGCACCTCCAGCAGAGGAGGAGACGATGGAGTCATTATCAAAGGCGAAGCCTGTGGTGCTTGAGTTCGGTCTGGATGAAGGGACAGTCAGCAAACCACCTCCCAGGAAATTAGGTGGTAAAAAGACAATCAGCAAATTTGCAGCTAAAAAGCAGAAGCCCAAAGGATCAGCGGCCTCTAACAAACCAGCACCAGAACCCACAGACTCAGAACCAGTGTCAGTGTCAGTGTCAGTTTCTCAACCAGTGTCAGAACCAGTTTCCCAACCAGAGTCAGAACCAGTTTCTCAGCCAGCACCGGAACCAGTTTCAGATCCTCTTCCAGAAACTGCTTTGCCAGGATCAGACTCTACTGCACCTCTGAACCTTGATGATGTTCCTATTCCTAAGACGGGAACGTATAACTTTGATCCCAATCAGTGGGACGATCCCGACTTCAATCCATTTGGTAGCAATAACAAAATGAGCGGCTCTCCAGTGCTTCCTAAGGGCTCGTACCGTTTTGATCCAGACAATTTTGATGACTCTGTGGACCCTTTTAAACCCTCCAAAGCCCTGAGCACAGAGGAATCGTCCAGTAGCGCCCCTCAGCCGGAGACAAAAGTAAAAGAAGTGGGCAAACAGAAAGCAGGACAACCGGCGGGGGAGAAGAAAGTGAGGCAGATTCCCAAGAAGAGCAAAGAGAGGACAGCCGTGTAAGTCTTTCCTTATAATTTCACCAATAATACAAAATCATATTTCAATTTATACTCTCATATAAGGTTTAGACATGTCTTTCTTTGGCTGGCTGTGTGCATACCAAACAACGCTTTGAACACATGCCAAACACTTAACACTGCATACTGACCATTGATGCAATTCCCAGGTTATATATATAGGCTCCTAAAAGTACTTATAGCTGCAGTGCTCTGAACTAGTTTCAGCTTTTCTAGCTCTGTCAGCATCTCATGTTTATGCTCCAACCTTTAAACTATCTTCTGAGTGTCTAACATGCTAAGCTGAACACCTCTAGTCACTCACACGCTCTTCTTTGTCTCTTCCCCCTGCTCCGCTCTCCATTCCCTTTTAATCACTATCCCCTCCATCCTTCATCCTTCCTTCTCTTGTGTGTTACGCAACCCTCAACCTCTGCTTTCGTCCACTTCGATTAGCCCCAGGAAGTCTGAGCAAGTCAAGTTTCTGTGTTTTCTGTTGTAAGTATTCTCCCTATCGACGCTTTCTTTCTTTCTTTCTTTCTTTCTTTCTTTCTTTCTTTCTTTCTTTCTTTCTTTCTTTCTTTCTTTCTTTCTTTCTTTCGTGCATGCTGGCTTCCCATTTTACACTCATCATGGCATGTGCTAGGGTCAGGACTGACCTGTTGAAGGAGCATGAGAGGGAAATGATGTCTTCCTTGGTTTCAACTCAACTCACAAGGCCATCCCCTGTTACATCAACAAGTTATTTTGTCCCATCTTGCGACCCTCCAGAAATTCTGCAGCACTAGTATGGTTATATGTGTTACTCATTTAATATGGCAGAGAAATGCTTGCAGCTCTATGGTTGTAGAAACAGGAGGAAGAGGAAATTAAATGTTTAAGGATCTACTACTTTTGGATCTACGTATTCTGACACTTTCATTGTCATCATGTGCTTGTTCTGTAGGAATTCCTGTAAACTTCAGAAATACGATGAGAGCCAGTCATTGGTGCTTGACGTGTGCAATCAGGTAATGTGTGCTCTTCTGTGTGAGCTGGAAATGTCTCATCTTACTGCAGTGACACTGCATTGTCCATTATTCAGCAGCTGTCTAACCTCTCAGCCTCACCTCAACACACACGCATACACTGTGTACACTGGGACACAAGCAGACAGTAGCATCAGCAGTGTCGCCAGCTCTGCAGTGCTGGCTTGGCATGGTGACAGATCTGTGACTTATCACTCTGCAGTCGAATAATAGTCTGCTGCCCCCACGTGCCCTAGACATTATCACCTCCTCTATCCTAAAGTGATATCCTCAAGATATTATGTAACACCAGAATCTGTGAGATAACTTATTGGAACAGAGTTTGTCAAGGCCCAAAAATGTTACTTTATATAATGTAACCTTCCCAGCGTTATGCAGTCGGAATCCATACGTTAAACAATAGAGTTGCATTGGATCTCAGGGATTGGATAAAAAGGATTGTATCCACATTTGTGCATGTTTTAAATAACAATGGTACATATACACTTTGTTTTGTATGTAAACAATTGTTTTCATTTTCTTTGGAATATCTTGAAACTGATTTATTGTATATAAGGCCCTGTTCAGACCTGCTATTAACATCGACCCTGACACTGTGTCAATCGATCCGGCCTCTCAACAAATAACTGTAATATCCCCAGACTCCCGTAACAAATCGCACAATTTTGAGAGCTGTTGAGTGACAGGACATTTTGGCAAAATAGCTTCTGTGAATTCTATATTGATTTATGTCTTCTTGTAAATTTGAGGATGCACGTGTTTATTTGCATATAGAGCGGGGAAGTCAGACCCAATCACAAGTGGACATGTGAGACGTATGTGAATGCCAGGTGTGAACTGATGTACACAGAGCTGTCCACTTGTGATCGGATCACTCAGGACAGATGATAACACGAGGTATAAACAGCCTCTATGTGTGAAATAAAATCCCACTATGATGTTGAACCTTTCTTTTCCCCTTTATGTCCAGGAGGAGGATGAGGTGGTGGTTCAGACCCCAGAGATCACTCAGCGAGTGCATCACGCCACTGACGAGGAGAAGCTTGCCTCCACCGGCATTATGGGCCAGACATCAGACAGCCAGGAGGAGAGAGGAGAACCTGAATGCAATAAAGCACCTGCGAAAAAACAGCAAATCAAGGATATACCTGTTATAGATGGTATGTTTGGATCTTCAAATCCTCCAGTGTGTAAAATGTAAAGCAGTGTTTGGAGTGAAAAAGAGACTTTTGTGACAATGCACGTTTTATCACGTCAAGTAGCATGTAAAGACTGTCACCTTGATTCCCCAAAAAGTTGGGACGCTGTGTCAAACATCGTCCTAAGTAAAATCGAATGCAGTGATTTGCTAATCATTTTTGACAGTGCTTACCCACTTGAAAAAAGAGACAATAAATATTTTTTTTAGCAACATGTTTTAAAACAAGTAGGGAATGGGGCAGCAATAGACAGGGACAGTTGTGAAATTATCAAAATCATCTGTTCTACAGGGACAGGTTAATTGGCAACAGGTGATAGTGTCATGATTGGGCATCCTCAAAAGGCTCAATTGCTGACTAGCAAGGATGGGCGAGGTTCCCCACGTTGTGAACAACTGCGTGGGCAAATAGTCCAAGAATTGACGGATTTCACCATCTACAATCCATAATATCGTCAAAAGATTCAGATTATAGTTACTTATTTTATGTATCCATAAAATATACCTTGGTGATATATTTAGGTTAGTAGCCATTTACTGAACAAATGAGGCAGTGTATGCACGAGGTATGCTGGTATAGACGTCGGCATGATCAGAATGCTGCCTGTTCCAACAATAGGTGAATCTGGAAAATGTGAACAATGAGAGTGGTTCAGTTACATAGTTTTCTCATCCAGTACTGTGCTGGAGACTGCAAAGCCCCACGAATGTGTCAAACTTAATGATGAAGAAAAATGGAGCATGCGTGTTCAGCAAAGCCCAGTCCGGGATATGGGACAGTTATAAATATTACACTGGGGAAAAAGGGGAACAGAAGCAAGGCAATTTAACAAAAACAAACAGTGCTCACATTCTTAATGTAGATGTTCAGGCAGGTTTTTGACATTGAGCACAGATAGGCTGCTGTGTAGATCTGCCTCTTCTTTGTAACTTAAACATGGGTAATTAGAGCAATTTACAGCTGTCGGTGAATTATTTCTTTGTTTTTTGCTCTCCCCTAGAAGTTCCTGAGACCAAGATTGCAGATCACCTGGAGGAGAAGGACATCTGCAGTTTGAAAGAGGAAATAGTAAGTAGAGTCTAAAAACCAGCTGGGAATCAGTGTGAATATTTAAACATAACTGGCTTGTTTTGAACCAACTGTTCTTTATTTAATTTGGGAAGTAGAAAGTGTAGTTTAACCATAATTTCAGTCACAATTTTATTTTATTTTCATACTGGGACAACAGTTAACATGTGTTTTGCAATCTTATGCCCCTCTAGCTATTTTTGCTGCAATGATCTAATAGTTTTTACTCTCGCGATATTTGCCTAAGACAACCACACTTGAACCTTCAGGCTATACAAATATTTGATTAATAAAATCCACTTTAACATGAACTGTTTTCCCTGAGCATTCCCAGCAAATATTGTGATCCTAAATGAAACACAAAAACGCAGCAGAAGTAGTGAGGTGTGATGTGCCATAAGGAATCTGCATATGAAATGTGAGGATCGTGGATGTTCTTGTCAGATCTTGGACTGAGCACACTGTGTGTTCTCTGCATGTTCCACAGAGTGAGATATCCATCAGCCAAACAACAAAGGTGACCAGCAGTGAGGCCCCAGACTTTGCAGCGCTGTCCCAGGACATCATCCCACAGAGTGAGATGGACAAGGCCGCAGTACTCACCCTGATCAGGGAAGAGGTACGTCACACACAGTCAGAGACAGCACTCGTTTAATGGAGTTAATCTGATGATGGTTAATTCATAGATCTCAACATTTTTTCTCTTCATGCCAAATCAGATCATCGCTAAAGAGATCGAGGTCAACGAGTGGAAGAGGAAGTACGAGGAGAGCAGAGTTGAGGTTATGGAGATGAGGTACGAAGCTTTAGTGTTTCCACTGAACTTTGCTTCCCATTTAGAAATATTACAGTGCAAAAATATAAACGATTTAGAGGAAGTAAGTTGACACATGGTGTACTTTCTATCCTTTCTCTTGACAGGAAAATAGTGGCAGAATATGAGAAAACAGTTGCACAGATGATTGGTAAGTTGCTGCCACCTGGTGGGGATATATCACCCATGGGTTTGTTTGGTTAACCGGCACCTCATGCATCTAAAATGCCTTACTATAAGTAGCCTGTGTATTTCAGGACCACTCCCCCAACATTGTGACTCTTACTCTTATGCATTACACAAGGACGCACTGAACTTTAAATGTCTACAGTCAAGTACATTTTTGTTGTGTTGAGTCTGTAGTAGTACAGTGACAATTAGGTTCATGTGTCAATTTCTCTACTTTTACTGAGAGTGTTTACATCTTCATCAGAGAAAGTTTACCTGGTCTGTCAAGTATATCCCATTTTTAAAAAAACAAAACTTATTATTTGTATGTTTTGGATCATTGTCCTCCTACTGTCTTAAAATTACAGAAGTACTAGTATAAAAAGGGCTACACCCAGTATGGATATGAACACACTCAAGCACCTACAAGAGTTGGCACTAATCTGCGTTTCATTACAACTTCCCCTTATTCACTTCCCTCCTGCCCTTGGTGTTATGTAAGAGCGTATGTCACACAGAGGCCACTTTAAGAGCAGAATGAAAGTGTGTGGGGGATTTAAATGGACTGCACTTACCCTTTGTAGATTTTCAGCACCGAACTATCATGGATCGGCTGCCAGTTGTAGGCTTAGAGCTATACTGCTTTTAATAAATAATCTTAAATACCTTGAGACTCATTTCAGCGAGGCAACCATGTATTTACAGATAATGTTCCGAATAAATAAATCACACAAGATGAAGAGTAGCTAGCTACAACAATCTAAGTAAATATAATAGTAGTTAATAGTTCATTGTCCCCGATAAATAATAGTAAAATGACTGAGTTTTACTTAATTTACTGCCACCTGACCATGTATCTCCTCGCACCAAATGCAAAACTGCAATGCATTGTGGGCAATTTACACCTCTGGAGTGGTTTTCACTGTTGACTTGACCCCTCAGCCATCTGAAGTTCAAGTCCACCAAGTTCACTTCAGTTTTTCAGACAAATGGAACGACACTTGTGATGGCAGTGCAGAGGGAAAGTCAACAAGGGCATGTTTAAGACTGTCGGAACGCAGCCTTATTAGAGACTCTGTTTAATGTCAAACACAGTGTACTGGACTAGATTTCAGATCTAAAACAATCGAAATATACCACTGCTCTGCAACTGTCTTTGGTTGTATTGTTGCATTAACATGTGGTATACAGCTTTTATTTCCTTCAATCTGGTATCTTGACTCCTCTGATGTTTGCAGAGGACGAGCAGCAGCAGAAGACCCTGTCCTGTAGTAAGTCAGTCAGGCAGTTGACCATAGAGAGGGATCAGGCCATAGCCGACCTCAACTCTGTGGAGCGCTCCTTCGCCGATCTCTTCAGGAGGTATGAGAACATGAAGGGAGTCCTGGAGGGCTTCAAGAAGGTGGGTAGAGCTACAGTATGACTCTCATGGGATGCATCAGCTCCCACAACCACATAACAGTCAGATCATTGATTATGTTCCTCTATCTCTCCAGAATGAGGAGGTGCTGAAGAAGTGTGCGCAGGACTACCTGATGCGGATCAAGCAGGAAGAGCAGCGATACCAAACCCTCAAAGTGCACGCTGAGGAGAAACTGGACAAGTAAGCCTCCATGCCTGCAAGATAAAATCATTGGACAGGTTTTTTAAACCTGAATATCTATTTACATTTCAAGGCTAGATTCTCATGTTGACGTCCTATCTCTTGTCTCCTTCACTTCCTGTCTAATAGGGCTAATGAGGAGATAGCCCAGGTACGTGCCAGAGCCACCACTGAGGGTGTCGCACTAAATGCCAGCCTGAGGAAGGAGCAGATGAAGGTGGATTCCCTTGAGAGAGCTGTCCTTCAGAAGGTAGGGCATCTGCAAACATGATTAAAATGGATTAATTGTGTTTAAGGCAGGGTATGCTGGAAACACAATCTGGATAATTGAGGTTAAACACCTTTCACTGAGAGTGTTGTTTGCCTGTTGGCTCATAGGTTTTTTCTCATCAAGTCTAAAGTGTGGTAACATGTGTCAAACAAGGCAAGTTCTAACACCAATGAGTTAATTGTGGTATGTGTGAATCATTACTGTGAGCAAGTAAGATCACAGGTGAGCTCTCCTTTGGGCTTTTTTTCACCAGATAACAGCACTATTGTTTTCCAAGGTTAAGACCACAATTCCCACAAAGCCTGTTGTTTCCCGTTTCTTCATTGTGTTTGTTTTGTCTTCAAGCTGAGTGAGAGGAATAAATATGTCTTCACCTTATCTTTTACAAATTCCTACAGTGATGAAAAGAACTTCATTAACAGTAATCTGTAAAATCACTTTAAGTCCTTCAACATGTGCAGGCACTGAGCACAGACGCCACAAACATCTGTGAACACACTGTCACAGCGTCTGACACTAGGGGGCAGTGTTTATACACAGAAACCAGAACCTGGTGAAATTAAAGAGAAATATAGACACAGAACATCTTTGATAATTCCTAAAAATAAATAAGAACACATGTTTGTGTTTTTCTGACTGTTTTATTTAGTATGACTTTAATTAAGTAAAAGTAGAAATGCCATAGTCTAAAAATAACTAAAAAGTACTGAATTCAAAATGTATTATGTAAAGTATTATCAGCAAACAAGTATCAAAATATCAAATATCAAAGTATAAGTATATACTGAAGTATATAAGAAAGTATAGTAAAATATATTGTTCTGATTGTATTGTTGTAATAATCATTGTGGAGCCAATTACAGATACTTTGTACAACATTTTAGTGCCTCATCACATCATAAACATTTTTGTAATGACCGACTAATGACTAACCATAAGTGTCAAATAAATGTTGTGGAGTAGAAAAGTACATTTTCCTCTGAAATGTTGTTGATTAGAAGTAATAAAGTAATATAACATTATATGAAATGTATAAAGCATGTCAAAGTTGTATTTAAGTGTTGCATTCCACCACTGGGTGGTGAACACCCATTTCTCCTCAGTGTACAGATTCAAAGATTTTTATTGTTCCTGAACAGAATGATTTTTCTGTTCTGTCATTTTAGCTTCAAGCCCAATGTCTAAACACGGTTCCTCTCTCTGTCTCTCACAGAATCAAGAGATCGAGGAGCTCACGAAGATCTGCGATGAACTTATCGCCAAACTGGGAACAGAATAAGAGGCCTTTAAATCAAACCGCAGCATTGACGTAAATTCATACATTATCACATTTAAGCACAAGTCCACCTTTCTTTCTCTTTGCTCATATGTTTTTTTAAAAAAACACATTCAAAAATACAGAACTACTGGTATTTTTATCTTTGCAGACTGAAATATGAAACCAGAACAATAACTGATCATTGTGTTATTGCATGTCATGGCCGTTTAAGAAGCACAAATTTATCATAAGATATATTTTATTTTGAAGGAGAAGCACCACGACTTAGTGTCTTTAATTAAGGATCTACAGTAAAGACTCATTTTATGGTTCAAGTAATCATTCGTTTTGAACTATTCTTGGGAATGTGTGCATTTGAGAAACAAAAACAGCTATTTTGTTGTACTCCATTACCGTTTTATACAGCATGTTTACAGTAAAACTGTAGGGAATGATATGGGAACTAAGGGAAAGACGATGTGGATACACAGCACAGACATCTTTGACCACAGTATGTCTACATGTAAGTACATGTGTTGATGATACAATCTTCAGAAAGGACTAATCTCTGTATTGAGTGCCTAAACTGATCATAGTGTATTAGTTTTCTGGCCTATAGATATTTCTTGCTTCCATTTCTTTTGTGATACAGTTTAATTCTGCTGCTTATCTCTTCTTTCATAAGCAAATGAACTGAAAGTCATATTACAGAGTATTCTTAAGTTGCATTTAAGGTTGTTTGTGCTTCTTGTTTCACAGGATTGCATATTCAATGTGTGTTAAAGTCCTCAGTTATGCAGAGTGTGAAGTTGAACCGCAGAGTTTTGACATCATGCACATTATGCCCCCCCGTAAATCTCTGGGGTTGTTAAATATTGAGAGCACTTAAGAGAATCATAAATTCTGATCTGTGATATTTCATTCATTTGATGATGGTTTGACAGTGATGGGTGGAAAATAAAGCCTGGTTTGAAGCTTAAACAGCAAAAACTTTGCTCTTATTATACTGTATTATTCAACCATGTGCCATGCTTAATTTTCTCGCTCTTCGTTTGAGTGCTGACAAGTTCCTGCTCTGTCGCTGCCATGTAGATATCGTAGGACTGTATTCAACTAATTTGTCTGTGAGCCCAGATGTTGCTGGCGTGCCTTTATTTTGTAAAAAAAGAGACGTTTCCTTAGTTCCTTCCTGCAGTTTTCTTTCAAACTCCGTTGCCAAAGTGTACTGTATATATTATATATTGTTTATGATCAAAATATACTGAACAACAATGAGTTATAATGGGTTTTCAGTTTTGATGCTTTACCTGCAACAGATGAATGGCGGGCTACTCTTTAAGGTCTGTGTTTTTATGAGCAGATGTTCATCATGTAAAAATGTCTTCATTGCCAACATCAGCATTTTCTGGTCAGATTGAACCAGTAGGAGCACACAAGTGTATTTTTTGGTCGGATGTGTCCCGGACATAAAGGACAGATTCCTTCTTTCACGTCAGCACAATCAATTGCCAAATGTAATTGTAAAATGAGATGGATGTCAATGTGACTCTGTGTCCTGGTGTAGTGGTGTGACATTAGTCTGAAGGTGCTTTTCAATGCAAATCCATTGTTGCAGTACAATATGTGTAAATTTTATACTTTATGAAAAGAGTTTTTGTTCCTAATATTTGTAAATTTGAAGAATTAAGTATACTCAGATGTATGTTACCTGCTATATTTTATGCATTCCTGAATAAATGGTTAAAATTTAATATTATGCCAGTTCCTCCTTTGCCTGAATCATTTAAGCTGAGAACATGACAAATAAGAAATACACAACATCCTCGTTGCTCCTGTTATTATGCAATCTGTCATTGTTTATTCCTATAAGGAAGCCAGAAGACAAATGCTTGCGGGCAGTGCACTTTCACTTATTCCCATCATGCCGTCAGTGGCTTTTTGTTTGTGAGATTGCAGCTGCAGTCATAAATGTATCAACAAAGTTGTGCCGTTGTGTGTTAGTCTGTTGTGTTGCAACTTGACTGCAAAGACGGCCTCCTCTCTGCTCCAACTGTGCTATAGCAGAACTGTAAATCACATTTTGGATTGACAGAAGAAGAAATAAAGTTGGCAAGTAACTCTTCTTTACTTGATATTGCGCCAACACTTTTAACTAGTGAATCAGTTTACTGGAAGAAAAGCCTGACTGCTTACTATCCAGAACAGTTAACCTAATGATGTTTGCTCAGACAAAACAAGTGGCCAGCCTCGTTAAATCCCAATTGCTTTCACCCCTGAAGACAAACCTGTTTGAAGCAGGGTGGTTCACCAAATGTGGCCCGCAAGTTTTATTGTTGTAGCCACTCAGTGCCACCAGATACACCTCATGTTTTCTACATGTAAAACAATGTCTAAGGAATCTAAATCTGTAAAATACAGCTGACAGAGACAAGAAGAAGTGCTCTTGTTGGAGAAGTCAAAAGGGGTCACATACAAAAATACAGAATATATCAGCAATGAAAAGGTGCTTACTATAGATTAATGCATCCAATCAAACCTCTCAGTGCAGCTTTCGTTTATAAAACAGTGGCAGAGAAATTTCTAACTGCATAATAATGTACCTTTGTTTAAGCAGGAAAAGTCCCTTCAAGATTAAAAATATTGTCCCGGCCAAGAAAGGTGGTGGCACAGTTACACAGTTGCAGACATATAAAAAAACATTTAACAATTAAAGTGAAGACAGAAAACAAATTACCAAGACATTAAACATTCATCAACAATCAAAATCGTCTACAGCCAGATGTACAGATGTCCTTTCTTCCAGGTCATTTAGAATCACTTTAATTGCATTCAGTAAGACCAAGCTACGGTGCAGACAATTTTGCGACTGAACCCAAGCTGAGGGAGCAGCATACTCAAAATTTCCTATTGCCAAGTTGGGAGCAGACTTTAGGGGTAGCTGTAGTAGAAATAAATCCCAGGAGCGGAGGCTGTAACTTTCTGTACTATTCTGAAAGACGTCCTCTTGTAATTAGGAAAGAAGCAGAACAAGAATAGCCTTGTATACAGAAATATAGCGATGGTTGAGTCTGCACGTGGACATGGCAGACCTGATGGCAGTTCACTGTCTGACGTAAGGACACATCAGCAACTTAGATATTTGCTAACATGGCTCTTTTCAGTACATGTGCATCAGGAATTTAAAAAAAGATTCAGATGAAATGTTAACGATAATCGGAACAGAAGAAAAACAGAAGCCTAGAAAAACTGTAGTTGGACCAAATACTTTCAATATTGTCGGTGAGATATATTTTCAGTTTTAATCATTTCTCAATCATGTTACTTATATGTAAATGTAACACTTATCTTCTTACATATCGCTGAAATGTTTAACAGTCCTTGCTTGCATGTAAGTCTTTGCAGTACCTTCTCACCACATGGTGGTGTCCTTAAACACTACAATCCCACAAACACAGGGCCTGTCCTGATGCAACCTATAGTTTAATCTGACGCATCAGTCCGAAGGGGGGAACAACACAGCATTAACAAATAAGCGTCAAAATATTCAGACAGGAGCTAGAGGCAAGATTTGGTTTGTTCAAGAGGAAAACGAAGGCTTTGCATTCAATATTTCAGTTCCTTCTGCCAAGAACGACTTGCTGTACAGATTTTTGGCAGCTCTTAACATGTCTACAAAATGTCCTTGAGGGTTAAAGCTAAGGGATGGGGAAGGATCACTTATAATCAGGAAAGATTTTTTTCCTTATAATTGATTTATATTTCACGCTTAGTTACATCTGGGGCTTTCCCTGCATAGCAAGGCAGGTCAAGATGTGACTATGTGAGTGAAATTGGTTCTCCTTTGTGAGAACATTCACTATCATTTTATCACAGATTTGGTCCACAAGAAATGATCTCTCTGTCTTTAAACTGATTTTACAATCATCCCTTTACCTCATCTGAACCCGTCAGCAATGGTATGATGGGAAGAAAGCCAGTGGGCTTGACTGCACTTGATGAAAGTTGTTGTCTACAGCTGGCATTCACACAGTCTATATGGACAGGAGAAACAAAAACAATGATCTAACTGTGGCTAAAAGCGTTGATTCAGAGTGCTATCAGCAATGCCACACCATTTACACATTAGAAGAGTCACTTGGTTCGAAACTGAATATCGAAAATATTATCAAATGGAACATTACCGATGGATTAAGCACCCTGCAGCGCCCACAACATCTCATCATCTAACCACAGATACTCTTAAAACTCATATTTCATAACTGAATCATCAAGAGTGAGCTGTGGGGAAATTCTTGGATGCGGGGGCAGTTTTGAGTTACAAAGACTGCATCATCAATCTAGTGTAAAGAAAGTGTTCCTCCTCCTGGAACGTGCAAAAAAGAACATTGGCCTATGGCACATAACAGTTCCTTAATAAATAAACTGCACTCCACACAAGGGTACTCTTTAAACTTCTTGATTAAACATTAAAAGAGAGTGTCAGTCTCATGCTCGAGGCCATAAAGCTATCATATGTTACTTAATGGAAATCCAGCTCCAGGATCTTTCCAGCTCCTGTAGTGTGCTTTTGTAACCCTGGTGGCTGGACCGGAGAGGGCGGGGTCAGGATGCTGAGGCGTCCTCTGATTGGCTGCTCCGTGTGGTGAGGAGTGGGCCTGGGGCGCGCGGCCAGCTGTGAGGGGAGCAACGCGAACGGGCAGCAGAGTACTAAAGGGACAAAGAGCCGCTGCTCCTCATCCCATCCTCTCCAACAGGTCGGAAAACCACACCGTCTGAGTCTTTGGAAGAGTCTGCTGCTTGTTCTTCGCCTGTCAGAGTCGGTAAGTGTTTGCTCTCATCTCTCAGTTATCTCACGAGCCAGTCGATGGGGAGTTGGTCCGCACGTGCATTGATGTGTGGAACACTGACATCAAACTTATCTGTAAAGTGTGGGAGTTTCTTTTTTTGTCCTCTCTGAACGACTTTAAACACAACATTCGACTCTCAGTTTGCATGTTTATCAGTTTCAAACTTTTTAAACTTTTTAAAAATGTTGTCATCTGTTCCACATTTTATTTGTTCTGAGTTTGAAGTGTCGCAGCCTCCAAAAGTTAGCTTAATCACAGCACGGACTAACGTTGCGACAGTGTGTTTCATTGTTGTAATGCCTAAATAATAAACCCAAATCTGAACAGTAATTACCATCACTTTAATATTTTTTTCCACCATTTTTTAACCTGTTGATGACACTGGACACGTTTCCTGAAGATGTCCTCTGACATCATGACGTCTTTCTTATGTCACCCATTGTGTGATCTGTGCTGGCCAGGGCTTAACAGAGCCTTGATGGTTGATTTGTGCTTTTTCTGAAATGAACAATAGACTACACAAGAGCTCTGGCGTTAACTAGCAAAGCAATAAATTATTTCAGCATGTGGTTTTTTTGATTTTCCAGTTGACTTGACAACACTTGGCTACCTTTTACTGACAGGCAGCTTTCACTTATTGTTTGGTCTTATTGCTCTCATGCAAGATGGCATGTTTTACATTTTCTGCAATGTTGCATGAATTTACAAACAGCTGTGAATAAAAGTCAAGTTTCTGAGCCGGGTTATACTGTTGACTGTGAACATTGTTCTGTCAGAACTGGGTGTGTCTCTACAGGAGTTTATAAAGAATTTAAATAACATATATTCAAGAGAAGTGTGGAGTTGGCACGTGCTGACTTGATTGATGTTTGTTCCCTCAAAGTGCTCTCTGAACTCTAATGGACTAATTAAAAACTCACATATGGTTGATTCTAACTGCTGTTAGAAGAGACGCACTGAATGTAAACAGCTTTAATCAAAGCAGCTCCATCCTCCTGCTGAACGTGTTCCTTTCATGGGAAGATAAACCAGATGTGTTACTCCGGGGATCACCAGCTGACGTCTGCCAATTTATTGGCTGTGTACTGTGTGACGGTGTTTTTTCAAGCTCCGCAGTTTGTTTGGCTGTTACTATGACATCAACTCAGAAAACAACCCGCCCCCCTCTACCCTATAGACGTGGAGGTCTCCTGTCTTCCTCCTCTTTCCTTCACTCCAGGAACATTCCTCCTTAGGGGCTTTTGGTCACCCCGTTGACACTTTCATGGTTTGCAATGAAATACTGAGGTGGAGTCAACTTTCCCTGTGAAGCTCATTGCCGAGCCTCCAGGCATAGATAGCAGATAAATGAGAGGGGCAGCACCCACCCTGCAGGAGCCCACATTTGCTCCCCATTAACCTGTCATAGAGACAGAGAGAGGAATCCCTGTCTCAGCAACATAACCTTCCGCCGTCACCCAACTTCTCCTTCTCCCTCTTATTGGCAGTCAAACTTTCAGTGTTTTCTCAATATATCGTAAAACTGTGGTGAATTCAGTTCTTGATTCACAAGCTTATACTTGTGGTTGCATCGGGGCCAGTGAGGGGTCTCTGAGACTGCGATGATGGCCAAACCAAACTATTACTGCACAAGACTTTATGCGGAAACTGCTCACTGGCTCAAATTATGGACAAAACTGCCACACGCACCACAAATTACTGTCTGCCTTGGCGACATTGAGCCCTCAGTTTAACAATTTGGAATGTAACTTTAAAAGTCCATTTAATTTAGAAATGTTCATCATAAAGCATACAGTCCTACAAAGGCAGAGAGCAGTAACTACAGGAGCAGTAAATTGAAGGAAAAAAGGGTTTTTAAGTTTTCAGGCTGGACCACAAACTGCAAAAAGCTTAAAAAGCTTGTAATGCTTTCATTTTATGTCTTTAATCAATCTAATACAGTAATTCACATTTTAATAATACTATGTGTAGCTGAACCACGCCAAATGAAACAAAATTCACTAGAGTCAAAAAATGAGATGTCTGAAATGACTGAGATTGGCAAGGCTAGCTACTCTCAGTAGGTGTGTAGCTTTTTGTCCTTTAATGTGAATTGACTAGTTGCTGCCTTCATTCATTGCTGTATGTCGAATAACAGACTGAATAACTAAAATGTCAGTTCATCACAATGGATATTTAAAATACAGATAACAACTATAGTCAATACAGGAGCATTAGTTTTAGCTAAGCTTAACGCGGCTATCTTAAAGCTAGCTTTCACTTACTCTTACTTACTTGTAGTTTTTACTGACTTGTGTCTAAGGTATCATATTTTTGGTATAATAAAACAGATACCAGAAAGTCAGATAGAGGTAACAACTCAATTCAGACCAAATATATTGTTACTATCATTGTAGGACAGTATCGTCCACTGCAGTGGTACACAGCTTAAAACACCTTCTGTTACCAATGTTTACAGTCTTTTGCCTTATTATCTCCTTCTAGACCACTGCTTTTGCCCCCCTTGCATCATGCTGCGCCCAGTTGCAGTCCAATGTCTCGTGTCCACCTTGCTGTCCATTTGGGCGCTGTCCAACGCCCAGTCAGACACTAACGCCCCTGTAATCCAGCTACGTCTAGCCGGGGAGAAGAGGAAACACTACGAGGGGCGGGTGGAAGTTTTCTACAATGGAGAGTGGGGGACTGTGTGCGATGATGACTTCTCCATCTACGCCGCCCAAGTGGTGTGCAGAGAGCTCGGCTTCATGGATGCCGAGTCTTGGTCGCCTTCGGCAAAGTTCGGGAGAGGAGATGGTAAGAAATCTAATTTATTAGAGTATTATCTCATGAAAACCCTCCAAAAATCATGTCAGTCTAGAAAGTCTACAGTCAAAAAAACTGAGGTGAAGGATACAAAATGTTAATCTTATCAAACTGTCTCCCAGCCAACCACACACATTCAAAGGCAGTATATGTCTTCATGCAGTTTCACATGTTGCATGGAAATCCTTGAGTGAGGTACATGTTTCCCCCTGTCTGACTGTTAATACCCTCAGGCACTGGTTTCCCCATTAGAGGAGCACTGAGACACACCAATCAGTCCCGAGCATTAGGGGAGGGGGGACTGGAAACACTGAGCGTGTAAACCAGACACACACACAGACGTAATCTCATCTCCTCTCACTTTGTCGTGTATGAATTCCTCCATTGCTGTAAAAACTCTGATGAGATTCCCAACTCTGTGACTCTGGCTGCTGGTGGTAAATGTCAGTCGGTAGCTGTTAATTAACTCAGTGTTCCTTGTTAAGGGCACATGTTTTCCCACTGGGTTGGCCGCATCCAGCCAGCCACTTCAAAAGTGAAGTAATTACGTTAGTTCCTGGCTTCCCAAAGCACCACAGTCATTATAGCAATTTCAAGAATCACATTCATGGAGTAATACACCCCATGCATATATTGTTGCACGTGCATAATATTCTACAAGGAGCAATTAACAAGCAGTTTGATGTTTGCAGACAACTGTTTGCACTGCACATAAGCAATGACTTAAGTATATAAAGATGGGGGCCTGTGGGATTGGGTTAGGGTATGTTTCTAAAAGTTAACTAAAAGACACTTGCACAACCATGACTTTTGTAAAGGAGGGGCAGGAAGTTTAATTTTAACTTCAAATGTAAGCAGAGAAAACATTCAGCCATTTATGATGACAGAATTACACAACATCTTTTAAGGTAATGATCTTTTCCTGGTGAATAGTTGTTTGGTTTGTAGGAAAATTGCTTTGAAAGGAGAGTATTTGAGGCCTAGGCAAACTGGGGGCATGTGAGTGAATGGAAACTATCTGCGTTTTCTTGTTGTTGGTGGAGACACATGTCTATAAAAGTGATCAAGAACATTTTCCATTTCCCATCATGATGACTTATGCACCAGTGAAAGAAACAACCAAATGTCTCTAATTGAAGACATAACTACATAACGAGCACAAGGACATCCCTCTTGGAGAATCGTGTTTTTCCTGCAGGGACGTTTAAATCAAGTCTGCAATGTGTGAACAAAAATATGTGAAGAAAAGTCTGCTTTGCACCTAAAAGGATGGACTGCAGCTGCACAAGTTATTTAGATCATCTTAAGAACACTGTGCTCTGTCCTGTGTGTTATGATTTTGAGTGTAAGGCTGTGTATTTGACTTAAAGTGCCAATAAAAGCTCAATCAGAGAATTCATGGCTCCCTGCGCACTGTGCCCCCTGCTCTCTTTACTGGCTTGTGAAATTACATTCCCATAAGGCCTGCAAAGTTTTAACACAGCAATTCAGATTTATCACAACTGGCAGTGCTGAATATTTGTTTAGACAAAGGTGAACCGAGACCAAGCTGGTTCTCACTTGGAAACTCTGCTGTATTTCAGCTCCAGAGGACTTGGCTCTTATTGTGAAATTTTTTCCAGAAGTAAACATCTCTCTGCCAGGAGGCAGCTACGTGACCGTATAACATGCTGTCACTTTCTTGGTATGACCAAGATGTTCCTCAGCAAAATTTTGAGACTGTCAGAGTGATGAGCAGTTCGTTGGTGGTTTCCATGGCCACAGCGATGTGCTTTCCCTCACTGCTGATTCAGAACAGCCAGCTGGACAGCAGATGATCCGCCTCAGCCGTGACACTCATTCATTTGGCAGGTTTTGGCTGAAAGAATGCATCGGGTCATGTCGGAGAGCAAACACATCTCCACGTGAGTTGGTTTGTTGTCTCTGCGGCTAGACTTCAGTGGAAATGCTGATGAGGATGTCTTAAACTGCCAAACTATGATGTAATATTCTCATGAATTAATCTCTTAATCGGGAAAGTTACTGGGGATTGAAGCTTATGATCCCATGCGGCTCAGTGTGAAGAGCCCTGCAAGTGTAGAGGGTTTGATTTGTGAGAGCAAGGGTAAACCCCGTATCGGAATATATAATGCAAATATTTATAATTTAAAGTATATAAGACTAATAATACATTTCTTATACCACAGCATTATCAACATATATAACTTTAAACCAAAAAGTCAAACATCATAAAAACAAAAGTTCAAGAAAGCAGAATCACACTGACCATAAAGGTTACAGTCTACATCCATAATGTACAAGGGCTGTAACAAATTATTTTCATATTGATTTATCTCTTGATGTTCTTTCTCTCGAATGATTGATCATTTGGCCTATAAAATGTTTAAAAAATGTAGTCCAAAAAAAAAGTATTGAATTTACTATTGCAAATGACCAAGTAAGGCCAAAGAATTAAGAAGCTAGACTAAGCCATGCTTGGCATTTTTGTTTGAAAGATTAATCTGTTGATCTGCAAACCACTTTATCGATTAATGGTTTCAATTCAACAAAAAAATACAATAGACGTCATGCAGAAAAAGAACAAAGGCAAGTTCCTGTCAAGGCTCTATATTTTCAAGTAAAACCATTTTGTTCTTGGGCTATATCAACTCAAATCTAAACAAAACAAACACAGACTCCTGCAAGAAAATCTTAATTTGCATCTCAGCATGTATCCATTTGTGTGCATCTTTGCCTCTTTACGTTTCAGGCCGTATCTGGCTCGACAACTTGCACTGCACTGGTGGAGAGAAGAGCCTCGCTCAGTGTGAGTCCAATGGCTTCGGCGTGTCTGACTGCAAACATTCAGAAGATGTCGGAGTGGTGTGCACCCAGAAGCGCATTCCAGGGTTCAAGTTCATCAACCAGGCTGACATTGAGGAGGTAGGTTCCCACAGAGCAACACACTCACAAATAAACCTGCACATGTACAGTACACTTGCAGTAAACAGATCCATGTCTGTAACTCGTATAAACACCAGGGCGGGATCTCTTTATCACATAATTAATAACAGTCAAGTAGCATCCACACCGTGGTGCTCCACATGGTTCAAGTATACACATGCAACCTGAACAGATGTTCAGTGCAATAAATAAAAAAAGAACAAAGGTTAGGCCTGGGATGAAAGAAACACCTTATCATAGTGCATCGCTCCTCGTAGCTCCAAGTGAATATTTTCTTCAGATCTGTCCAGACTGATCCAGACAGATCAGTGGACTGAATGTTGTGTCTGTCTGTAGACATTAAGATGAGCAATATTCTTCAGTCTTTATATTTTTGTAGTGTAATATTATGAAATATATCCTAAACAATATACCCAGAGATTGTTTTCAGATGAGATATCCATCATCTGATTGTCTTTTTGATTTACTGAATAACTTTCACAGTCCTCCTCCAAACCTGGCCCTTGAGAAACATCTGCTTTCAATAAGTTTTCAGATCAAGTCCTCTTCTAAACTCTCAGTGCAGTATGTACTAACTAGTTTCATCAACCATGACACAAATTTATTATTGTAGCATCCCAAGCTTTCACCTAACTGCTAAAACTTACAGTTTCAAGAGGTCAAATGATATACTCAACTATACAACGAATCCTTTATAAATGTAGGTATCACATGTTTTATTACAGCATAATGCATACATGAAGAAATATGTTGGACTTTGTAGTATTGGCAAGAGTGCAGAAATAAGTTAACCTGACCAACGTTATTTGATCATTTAGTCTAATGGTGTTGGCCGAATCAGAATCAGAATCAGAATCAGAAATCCTTTAATGTCCCGCCAACAGGGAAATTTGCTTATCCCAGCAGCCAAATGACAGAATATTACAAAAGACAAACCAATAGCAAAAATAAACAATATAATTAAAAAGGTAAGAAATAGAATAGACGTATCAGGCATAACGTTATGTCCATCTGCCTAATATTGCGAAGGTCCCCGTTATGCAGCTCTGACCTGTCAAGACATGGACTTAAGACCTCTGAGGGTGTCCTGTGGTGTCTGGCACCAGGGCGTTTTATAGTGGATCCTCTGGGTCCTGTATGTTGGGGGGGTGGGGCCTCCATGGATCAAACCTGCTCCAGCACGTCTTACAGATACTCGATCAGATTGGAAGTTTATGTTGTTGAACGATAAATCTTAGTGATAAGAATTTCAAACCAGCTGTTACCACTACCTTGTGTATTTTATACTCTGTATGATTAAATGGATACAACCAGTAATCCAAATAATGGCCTATTATTGGGTAGTAAATCAGATGTCTGGAAAAAATGAAGCAGCAGTTCTTCCGTGTAGGTACATCTGCCATGACATAAAGCCTGTAAAATGACCCACTAGTCAGCATTTAATGTCGAGCTGTCCACTCCACCACTTGCACTAATGACTTTCCCGGGCTCCTATTAGTCTCTCCCAGCCCACACCAGACCCCCACTTTGCAGCTAGGGAGATTTTGGAGATGACTCAGAGATGTGAAAGACCATCCTGTCTGGCTGCAGAGAACGCAGTGTGCTCCGGATGGAAAGTCGGTGTGGGCTTGTGAACGTGCAGATGGGAGAAAAAGGGAGGGAGATGTGCTTGTCAGAGAACAAGTTATTTAGAAGGCAGAGCCATGGAGGGGTTTCCCTACTTAGCAACGATTCTTTGGCAGTTTGAAGACAGTCAGTGCTTCAACATTTTATGACTGCATTCATACCAGAGCATTTTGTTTGTCAGGTCTGAGATTTGGCTGTGTTCAAATTCTCAGCGTCAGCCAGAACAGTGACTGTGTTTTTGCTGGATTCAGTTAAGACAACGCGCCTGAGGAGGGTCTGTGAAACCTCTGTGTATCTTTCTCATGCCTAGTTGAGTCATATGAATGGAGGAATAGACGACACGAGAGATCTTTAATCGCAGGCTAATGAGCCCTATTCAAAACGTCCTTAGTTTTTACTAGTCGTGTATGTAAGCAGCACTCTCTTGTTCCCTATTCATCTTGTGTGTTTAGGCTCTCTGTTACTACAGGTCAGTCCTCCACCCTGTAAATATTTCCCCGGTGTGGCTGTAGCCTTTCAAGTCGCAGGGGAGAGGAATGGGAAAAGGTGTAGCTACACCTCTTTGACCATGCTTGAGCTGACGTCAGTAATGGGCAGCACTGTTCCTTCAATCTGCTTATTCACAGCATGAATTGACATTCTGTGCTCGATCTGGAAAGTTAACACCCTGACCGAGTGTGAAGAGGTCAGTGTATAAATGTGAAGCAATCTGAATTTTTGCTTCGATGTGAATGCTGTCTCACTTTCAGGATGATAAATCTTTATATGCTTGAAATATGAAAAGTACCAGGGCATTCTATATACTTTTATACTTTGCATTGAGTAGTTTGTCAGTGTCGTTTCAGGGTAAGACTAAAGTTCACAAAGTTGCTTCAAACTGCAATTATTTTGTTTTTGTGAGGGATACATCATGAGACTACTTTAGAGTATGTGGGGATATGTGAAGATAAGACCAGAACATCTCTCTCTCTCTCTCTGGCAAGTTCAGCTTTGACCACAAATAACAGTCTACTGAAAACATCAGTCTGTCATTAATGAAAACAGCAGCTTCCACTGACACGAGTTGTAATCGAAGACGTTTTATCCTGTAGAATAAGCAGAACTAATGTTAGGGCATCTACATTTTTGCAAAGTATACCAAGTCGATATCAGCTTTCTGAAAAGTAATGTCAGAGTGTGTTCCTCAGATAGTCCAAGCACCGTAAGAATTCAAACCTCAGAACTGACGCTTTTACTAAGGAATACCAGTCTTTAATGTTGTCTGCCACTGATCTGTCCTCTGTAGACAAAAGCCAGGTCTCTCACCTTGTCAGCTAGTTATGTGGCCCTCATAACACAACAAGAGAACATACATTCCTGGGTGACTGAATCATTGTCATGAATCAGATCTGTTATTTAACGTGCAGCTAATACCCTACACCATTGCAACAGTACCTAAATGTTTTATTTGTCTATCTTACCAGACAAGTTGCTTTATTTGGTAGCATATGTTCGTGTGAGACAGAGGGATGAAATTGCAACACATGAGGTCTTTCAGTCAGTAGGGGGTGGATAACATTCGTCAGAACCAAACACTAAGATGGCAGAAACCTTTGTTTTTCATTAGTCGGGGAATTTTCAACCAACTCTGCCACGTGTGAACTGTATGCTGCACGTGTCTTCAGTGTCCACAGGATCATTGCTTAATGCATCTCCTTCATCAGAAGATGCCTGTAATGTCTGTGTGTATATGTTTTCCTCATAGGAATGAGAAAGAAATGAGCAGCTGCAGTTGCCCACCACACCACTTTGTATGTTCACTCCAGCCAAACGCATCAAGAATCAAAACAAAGACGTCACTAGCCAGTTGTAATAACAGAATGCCGCAGTTAAAAGCCTTTGAATCTTTGCACATCTAAACAGGCCAAAGGTTGCACTCCATCAGGCATGACGGTGTCTGCTTACAAGAGTTTCACTTCCTCGCAATCGCTGCTATACAACAAAAGGAAACCCGAGCCCAAGTTGGATTTGCCTCCAACATGATATATGCAAGAGGCTTGTGAGGAGGAGAGTGATCGAGAGGAGAAAGGGTTGATGCATGTCAGGAGGCTGAAGCCAGTCCCTCTCATGTGGATAGAGTAGCAGACAAATCCACCACATGTTCAACAGCTGGATCCCAGTACAGCCTTGGCTCTCCTTTTGGGCCTCAGAGTCACAGCTTTTATTATTCATACCATCACTTTATGATTACCATTCACACAAGCTGCTTTGCTAACTCATTGCATGCAGGTTGTGCATGTACGAATCAAGACTCGTCTCACAGTGAAAGGTTAACATGATGGAGTTTTTATTGGAGGGGCATACATTAAAGGCCCAGTTCACAGTTTGGTGTACACTGATGTTTCAGCTTTTCAATGCAAACTGTTTAAACTGAAAGAATAGTTTGACTTTTTTGAAGTGACGTTATTTGCTTTCTTGCGGAGAGTTAGATGAGTTGATTAATACCGCTTTCATGTTAGCTTAGCTTAGCATTAAAATTAGGAATCAGCTAGCTATCCAAAAGTTAAAAAAATCTGCCTACAAGAACCTCTAAAAGTCATTAATAACACTATTTCATGAATGTTATATCAGGACACATACTGATTTCTTGGTTGGGAGCAGTGAGCTGACAAGACTCCAGGAAGTTACTGTTTGCAAAAGAAATCTACTAGCATGTTACCACCTGTCCATCCATCCATCCATTTTCTTCCGCTTATCCGGGGTCGGGTCACGGTGGCAGCAAGCTTAGCATTTATTTATTCCAGACTTCCTTCTCCCCAGCAACACTCCTTCCAGCTCCTCCTGGGAGATCCTGAGGCATACTCAGCCAGATGAGATATGTAATCCCTCATGGAGGTTCTGGGTCTGCCCTGGCATCTCCTCACATTTGGTCGTGCCCAGAAAGCCTTCAAAGGGAGGTGCCGAGGAGGCATACTAATCAGATACTTGAACCAACTCAGCTTTTGCCTTTCAATGTGAAGTAACAGCGGCCCTAGTCTGAGCTCCCTCAGGATGCCTGAGCGCTTGTATCAGCGATCTCATTTTTGCGGTCACTGCCCAAAGACATGACCAAAGGTGAAGTTTGGAACGTAGATTGACTGACTGATAAATCGAAACCTTTGCCTTCTGGCTGTGAGTGATGGGAAAATTTAATGTTACCTTTGGATGGAGCAAGGCTATTTGCCCCTGCGTCCACTCTTTATGCTAATATAAGCCAACCATCCTGGACAAACATGGTAGTGGTCTATCGTATTATCGAACTCTCAGCAAGAAAAAACAATGATTTCAAAATAAATATTATTTTGATAAATATTTAATGAGTAATGTGTGTATTATAGACCATTAAGCAGGTCTCAACATTTCAATGATAAGATATTGGCCATTTTCATTTTATTACACTGATTTTAATGTACCAGTCTGAGATGAGGAGTTTGTGTGCATGTGCATACTTCTAGTCTACCTATAGTAATGATTCTTTTCCTCTTTGTTGCCATGATGGCAGCAGTACACTGATGGATATTCCAGGTGCAAAGCACACGGTTACTCACACACACTCCCACACACACTTCCTTAGTTAAGTCAGTCAGTCAGGCAAACTGGGGGCCAGTGAGGCAGAAAGTGGGGTGGGGCAGATGTGAAAGTCATTTCAAAGAGCCTTGCTGTTCTGCTGCTTTTCATCTAAACTGTGGTGTGATTATCATTCGTACTTGCCATGTTTTGTAAGGTGGGGCGGGAGGTACGTGACTGGGTGTCTCTGGAGCACGTGTAGAAGAACGTGCATCGCGGCTGGAAGGCTGAATAAAGCGGAAGAAATGCACAGTAGTGGAAGCATTAGTCAGACTCTGGCTAGACCAAAGTCTCATGTTCACACATCTACTTACTGAGGGGGGCCCAGTCAGAAAAACAAGTCTGGTCTCCAGTCGGAAAGAGTTCAGTAATGGCCAAAGCCCACTTCAGAGAATAGTAATGAATTGTGCTATATGAGGAATGTTTGGGAATCTTTTTTTTTTAAACTCACCACTTACAAACAGAACCAAGAATACGTGACTTTATTTGAGAAGTATTGCGACATTTGTTTTGAGAAATGGATGATGATTCATGTTTGTTGTAGTAATGCTGGCTTTTTATTTTTATACCACAGACAGTAATGCTTTTGTCAATTCCAACTAACTATACTAGTCTAATCTAATCTAGTTATTTTAATGATTAAATATTGGCTCTTTATACAAAAAAAGCTGCAGAAGGAATGAATCACAGTTCTCTGTAAAGTTTCATCATCTTACAGTAACTCACTTACTGTAGAAGTCCAGTTGAGAATTCACTTCAGTGTGACCTGCAGATTGGAAAGTCTAAAGCCTAAACGCATTACATACTTCCCTTGCACATCAAGGCAGCTCTTGTTTCCAAAACCGTCACAGTTTGGAGTCAAACTGATCATGATGATAAACATTCACATTTCCTGTACTTCAAGGAATAGTTTGACTTTCTGGGAAACATGCTTTTTTTGTATTCTTTCTGAGTGTTCGATGAGAATATACTGCTCTCATGTGTGGGCTTGAAATATGAGGTTACTATTAGCAGCTGCTCAGCTTAGCTTAAAGACTGAAAAATTCCACTCTTACTCTTTGGTTTTTGTGTGTATATAATGAATAAGATATACTTTTATAATTACTAACCTTTAAAAGTGCTTATAGGCAGATATAGCTATTTTTGGACAGAGCCACGCTAGCTGTTCGGCCCATTTTACCAATCTTCCCATCATCTGTACTTCCCCTAATTTTAAAGTTCAGATTTCAAACTAGATATTATGTTGTTGTTGTTGTTGTTTTTTTCTCCAAATTTTTAATCATAGAATATACAGTAGAAGAAAATGTCATCATGTGTACAAGTTTTTGTGCTTAATTTTCTAGTAAATTTCCGGCCTTTCTCAAGAAGGAGTGCTAAAAAGTGACCAATGTGTAGATTTGGACATCGGCCAAACAGGATAATGCTGAGTTTATGTCTGGTGGTCTGGTTTTTGGAGGGGAAACGCCTGGACTGATCCCAGCTGTGGGTATCTGTCCTTTTCTCTTTAGTCTCACACGTTCAGACGGCCAGTTTCCTCTGTGTGTGCCAAATGCAACACCGGTCAGACCATCTCAGTGCCCCATTTCATACTCACCTCGTACCCCTTGTCCTGTCTGGTATTTCTCTCTTCTCACCTTGCCTCCCTTTGATTACACACATTTACTGTTTGATTTCATGTTCTGTATCAGGAGAACCAATGTTCAGCCAATATATGAGTGTGGTTTTCACATCTGTCTTCTTTTTGTTGCTACTTGTTTTTAATTAGCTTAATGTTTTTTATAGTATAATTAGAAGTAATCCTTTTGAAATTATTTTTATTGAAGCAAAGTCAACCAAAGCACTAAGATAGCTCCTAAACTGAGAACAGCAGATCCCTGATCGTGATCACGTTTCTTCACCTTTCCATCCTGCCAGGCGCAGACGGAAAACACTCTGTCATGCCATAGCCTGCAGGAATCTCTCCGTGAAAGAGTGGTTTTTACCCACTCAAACCGCTGCGGTCAGGGGAGGACTGGGGTCACTGTAGAAACAGTCTGACTCGCTCGTTGCTCCTCCTGCATTTCAGTCTTTACTGTTTAGAGACCTTGAAGCCTTGAACATTCCCCGAGGCTGACGCCATCTCAGGAAACCACCCTGTGGGCGAACGTTTAATATTTCTGGGAGACATGCCTGGATGTTGGTTTTTTTGCAGAGTTAAAGAAGCTGGCTGTTACGAAATTACTAAGCTCAGCATCTGCATACCACACTGCAGCTCAGAGTTTTGGCTCTTTTTGAAACTTCACACCCAGCCAGGAGCAAACTGCATAACTTGGACCAAATATGAACAATGGCAGAGTATTTAGAAGGCTCTTTCCTCATAAAGCCCCAGAGGTCAAAGGTTACCATTCCTTCCTGATTTAGGGGTCTTCAGGACACATGATACTAATTGTGATTGGTGACCCCAGTTTGAACAACTGGCTTTACTGCCCTTTACAGAAGACCACCCGCATTCACTCCCCAGTCCACCGCAGCATCAGTCTTTGAAAACCTGATCTATAATTAAAATTTCATAGATAATGTTTTTCTTTTAAACTTCCCCTATCAGTGCTCTCTGTTTTCTGATTGTCCAAGAAATCCAAGATGAAGAGGTGAGAAGCCTTTGAATAGACATTTGGCCTGGATTTCTCCTTCACGTCTCCAAAGAGAAAAGACTAGTGATTCTCTATTTGTGCTCTACTGGATCGTTCCAGCTTCTTTGCCTCACTGTTATAACGACCCTGATGTATTTTATGTCATACATCAATGTCCAGTAACTTTTCACCAACTATGTAACACTTGTTAAATACTATTTATTCCCTTTTTTCTGAGGAAACCAAAACACTGTTGGCTGGGTCTGCCAGATCCATGCTGCCAGGTTTGATGTATTGAGTCCACCAACTCCCTGTGGGCCAGTACATCACAGCTCTAAACTCTACTGATGTAACAAAGATGGAGGAAAAATTCCAGACATTCATCCAACCTCCTAAAGGCCTCTCTGCAGCACTCAACAAGTTTAAACAAAGATTTCATTGACAGATTTTTCAGCTTAACTTTTTGTATTTTCAAGCATATGTGTAAACTGCATCCCTAAAAGGCCACAGTGGGATTTCAAACACATTTCATTCCCTCAAACAACACACTTCTTTTATGACTCATGGACTGTACTGTATTTACAATATATCAAGTGCAACAGTATGCGTAAAATCCAGACTACAAATAACCAACATCATCCTTTAAATAACATTCTTGTCTTTTAGACAACTCTCAGAAAATTTGAGATTATGTAAACCTCACTTATTATATAAACAGTGTTATAAAGCAGTGACTCCATGTCAGTATAGTTGATGAAAGCTTCAAGGTAAGCTTCAGTAAGTTGAATGTAAAGTTCTATGGATACATGATTTAGAGGGAATTTTACAGATGACTGCACTGAAACGCAACAGCATTGCAACGGAATGCTGTAAAGTATTTCATGAACATAAATTTCCACCATGGACTTTTATGGGCTCCTTTGTTTGACATGTTTAGCATCAAAAGACACCACTGAGATGCTACTGATAAGGGGTCGAAGCAGAGACACTTCCAGTCAGGCACGGTTGCAGTTTCAGTGGTCAGTCTTTCTGTACTTTATCCCAAAAAAAAACCCAGTGATAAAACATTTCCTCTGTTGTGTTTCTCAGGGTTTGACGGTGCAGGTGGAGGACGTGAGGATCAGAGCCACGTACTCTCACAGGAAAAGGATTCCCATCACAGACGGCTTTGTGGAGGTGAAAGATGGAGGCAAGTGGAGACAGATCTGTAACGAGGACTGGACTGAGAAGAACAGCAGGGTCATCTGTGGCATGTACGGCTTTCCCGGGGAGAAACGTGTGAACATGCGACCCTACAAGTGAGTAATGGTGCTGGAGACCAGCAGCAGAGTTTTAAAAAGGACATAATGACAGTCTTCACATGAGCTGGAGTCTTACATAAACATTTAGCTTTTATATGAGTTAATTACAGTTTACATTATGGGAATAAAGCAGCGCTATATATACATGTAATAAATCATTTCAAATTCACACCCATGTTAAAAAAAACCTGTTTTCTTTTGAGGTACACCACACATTCCTGTATGAAACAAACACTTTCTATGTAAAAATATTGCATTTCCTGGAAAGTAAATTAGTAAGTTTTTAACTGTTGATTTTTGGCTTTACTCAATCTAGAAATGTTTGACCATATCAAACTGATGTTAGGAAACGTTACATAACCACATTTGTTTACACTGGTCATCACTCAGCCCCTCATCCATCTGCACACTGAGATTAAACAGACTTGAGTCTGGAGATTCTTGACAAGAAGCCAAACACTGCAAGAGGAAGTTTTAGAGGATGAAGGATGGGCCTTGCTGGGAAAGGCACTGAGAAACAGTGGCTCTTTTGGCTGCTTCTAATTGTTTCCCTCTGAGCAAGAGGGTTGACATGCCGTCCTTAAATGTCACTGTCAATATGTCGCCTAAAAAAAAAAAGCAGCTATTTCGTCGAACACTCATAATTTTCATCTGTTAAGACGGGACTGAAGTTCAAAACAAAACAGATGTGTACCTCACATGAGTGAATAGTCACATGGGCAAATCTCCTGATCAAGAGAACAACATGTTTCTCCCTTAAACAGCTCAGCCTGGGGCGTAAAATAGAAGAATTAAACTTTTTTTTAGAATAAATTGCATCTGCCTGCGTTCCAAAAGAAACACATCCTGCTTGGCTTGGTCTTCTGTGTTGTTTACACACATACAAATGGACCTAATTATCCAAATCTATTCATTCTTCTCAAGGCTCCCAGAACCACATTTTGACCACAGTCAAATCAAGACCAGAGAAACATGACAAATAAATGTATTTACAAATACTGTGAGTCAACCAGGGTGATCATGTATAATGTGTCCTGGGATGCACCTGGAGCTAAATGTCTCTATTTTTTTATAGCTCTGGCAGACATGATCTCGTCTGATAAGATTAGCAAATCGTAACTGTGAATGCTTTTAACCTGAAGGAAGGATTAGATGCATCAAACCAGCAAAGAACACTGATTTCTGTTAATCACCTAAGATCACAAAGCTTGTGAGGTTTTACAGCATGTGACGCTGCAATGGTCTCACATCGTTCATTGTTTAACAGAGGTGAAAGATCGCATTAAATCTCATTTTATGTGGAGCAACAAAGGACTGCTCTATTCACCAAACATGCCCATAATGGCCCGACAAAATTAAAAACTCTCAATCAAATTTGGCATCTCTTCAAATTTCATGGACAATAAAATGTTCTTGTGTTCAAACCAACCTGGAGCCACATTTTGTTTACAGCATCTGGATAAGTTGTCAGAACTGAAAGGCTGTAAATGTAGCTCACACTGGTTTCATTACATGGTCTGCGTCTTCTAAGGCCAGGACCTGCTTCAAGGTCTACTGTTGTCGGGCTCCTCAATGACCCTTGGTTGATGACTTCCATTGAAGTGCGGGGGTCACGAGAATGTTAAGGTATTCTCACGACAATACTTCCATTGTGCTTCACAGCATAGGATGAGCATTGTTCATGTCCTCACACTAAATAACAAAATATCCGATTTCCAATAAAGCCGCTCCTTAATATTTCAGTGAAGTGTGGGAAAGAATGGTTAAACATTTTATGGGCTCTTCTACATGAAAGAAGAAATACTGTAGGGCGATTTAAATGGACATTACTCTTTTTCAAACATTCTCGTGTTCTAAGCCTGTCAACAGCAGTTGAACACACCAAGTGGGGCAATTCATAACAAAGAATAACAAAAAGACTGACTGAATATTCACTGTAATGGATTCCCTTTATGAAACCACTGCAGGTTTGGGCATGGACTGATACCCATGCATACCTGAAAAGTTGGAAAAATGTGGACAGTCCTCATTAAATCATCTAAAAAAACTATGGCTTCTTGTATAGTTGGTAGCAGGGCTGATTGCAGTCCGGCACCGTGCCGGATCTCCGGCGTACCGGCGTGACCGCGAATAATAATAAAAAAAGAAATCGGGTTTGCCCAGAGATCTAACATACAGTTCTCTGGATCTCACAGAGGCGCAACTTTCAGTCAATTACACTAAGGACAGGTCTACTAGCCAATCAGAAATACGGTGGGGGCGGGCCTTGGCCAAACAGATTGATCCAGAGAGCAGTCGCTCCACGTGCTGTTGACGTGCACCGTAGTGTCAGGATGGACCGCAAATTCATGAAGCCAGGGGAAGACACTAAAGATGTCGACAAAGGCATTAAGAACAAATGGCGCTGGGCTTGGCTAGAAGAGGTGGGTAGCGATGGAAAGCTCTTTGGGAGGCGGTGCCAAAAGCTCCGACAACCAGGTGCATGCTTCTGCACGTTGTGCGCAAGGAGGCTAATGTGTGGAACTAGCGGGAAAAAGCGCTATCACGGCACGAATCACGAACACTGTCATAAAGCAGCTGTGGTAGCTTTGCCCATAGATGTGCTCTGAGATTGACTGTAGGTGATACATCTTGTAGGACAGGCTCAGGATTTTTTTTTTTTGCAATCACCCCTGTGGTAGTGATATAAACTTATACAAATGAACAGAAAAAACATACAGTATTAAATACAGTAGTTTGTATTCTTGTTATATCTTCCCAGATTGCTGGCCAAGCGTCGTAAGAAGAACTACTGGGGTTTCTCTGTCAACTGCGCCGGCAACGAGGCTGACCTGTCCGACTGTAAGCTGGGCCGTGAGATAGAGCTGAAGGGCAACAGCACCTGTGAGCAGGGCATGCCTGTAGTGGTCAGTTGTGTGCCTGGACGTGCCTTTGCTCCCAGTGTCAGCGCCGGCTTCAGCAAGGCCTACAGGGTGGAGGTAGGTCATATCGTGCATACTTGGCTGCTCAGGGGGGTGCAATGCATAGCACAGACTGGATAGAGTCGATAAATTACCGTGTGAATGCAGGAAGCATTTCGTGCAGAGGAGGACAGTTAAGGTCAATAACTGCATTGGATTTTGTCCGAACGGTTGTTTGTGCCTTCTGTTTAGAGTAATCCCATCTGGAGGTCTTCCCTTGTGGGAGAAGAACTATAAACTGAAGAATATCAGCTGCCTCAGTAGACATTTTATGGCACTATATGGATGATGTTAGTTTGACACACTGCATATGGTTGTGACATTTCCTGAATAACTCATTGAAGATTACATCTGAATTCAATAACTTAATTTTTCCAAAAAAGTGCAGTTTTTAAATTAATTCAAAATCTGTTTGCTGTCTATATGTGCTGCTGCATTATTGAGAAATTCTGTTGAAAGTAATGAAAGCTGTTACGAAATTTTGAGAAGATGTATGCAGCACTTTTAAAGCTTCTACTATAAAGGTGACTTTCCATATTTAGTTGTCACACTGAAGTTTCAGTTCTGTGTTCATATCTGACAATGTTTAAAATAATTTCGATAGGAGTTTGCTAGCAAAAGACATGTGTGTCTGTAGGTGAGGATGCTTGAAAACATTGTTAACTACAAAATTGGGGCCCCTGCAGAACCAGTTTGGTAACCTCTGCATCATAAAAACCACAAATATTTTTTAAGTAAGTACTGAGTTGAATAATCACATGAATCATGATATACTATCCTGTAATCATTTCCTGATACTGTATATTCGGAGTCCAGCACTGGATTACAAACCAAATGTCCAGCTGATTGATCAAGTGGCCCTGTAGTCAGGCATCTGGAAACATTTGAATGGATGAACACTAAACATCAGTCATCTATACAATTACATTATCAGTATCAGTATTCCCACTTAGTGTTTATTAATTATTTGTTTAGTTATTACCAATGTAACATCTATTCTCTCAAAACAAGGAACCATTGTAACCCAATGTAGGCCAAATAAAACCAGGAGTAAAGAGTCAGTTATTTTTGTTATAATTTCAGCTTTCTAATGCAGTTATATTAGGAATATTGTACATATTTTACCAAAGTTGTTTTCAGACAGTGCCCAAGCCATTCAAATGTAGCTGGATATTGCAAGTATGCCAAAATGAAAAGAGCTGACCAACCAAAACCCTTGACATATCTCTAATTCTAGTTTTCTGTGCACTGTGTCTGCAGCAACCCTTGGTGCGTCTAAGAGGCGGAGCTATGATTGGCGAGGGCCGAGTGGAGGTGTTGAAGAATGGGGAGTGGGGGACGGTGTGTGACGACAACTGGGACATTCGAGCTGCCACCGTGGTGTGTCGAGAGCTGGGCTTCGGTAGCGCCAAAGAAGCCTTGACTGGCGCCCGACTGGGACAAGGTACGACTATAGAGATTGGTCATTCTTTAACATGGTACTGCTGTTAAAGGGACACTTGTATGGAGTCTACAGTGTACAAAAATGTAACAATAATTTTAGTAAAAACATAATTTCTATCTCTTATTTTATTTATTCTTTTATTAATTTAGATATTTTTATAATTAAAATAGTAAAGTGATTTGTTAAAATGTTTTAAGCAAATCAAAAGTGTATGTAAATGTGCCTACCCTACAAGAAATCATGGAAATTGATAATCTTTTGCACACTCCCGACTCCAAACACTGGAACAGTACCTCATCACGCACCTGTCCTTGTAAATTCCAACATTTTACCTTCAGTCAGTCAGGGATCATCTAGTGTTGAACATAACTGATCACAGCTTTTTAGCTTTGATTAAGTTTCACATTTACAACATTTATCATTCAACAAAAGTAAAAGCACAGTTTCAGAACTCAGAACTCATTCCCAGCTGTGAAAATGAAAGGTGTGGCCTTGAACCAGAGACCTCCACCTCCACCTCCACCTTTTCTTTGGCCTCTACATCACCACCTGTTTTTGTCCCACTTCAATCAGTCTAGACGTTTAGTCAGCATATAAAGGCACTGGGGAATGTATAGAGTAGCACATTAATGTTTATCCCTTGACCCCAGGACCTGATTCTGCGAAATGCAATATACCACGTCGTTATTAGAATCATATGTGCACTGGAACAGTTGTTCTCTCCTCCGCCTTTTTCTCACAGCAAAACACAAGAGCGCACAAAATGTTCCAAAAACAGGCTTTATGGGTTTCAGAGGGAGAATTTTTTGTTGGAGAGTGCACAAGGTTATTTCAGGGATTTCTTTATGGCTGACCACTGGATCCAAAAAAGGTGCCACACACAGACTGCAGACTTCAAATAGCTTATTGTGTTTGTTTTCAGAAGTCACTGGAGTGGACTTAACTAGAATGCAAATAGAAATGAAATAGCATGGTATTTCCTGGATTTCTATGGGGAACTAGGAATAGTTCTTATACAATCTAAATATTTCAGCTGATTAAAGATGCAAACTAATGTTAAGTTTTGCTTGACCCACTTTGATTTTTTTGTGTCATGCATTTCATAAGTAAGTATGATATTTAATCTGGGATAAGCATCTATCAGAGCTGGTAATAGACTGTTTGATTACAACAGGAAGAACACAGTGCTGCTGTAATCAATTTGTTTTCCTCCTTCGCTTGCCAGTCCGTCTCCGTCTCTGTCTCTGGCAGTACTTTCAGGGATCGCATCACTAGAGACATTCCTGCTCAGTCACATGGGAAGAAAACCAGCACGGAGCGAGTACTCACACATGTTATTGTGGAAACTCCTCTACACTGAAATGACCGTTTTTCTAAACTTGAAAAAAAGATGCAGAGAGAAAATTTCTATTTTTTACAGGCCTCAAGAGTCTCCTTTTCATTGGACATAGCTGACTGCTTGTTTCCTTTGCGCTACAATTCCAGGGAACAGGAAATCTTACATCTGTCTTATGATGGACTTGTTGTTCTGACAAAACACACAAGCAGGCAAGGCAACTGCTGTTGTACTCAGGAATAGTGAGCAGAACAGGCTCGTGTTTCCCAAAAACATTGTTTCATCCAAAGATCACTTTCTTCTTTCCAGTAATGGCAATAGATGACTTCTGAGATTATTTTAATGTAATGCACATGGTATTAATGCTGCACCTGTTTGTCCAGTCACAGTTAGAATAGTCATAAATTCAACAGAATTACTCATATTTTATGTGCCTGATGTGTCCCCTTGTAGGGATCGGGCCAGTCCACATGAACGAGGTGCAGTGCTCCGGGTTTGAAAAGTCACTGACGGAGTGTTACTTCAACCGTGAGGCCCTGGGCTGCAGCCATGAGGAAGACGCAGCAGTCAGGTGTCACGTTCCTGCTATGGGCTTCAACAAAAGAGTGAGTACCTCTTTATATAGTGCTCTAAAACATAAAAGATTTGTATAGAGCTGGAGGACACATCTGTCTGTCTCCGTCCTCAGCTTCGGTTAAGTGGCGGGCGTAATCCCTATGAGGGTCGTGTGGAGGTTCTGGGAGAGAGGAACGGCTCTCTGGTTTGGGGCACAGTGTGCAGTGACAGCTGGGGGACCATGGAGGCCATGGTGGTGTGCAGACAGCTTGGCTTGGGTTTTGCCAGCCACGCTTTCCAGGTAAGGTCCACATCCACTTCCAACAAATCATTTTTAAGTTGAGCTTGTCTTTACTGTGCAGGAGATGGTTTGGGGTTTCGTTTGGGCCCTGGCACAACACTGGAACTCTGAACTGGACTTTTTATACTCTCATTCAAACTGATTTAATACACTCGTCATTTATATTTAACTGTTATATGTGTACACATGTGGCAATGTGTCTTTACAGTGCTATTACATTCATTTCAGTGTCTGTGAAATTGCCTCTCTTTCTTTGATCCTCCATAACATTGACGCATATTAGAAAACATAAGCTATAAATTGACAGCCGGAAAATTTTAAAAATTTATCCCTGAAACTAGGCTTTAGTTTGGTTGGTATAACCGATGTAAAGTCGGTCGTAGATCAACTTAGCAGTTAGGATCATGCTTAGTTAGGACCAGTTGGTGCAAACCATTCCATGAGTGTGAGTTCATATAAAGTATACAGTTTCCACATGGTTCATAACAATTTGGTACATTTTGGGACACACTGAGACATTACATTGTCCTAGAGCTTGACAGTTAGTAATTACAGTAATTTCTATTTCCAATGTGTTATTATTGCCATTTACATATTTGTCATGTTAAAATGGAAAAACATATAAACACACATACAGTGGATGTTTTCTGTTTCCAGAGTGCAGAGTGGGGTCTATCTGCACCTCATGCCAGTCTAAATGTATCTAATGTCCCCCAAACCGCCATGAGTCAACATGTGTGTGTGCGTGTTAGTGATGCCATCAACTCTCACTCTAACGAGCTTGAGCTTTATTGGTCCCAGAGGGCAAAACAAGGATGTCACCATCCTAGAAACACCAGAAAACACACAGTAAGCAGAGAGCATCAGAGATGGTAAACCTGTGCTGCAGATGAGCTTTAAACTCCTCAGCGGGAGGGATGGGGAAAGCCTTCGTTTGCTGTTTGAAGTTTAGTGGAGCTTTCCACCACTAAAGCCTCTGGCGTGACTTGGCAGCGTCACAGTCCTGTCCTGCTTACGTATGTCTCGCTGTTCAAAGGAGAACCCAGCACTCCTTTTTATATCATGAGGTGAGAGGCTGGTAAAGTTAGAGACCCCCCCTGGTGGTTTTTGTGATTTCTGTTTTAAGGCTGAAACCAGTGTGGTACTTGTGGTTTAAGATGATATAGGTCTGGAAAGTATGTGTGAATCATTGGAACATGACTTGATAACAGCAGGGTTTTTTATGACGGGAACTTGGACAGGATCTGTGGGAGGCTGTTTATCTCACTAAAGTCTGTTTGGGACAATTGTGTGCAATGCACTTCTAATGGAGCAGCACGTAAACATGTCCTCACGTGTTTGCGGTTGCTGCTGGAGCACTCGCCCTTTAGTCAAGTACGGGTCAACATTACCACTGTGAAATAAAGTGTCTACTTGTGATTACATGTATATGCTGTAAGTTGCCATTACATAAGAGTTCTCATGTTAACGGCAGGTTGAGGAGTGATAAATGTCTGCTCTTTGTTATCTCAGCGGAGCACAGCCCCTCCTGAGACTCTTTCCTGTCTGACTGTTAAATACTTCTGCAGGCAAACCCCACCACCAGATGGAACAAATAACACAGAGCCTAAACTATACCGCTGTATGTCTGTGTACCTCAACCAACCAGCAAGTCCTCCCACATCCATATCCCTCAGCTCAATTTCTCTTTCATGAATCCCCCGCTTCCATGGAAGCTGATGGAAACTATGAGTCCTTTTTTACAGGTCGTGTCCCTGCGGTCTTCCAAATGCTGTAATAAGGCTGAGTCAGGACTGTGAGGACAACAGAGCTAAACTGGCTGCCTGTGTGATGTGTCAGAGACTCTTTGATTCGATTTGCCTTGTGGGACAACTGGGATAACATGTCAGTAAATTAAATACAGGAGGAAAATTAAGATAATCGGTCTCCTCAAGACGTTCCCACACAAACAGCTGGTGCAACATGATCTTCATCTGTTTGATTCCAGCTAACTCTGGAATAAATTAATGAGCTTATGTAGCAAAGATGCCGACTTGAGACTTGAAATTAAGTCAGATTTTAAGCAATGGTTTGTTATGGAAAGTACCCTTATTCACTTTCTGGCAGAGAGCGAGAGAAGAGGACTGATAGCACTGCCATGTCCATATGATAAATATGAGGCTACAGCTGGTTAGCATAGCTTAGCACAAAGACTGGAAACAGGGGGGGAGACTGCTAGCCTGGCTCTGTCTGAATATAGAAGTCTCCCTCATGTATTATGGTACATAAGGGACGCAAGGGACAGACTAGAGCTAGGTTACATTTCAGTTTTGTTAGTATCTTGTTTGGCTTCGGTTGAGTGATATCTGTTCTCTGTGCTTCTCTGTTATCAGGAAACGTACTACTGGCAGGGGGATGCCTCCGCTGATGCGATCGTGATGAGTGGAGTGAGATGTTCAGGGACTGAGCTGACTCTGGATCAGTGTCTACATCACGGGAGACACATCGACTGTCCAAAAGGAGGTGGACGCTTCGCTGCTGGTGTCTCTTGTACTCAGGGTAAGAAGCTTTTCAATACAAATACTGCACATTTTCTTACTTACTTAGTTTTCATGGAAGACATTTTGACCTGCCACAGTAGGCAAAACACATGTAAATGATAAAATCTCAGAACATGCCTGCTGTGAAAATGGCTTTGAACAAGAAAAAAAAGGTTTGAAATGAAATGAAACATGTGGAAAATACTGCATCATCACAGTTGAATGCAAAGTTAATAAAACTCTTTAAGACATGCTGTTCCTAACCATCACGCACCTTTTTGCTCTCTCCCTCCCAGCGGCCCCAGACCTGGTCCTCGATGCCCAGGTTGTGGAGCAGACCACCTACCTGGAGGACAGACCCATGTACATTCTGAAGTGTGCCCAAGAGGAGCACTGTCTGTCCAGTAGTGCTGAGAACGCCGACCCCAGCTCCTACCGCCGCCTTCTGCGCTTCTCCTCCCAGATCCACAACAACGGCCAGACAGACTTCAGGCCGCGGGCGGCGCACCACTCCTGGATCTGGCATGAATGTCACAGGTGAGAACTACAGTTTGTAGTTTGAATCTGTTACTCTAAAATGATTACACGGGAGGAAGTGTTGTTCATGCTAATGCTGTAATGACTTCCTTGGAAAAAAAGCAGATAACAATACATCATACGTGTGGAACTAATTCCAGTCATATGGAATGAACCTTTAAGGCATTGTTAAGCAAAAAATAATTCACACTAAATACTTAACATCTCAATGTCATAAGAATCTGTCCATCCTACTGGCATTGAAGCTTTTCCCTGTACTCCCTGCTGTGAGAGCATATATGTTATTATGGCATTGCTAAATATAGGTTTATGTATATAAGATGATTCAACATGTTTTTCCTTGTCAAATCCAGACATTACCACAGTATGGAGGTTTTCACCCACTATGACTTGCTGAGTCTAAACGGTACTAAAGTGGCGGAGGGACACAAAGCCAGCTTCTGTCTGGAGGACACTCACTGTGATGAGGGTAAATACAGCTTCCATCTTTCCTTTCTTATTGTTATAACACACTGTGGTTTTGTGCAGAGTTATGCAACTGAGTTAACACAATTTCTTTGCATAATTTAAGAACTTTTAAATCTGTCGTATGAAATATTAAGAAGAAACTTTGTTGTTGAAACTTGAAGTGCTTTGATTCCTGACAGGTATCCAGAAGAAGTATGAATGTGCAAACTTCGGGGCGCAGGGCATCTCAGTCGGCTGCTCGGACACCTACAGGCACGACATTGACTGTCAGTGGATCGACATCACAGACCTGAAGCCCGGCGACTACCTCTTTCAGGTAAAACATCTGGTCTGCCGGTCGAGCCATAGCAGATAAAGCACATGTGCTGCTGGAAAGATCGTCTGATCTCCAGCCAGCACATGTAGACCAAACAGATACCAAGAGTGTCCACGTCTCTGCATTCAGCAGAGTTTGGCATTCAGCCTCAGTCTACTCTTACTCAGAATTGAATAAACGTGCTTGGGTTGTTGAAGGACGCTTTGGCTGCTGAAGAGACTTAAATTTATGGCCTCTCGATTTTGAGACAAACCGACATCCTCCTCTAGAAAAAAATAATCTTTTGGAATCAGTTTCAGCAGTAACTTCTTTTTGAGACAGCCTCTCTATTAATCACCCAGCTACTTTTTTAGTCTACTGCCATTCACTAAATCTGTGTTATTTTGACTTTTGGAATACTTAAATAACATACATGTGTCTAAAACGGCAACGGCGCTTTCAGGTGTTTAACAAACATTGTTTCTTGCTCTCCCAGGTTGTAATCAACCCAAACTTTGAGGTTGCAGAATCAGATTACACCAACAACATTATGAAGTGCAGCTCCCGGTACGATGGACATCGGATGTGGACATACAACTGTCGTATAGGTGAGACCATCGCCTCATAAGGATCTTAATCTCCTCTGCATTAGTGTTAAAATGATTTTAACTAGTGCCAGGTTTGTTGGGAAAATGAGGCGGCATTAGCAGATTTGTGTTTTTCATGAAAGCAAAGTTCACCTGAGAATGAAATGAGAGAGATTTGCACAGTTTAATCATGAGGTTAAACATATTAAAAGGTTAGAATCATGACTTTAACATTAACACTTAACAAGTCTCTGAACTCTACTAGAGGGATTGAGCATCATTCTTTTAAAAGAGATGAGAGATGATTGGTGTTTCTCCACTCATTTATTCAGATTTTGACCTTTAACTTGTGACCCGTCTGTAGGTTATGACATAGAGACATACCACAGAACAAGTCCTGTCACTCTCACATCAGGCACAAAAGATAATTTCAAGGAAACATCCCATTTCAGTAAGACAAAAATAAAATACTCAACATCTTTTACTTTATACAAACTCAAACAATTCTCTCTTAATGGCATTTTGGACACCGTCTTTACAGAGGTAAGATTGGTGTTAAGTGAATGACACAATAACAATATAGAAACAGGTACGGAGGACCTAACACTTCATGTTTCCAAAGCACAAACATTAGTTAATCATAAACTTCTGAAATCTTAAATTTCTAGTTAATGAGATTTAACTTGAACACTTTGCCTGGCAACATCCCTAAAGACATTTTGTTATTTAGAGGAAAACAATAAATACTAAGAACAACTGAACATCATGCATTTTCTTTTTTACAAAATATAAAACAAAGTTTTAAAATGAACTAAAACATTAAAAATATCCATTGAGTCCAGTATAACACTGCGGTTACATGTGTTTTCTTTACAGCTGTCACTCAATTGAAAGGCTGGCTTTTGAAAACAATCCTTAGTGTTATATCTCTAACAGATCAGATTCCGTTAATGGATCTACATTTCTTTCGTCATTTAAACTTGTGCACTCCATAGAAAATTCTAGCTGTGAATACAACGCAAGATTTAAGAGATTTATTTAACAAAACCTGAGAATTAAACTGTGGAAGAATTCAACATTACTTTAAGTTAAGAGCAAAACTTTATGTAGAATTGTGCAACCAATCCAGTTTCACCATGGCAACGGGGAAGCTTAATTTCCCTACCAGGAAATTGAACGCCCTTGAAACGCACTTGAGTTTCAAGGCAACATGCAACCAAATCAAACCAAGCTATGAGCTTCTCCAGTCCCTTTTATCAATTGAAATCACTGTGTGCATCGGATATGTCCATACTAAGAATAATGTCCAAAGGGGTAAGGTACAGCGATGGAACAGCAGCTTTGAGGCTGGCGATTCAGTGTCTTGCTCAAGGACACTTCAGCAGGGTGGATGTTGATTTGGTGCAGGAAACTCTGGCGAGTCTCCTCCTTTGCCATGAAAACCTGTTGTACCAATCAGTGAAGCAGGCAGACAGTGCTGGACGGTAGTCTATCTGTTTGTGGCAACTCTAGAGCCTCCACAGAGAGCCAGTAAATGGAGGCAGAGCTCTGCTGGACCTTCCTGTAGAAAATACAAAGAGCGTTAGATCATATTATGGCCGGTATTGTATCACAAGATGGTACAAAATAAACCTTTCCTTCATTGTCAATAAATCACAAATGTTTTTCTAGTTGTGATACTACTGGTCACCTCATCACATCAGGGGGAGTTATTGTGTGTTGTTACAGTTTTTGCTCGGAT
Organism: Lagodon rhomboides; assembly: GCA_039737535.1. Lineage (NCBI taxonomy): Eukaryota > Metazoa > Chordata > Actinopteri > Spariformes > Sparidae > Lagodon > Lagodon rhomboides. The sequence continues at coordinate 13,407,053 of CM077785.1, read as the reverse complement.
GGTGTCATTTTATCACTAGCACCATCTTTTGGCATTTGATTGGTATTATGCTCCACAGTATTGCTCTGGTCTTCATCGCCCTTTCCCTGTCTGGCTTCACAGGTGGCTCACTGGGTTCGGAAACAGAGGAAACATTCCCTGGATTGCTGACAAACCAGATCTCTCACAGGTAGACAAGAGACGGACAATGCAGTTGGATGGACACAAGTTTATATTAATATTTGACAACCACTAGAGGGAGCTGCACTGCTGTGCTTCCTCGGAGCAGTGCTGCATTGTTGTTGAGATCAGGGCTCAACTGGTACAATGGACAATAATTTAATGGGAAAAAGAACTGCTTGCTTACCAAATCTATTAACCACATTCAGCTGTATAAATATCTTAGTGCCTTCATCAGTGAAATGAAGGATTTGATTTGGTGCTTATTGGGAGAGATGTCAGGGAGGGTTGCAGCCAAACAACTTACATTAAATGTGCCAACAGTGTTCGTCTTAGCCGAAGTTTCAAACCAGAAACCATTTGATCAGACCTCAACCCTTACGTTGAGTTTTCTTGGAATGAATGAAAATATTCTACAGCTAGATCTGGTGCTACAACTGATTCTTGCACTGTATATTTTTTCTCAAAAATAGATGAATTGAAAGGGGTGTGTTTAAGTCAAATTCACTTGCACAGTATTGGTTATTTAAATGCTTTAACTAAAGACTGAAAACAAATATAGTGCATTTTTTAAATTACTGTACAGTAATAATGTCACAATTCATGTCAACGACAGAACTGACAATTCAAATGACTTGTGTTTTTATAAAGACTGATATTTAACTTTCTACAAATCATTACATTTTATAAATAGGTTGCCAAACGTTGGATATATTTTTAGATTGTCTGTCAGAAACCCTCCAGTGTTGAATACATTCATGACAACAGATACTTGGCTTTGTTTCCTAGCAAAGATTTTCCATCAAATATTGTCAGAACTAAGCTGAGTGAGAAAGTGCTTTTTATCTCTCTGGATTTTATGTTCCACATACTTGAGCTCACTTTTAAAACTGTATTATTTATTTAGTTTTTTTCTTGGTAGCTACAGCAGACACACATTTACCTTTATGATCTGTGTATCTCCTCAGCTTTTTTCCTCACTGTCTGAGCTTTTTTACATCATTACTGTCAGGGACTACGATAACATTGTGGACGTACTGTAAACGCCACAAATGTATGTGAAAACGCCTCCTCCTCGTTCTGTAAATTAGTTTTTTTTAATGTAACAAATTGAAGGATCCTTCATTTTAAAAGGGTACTTGTTGCTTGCTGCCTGACTGTTTTTATTTTGTATGCATGGGTGAATGTGGATGAGCATAACATTTTTCAAATAAAAAATGTTCAAAGCAGATCCCAGAACCTTTTTTTTATGATGTTTGTGCATGTATAAATACTTTCAAATGAACCCAGGATAAAAGTGAAAAGACACATAGCAGTAACAAAGACATACCAGTGGTACCTAAGTAAATATGACAAAAACCACAGATTGTGATTTGTTGGCAAGGCAGCCCAGAACGTAAAGCCTTGCCAACTTTTCCGTGCCAAGAAAAATTATAGTAACAGTGGAACACAGGCTGACTTTGAGGCCAAGAAAAATGATTTCATTTCCAATTATTCCAAGAAAGCCATCTCCAGTGTTTACTATGTGGACTTAAAATACCTCAAACTTTGCCACTTGTATTAGTCTGTTCACCTGCATTGGCCGACAGCGTGATCATTTCCCTTTAATATCGCTGCACTCTGCTTCGTCCCTGCAGCCCCAGGGCTCTGGTCACCATCCTCTGGGCAACAGCACAGTCAGTCCTCGGGCGCTCCTTCACCGGCTGGATAAACTCTGGAACACATTACAGAAACATCCACATTAGCCAGTGTTGAAATGGAAAACTAAATCTCAGACTCAATACTTGTTACCTAAAAAAGGGCTTCAAGATAATAACATAATTAGGATATAATCTCCCAAACCTCTACATTTTTATTATTTAAAGTAGCTACAGGGCTCAATTAAGCTACATGAATCATCTACCTGCACATCTCATGGCCTTGGCTTTGGCTTTTTTACTCCCTTCAGCCAGTGCTCTCGTCTTCAGCAGTGGATGGCAGATGGAGAGGGCTTGAATCGCTGCAGATGACATTGCCATATATTAGGACATTTTTAGTCATTTTCATTAATCTTTTCCCTCAATCCCCGCATCACATTTAGTGTGCAACAAGGAGTCTTACCTGCCGACTCACTGGAGAAAACCCCCAAGGCATGTGTGTTGTCAATCCACTTGATCTTCATTCCACCATCACTGAGACAGACAGGAGAGCACTTTATGAATTTAGGAGCTAGATCAGTTGTTTGAGATTATTTAAGAGTGCTTAGATTGGACATACAAGATGTTTTTCTTTCTCAGATTTGAACTTTTTGATGTAGTGTCAATGCAGAAAAAGGAAGCGTGAGAGGCAAGTGAGAGGGAAAAAAAACCTGGAAGAAAACATAAATGCTTTTGTTTCTATTTAGAACATGGGGTAGTGGTGAACTTCACCCTCTTGTGGCCAAAATGAGTAATACAAAAACAAACACTAACATTTTTTTTTTACAAAGATTATCCTGATAGGGACCAAAAAATACAAAAAAACATAGAAGAATAAAGAAAATTATTAAATTCATATAAAATTATAAAAATTGAAAACTGATTTTTTTCCTCACATGCTTCTCAAAGCTTCCACAGAAATGTATCTAAACCACACATTACAAATCTTTTAAGAATGAAGATATGAAGAAACTCAAACCCAAATGACTCGCACCTGTACTCTGTGAAAGCGTCCAGGAGATTATCCGTTTTAAACAGAATTGGGAAGTCATAGATCTCGATCACATGGCGAAACTCATCAGGGTTGATATTGATGCGCTCGTTCACATACAAGGAGTAGTCATTGTGAACCCGCTCAATGGAGACAGTCACTGCCTCTTTCAGGTGGGCCTTGATCTGATAGGACAAACACAAATAACTGGTTAAAATTTTGGGAGCTGATGTGGCTTCATCATGAAAGAGGTAAATGTAATAAGAGGGCTAATCCAAAAAACATTACAGACCAATGGAAAATCCCCAGATGGTAACAGATGGTTATTGGTGTATGTGTATCTATAAAACGTGCAAGTTAAGAAGCAAGAATTAAAAAAAACACATTATTATAATCCTGCCATCAAAACCATGCATAGACTTACCTCTTCAGTTAAATTCCTGAATGCCACACTATCAACGTCTTCCTCATCGTTCTCATCCTCCTCCAGAGTCATGTCAGCAAAACAGGACGTAGTCTCGTCACAGACTGAGGGTTCAGCTTCGTGCAGTCCCTGGGGACAAACCTCTGGACTGTCACCACCATGTTCAGGGACAGCGTCCGTTACACTGGGGAGACCTTCCTGTCTGGATGTGGATATGGTCTTTGTGTTTTCTGTAGTTTCAGGACAGTAACAAGAGGCAGATGAACTGATGCAGCTATTGCTACTTGAGACCGGACTGGGCAACTCAGGGTCTCCTGAGGGTCCGTCGGAGTTTTGTAAGGACAGTCTCTCCCGCGCAGCTCGGGGCATGTAGAGGGGTTTGTCCGGCCTCTTAGTCCCTCGGCTTCGGGATGCGTTTGCAGGTTTACGCTTGGCATGGCCTCCTCTTAGCTCCTCCTTACTTCTACCACTTAGGGGCTCTTCATATGTGCTGTTGTTTGTCTCTGAGTCAATGTCTTCCTCTACTTCATCCCTACAAAAAGATAAGAATGCTTTTACATAGGAAAATAAGACACATAAGACACAACCAAACCTAGGAATCAGGGACTGAAGAAAAACAGCAAAGACCTTTCATTTTTTTGCCACATAACTGGCATAGTGCACATACAGCGTAAAGCAGCAAAGATGGTTATTGCATTAAAATCTGTGAATATTCTAGCTACAAGATATAAAACATTACTTTCACAATTGCAACATGTTCATGGTATGTGTGTCTGTGCACTCACCTTTGTATTAAACCCTAACCTTGAAATTGATTACTTTAAGACCTTTCTTCCTTTAAATCCAACATCAACCGTCACTCTTAGCTGCTCTACATCCTGCACTAAAAAAACAGGGATTTCTTTCAATCTCATTGGTTAAACCTGTTTAAAACACTACTGATGACTTGAATCTTTGAGTCCAACATCTGAAGATTGTATGCATCCACTGTGTGATCCCACCTGGTCGGAAGTCAGTTTCTCATATATCAGAGGTTCAGAGATAGATTTAAGTTTGGAAAACTATGTTAACAGTATCGACTTTAAGTATTTAGGCCTACTTTCAGTCAACGTTCAGTACCTGAGCTCAGAATGGCACACCACCACCCTACGGCACCAGCTCTCTCCTACTGAGAAGGTGGTGAGGTCAGGCAGGTCCTCTACGTGGTTGTGAATCAGGTATCGCAGTCTGCTGGGTAGAGGGGGGAACAGGAGGACACTGGACAGAGACACGGGGCATGAAGGAGAAAAGACAGTAAGGCCATATTTTCTTTTGACAGTAATAAAGCAACCACAGTTTAGGCTTTAATGCAGTTTAGGCTTTAATGCATATATATAATATCTTCATTTTAAGGACCAGGATCTGTTTTGTGAACTGCAGATTACTTCTCTCACATGAGGTTTAAAGGTAAGACAGAGGCATTCATGATGTTATATGTCTTTTGGACGCTGGTGGGAAGATTTACAATGTCATGACAATGGGTTCTGAAGATTAAAACACATTGCGTCTGACCAGTGAAACTGCAAACCGATGTTACAGATGTTAAACTGATCAATCCAGTTGTCAGTTTTCCTGATGGTAGGATCCTTACCGCGTGCGCTTGCTCTTCGTTTGGTATGTTTCCAACTCATCCTTGACTTGATGCAAGAACTGACATATTTGTTTCGGGAGATAACCGTTATAGTCCATCGATACCAGGAAAAGCCAGGGTGGACAGAGACGGACGGTTCCTGTGGACAGTGTGGGGAAGTTATTGCATATTATTACTGACCTAGGTTCTGTTAGCTGTACCGGTAAAAATGGTCACAAAGACAAAGGTAAATTCACTGTCACCGTAACGCTAGCTAACAACAATGTATAAAAGGGTAAGCCAAAGTAACAATAAGTACGTATATTAGGGCTAAGGAAAACAGAAAGCTAGCTGGTTATGGCGTGTTTTAATTTCCTGAAACTACACATGAACAACTCGCAACCAAGCTAGCCGACTTGGGTTAACATTAACGCACGTAAGGTAGCTGTCAGTGTACCGGACGTTAACAAAAGTGCGCTTACCGTTATGTTTAAAGTGTACTTATTTGACTTGGGGTTATCTTAAAGAGATACCGTGCCCATTGGAGCTAAGGTGACTTCATTAAAAGTAACAGACATCAGTGGTTCAGCAGCTAGCTATCATTTTTTTAGCCACCGGAAGCAGATGTTTCAGGAGCACCAAAACTTCCGGTTTGATTACTTCAGAATAAAAGCGGCGTTCTTCCAAATCCATCTCTCTCTCTTTAAAGTCTTCTGCATTTTTAGATATTAGAAAAATATAGATAATGGAATATGGTCAAACGCAAGGAGCTCTGCAGATTTCAGGAAAAGGATATTTATTTAGATAAAACAGAACAATATTTGTAAGAAAAGTACAACAGTTGTATCAAACACCGACTATAGCGATCATCTGTGGAGTTCAGAGTGTTTAAGGTTTCTGTGGTGTTTGATGACAATGAAAAGGAGGATGACATTCGCAATATAGATAGTAAATCTTATGAGAAACAGGTTAACAGGACTGTTGAATATGATTTGGGAGACTTGGTGCAATTGTACTATGACACGGCTGAGATGGATATTCTCATAATGTACTAGATCATGTCATTATTTCGTGATAACAGTAAACATGCTCCATCTTTGAGGTCACAAAAAACTCCATTTCAGAACTTTCTATGCGTTTCACACAACATGATTTCTCCTCCAAAAGTCACATTCATGCACAGATAAGAAAACATCTGCCTCAACAAAGGCAACAACCAGCTCCACCCCGACCAATTTCTTTAACAGTTCTTAACAACTACACATTATTTGACTCTATATTATTTGCAAAACAATATGCAAGTCAAATCACTTATATTTACCATGGTCAGAGAGTTGCAATTAACACAATGGCACTATTCATAAACACTGGTCTTGATCAACTAGGACCTGATTTTAACATCTCTGCATGTATGTATAAAAAGACATGAAAACACATTTACAAACATATACGGATAGGCAGACAGTAGAGTACGTATAAATAACAGAAAAAAAGGATCAGATCAAAATTATATACATCCATTTATGTGAAGCAGGATGTCTGAATACGTGCCACCAGACAGATGAAGAGTATCTGGTCAGTCATCAGCCTATTCAGAGAGGTAGAAAGACACAAGAAAATTGTTTTAGTATTAAGAAAAAGCATTGGGTACAAACAGTAGAGATCTCAGTGTCACAGCCTTTATTTTTTGACTAGATGGCAGGAAATGATGTAATCAAAAATGTCAGAGATCAGTTTGACTGCAGCTAAAAGATGGGCTTCAAGTCTGAAGTTGTGAGAAATTCAAATGTCTTAAGTTAAAGGTCCAGGTGTGTAGGACAAAATACATCAGAAGAACTCCATACCCCCAAGTTTCTTTATCTTCCAGAGCCAATACTTCTGTCTTCAAAAATGGTTATTTCAACCTAAAAGAGAGCAAGTTAAGGGAAATACACAATGCTACATGAACATTTTCAAATTATAATAATTAACAAGAATTTACTTAACTATGTTAAAATGCACTACCAAAATTATAGGATGATGATACATTTTAAAGATAGGTAGAGAGTACTTAGTTCAGAGATGGTGTGTAAAATGATCCCCACATCAAAGAAGAAGTTTGCCAAGCATGCAGGTGGAAATATCTATAGTTGGGTGAGGCATTACCCAAACCTACCACCCTACTATAGCATCAGTGTCTACTTTCTACCCGTTTACTGCCTTATGTCAACCCACGGTGTGCCGAGCTACAGACTTGATCCTGAAAAATTCTGGTTAAATTCCACAGGAAAAACATGATTATGAGCTGTCATGTAGAGAAGAAAAACAACAAAAAACAGACATACTCTTTAGAAAACATGGGTTGCATATTGATAATGCTGATAATTCAATTCATGAAAACATTATCCAGGTGAAGGATACAACTCTCAGGCCTCTTTCTATGGGGTCAGTCAACAGCAAGCCCCTGGGAGCATATACCTTCTCATTCTGGTCCTTGATGTACCTGGCAATCTTCTTTAACACCTGAACACAAACAGACAGACAGACACGTTTTAAGACATACAGCAATATATGGATCTATCTAACCCACCAGAGGAAGGCAAAACTATCGATACTTCAATATTTTTTGGATAAAGTGTTTAAAACGATACAATATCTGCACTTAAATATATTACATTATTAATATTGTGATGGTATGTGTTCAGTGGCTTTTGTTGATTTAAAACAGAAGTAAAGATTCATCCTATTTTGGTGTGGTTAGGACTTTATATTTATGTTTTCTTAATACCAGCTTTACCTTTTCATAGTGTGTCTCCATACAGAGAAAGATTGTATAGGCGGTTAGACAAGCCAGGCAGCCCTCCAAATAAGACTTTCCCCCTAGTTTCTCTGCCTCTGCATACAGGTTGTTTAGAGCCTGAATGGTCTCCTCAAACTGCTGTTTGTCAAGCTGTAACGACACAGAGATTTAGACATTAGACACAATTTTTCTTTATATTAAGTCAACAATCATAACATCCATTCAAACACTGTACACACCCTTGACTCGAGATCAGAGGGGAACTTGGTCTGGAACTTGCAGATGGTTCCTGAGCTGTAGTCTCTCTGGATGAACACTTTGGAGGAGACAGCTGGCTGCTGGAGGTCCTGTAAGCTGTGGGTCTGGATACAGAATCTGAATTTAGGTGACTATCCTTCATGAAGATGATCTGTTTGTAGGGTTGTAACAGTAGCACCTACCGCAGAGCTACCTACACTTCAACTAGGGAAGGGTATAGCGCTCATACTATTAACATGTAGCTATTAGCCAAGTTAATGTTATTGGCTAATAGCTAACTTTGCCACATCTAAGGTCATATTTTCTACTGATCAGATGACAGCTAAAACCTTTGTTATGTAAACCATGTCGCTGATGGTCATTGTATCAAATGATATAACATTGTTCTACGATCTGTATTGATATTAAGTAACGCTAGCTAACAAGCTAGGTAATAACACGCTAGCTTACGTTTGCTGACCCATCAACGCCGCTGGAAAGTACGTCTATGTTAGCCTTCATCTTCGCCCAAATCAATAAATCACCATAAAGATGTTAAATATACAGGCATCTTATTACATGACAGTCTTTTAAAACGAAGAAAAAAAAGACCGAAGAATCCTTACCTCAGCCATAGTGGACGATTCCCCCGAAGCTGCTGCGCATCTAGCCTGCTGTTAGCCCTGCGCGACTTCCGGCTCATTGTTTTCAGAATAAGTGTATTTTGAACCGAGGAATTAAGTGAACAATAATGTGTACATTTCATAACATTTAGACCCATGTATGAAAGTTAACTATTGAATATCAAGTAGCAAAGGTTAGTTTTAATGAAGGGACACAATATCAGCCTAATTTAACGGTCAAAAACTGATCCAAACGTAAAAAGGCCCAATGAAAACAAGTTGTAGGTGTCTAAATCAAGGCCCCTCACTCCCCCTTTGTGTAAGATTTACGCAAATTCTTAAATGGCTATAAGTGTATTGCAATTTATATTACATCCATGTCATTAATTCAAGTGTAACGAGCAATATTCCCAATATATTGGGCCATTTTATTTTGAAGGCAGACACACCCAAATAGGAAGTCTCGAGGCCCACCAAAGGCTATGTTTGACGTAAGACGAAACGTCACTTCCTGTACAGAGAACACTCCAGGCTTCAACAGTCAAGATTTTCAGGAAGACTTGGGAATCTGCAACTAGCAAGTAAACCCTGACTAACTCACATTTGAGCACTAGACGCTAACATCTGCTGCAAACAATTGTCAGTTCATGCAAAAGAGACATCCACACAGCGGACAGTGAGTTTAAGTATTTTTATTGAATCATGGTCTTATTTGATTCATGGTTCTGTTCGCTGTATTTTGATTAGTCGAACAGACCGAAGCCCATGTCGTCATCTGATTCCTCAGACTCTTCCTTAGCCTCCTCCTTAGCAGCAGCTGGGGCTGCAGCAGTCTCTGCAGCAGCTGCAGGTGCTGCGACAGCAAAAGCAGATGGGTCAGCCAGGAAGGCCTTGACCTGTGGGGACAAGAGGATATGAAATTTACTAGTTGTTTCATCACAAGAAAATCTCAGAATCAAGGCTGATTAAAGCATTCTAGTACAACTAGTAGATACTCAAGGGCCACCTGAGACTGTGTCCAACTGACCAAAGCCATTGCTCTTTGTTTAATCCATGCAGTAACTGCTCTGCTACCCATCACACAGGTTAACCAAAGTGATAAGACGCTTGTTTGATGTCCATACCTTGTCTGCCAGGGGAAAGGAGTAGTCTGTCTCCACAGCGACAGCCAGGACTCTCTTGTAGCCATTGATGACAGAGTGGGGCACAGAGGCCAAAGTGGGGTAACCAATCTCAAGACACACGCTAGCGATGTTCCTCACACCCTGAATAAAAGCACAAAGTTTCATCATGAGCAATTTGCAGCAACACATTACAAACCAAAGTGATCATGTGAATTTTGTTTTTGCCTATTGGGGTGTCCATGTGCACAGCATCTCACCTCCAGGAATCTGGCATGCAGAGAAGCCTCTGTGATGTCGAGCACCTCAGGACTGTAAACACTGCCATTGTCATACACCTGCTGGATGTTGAGTCCGTAGGAGAAGGGTGAGATGTTCAGCATGTTGAGGAGCGTGGCCTCGCTGGCACCAACCTTGTCGTTGGTCTTGATCAGACTGACATCACTCTGGGGAAAGAAATGCTCATTAATTACCAATTCACATATTATACAATGTATTCATTTTTGACATGCATGTGTTTTTACTGAAAGAGAAACTAGCTTTTATTTAACACAAGGTGACTGTTCCTTCATGTCAAGCCAACAGTGAAAATCCAGCTACCACATTCTAAGTGTCAAACTCACCAAGATTTCAATGGTTCCCCTAGAGATCTTGGTGGTGATACCCAGAGCCTGGAAGAAAGAGGTCTTCTCAGGACCCAGACCAGTGTTCTGGGCAGGCACAGTCACATTACAAGGGGCAATTGCTCCGGCACGGGCAGCTGCAGGTACCTGGGGTATAGAAAGCATATTTAGTACCATACGTCACTAGAATCAAGTCTTGAACATGTCAGGTCTTAACAGGGCTGCCTAAAATTCAACTAAAGTTTGTAATTTAGTGTCTGAAACCTTACGTGCCTGGCAGTCAAAGGATGATGACATGACAGGTATAGCGAGGAAACAGGTTATTGTTTGCAGGGGGAACGACAACGCAGTACTGCACAAGCTGCATTGTAACTTATCCTGCACGTCGACTGGGTCGTATAATAGATGTGGATTTATAAGTAGAGTTACTCAAAACTAATGCAGTCAATTCAGACTTGCAATATTGTACACCCAGTTACATATTCAGTAATTGGAGGATGTAGTGTGGCACTAATAACCAGAAATGTGCCATTTTATTTTTTGACTCTTATTTCAGCAAGAGTAGAGTCAAAAAATGTTTTGTCAATTAACCAGACTACATTTCAACTGGTAACATACATTAACTTAATTTGTTTCATCATTGACAGTGATGAGTTTTATAGGTATACATCTAAATGATCCACACAACTAGTTGCATCTGTGCCAGGCATTTGCACTCCTGTAGTCAGATTTGTCAGGATTCTCACCTTGTTTGCCAGCAGCAGGTCCCTGATCTCAGCCAGATCCTCCTTGGTGAAGACAAAGCCCACATTTCCTTTAATGTGGGGCAGGAGCCTGTAAAAATCAGACTGGCTGTTAGATATCTGAGCAACATCTACAGTTTAACAAAGAAACAAAGTTTGTCAAGTGTCTGAAACCTTACGTGCCTGGCAGTCAACAGATGACAACATGACAGGTATAGCGAGGAAACAGGTTAATGTTTGCAGGGGGAACGACAAAGCAGCACCAAACAAGCTGCACTGTAACTTATCCTGCACTTCCCAAACTCAAGGTATCAAAAGTAGAGGAAACTGAACTCACTTCTCCAGGGCTGGGTTGTTCTCCAGATGGCCACGGATGGCTTTGCGCATCATGGTGTTTTTCCCCATGAGCACAACAGCCTTCTCGCGCAGGGACAGACGGATGGTCTGCATCTGCTTGGAGCCCACATTGTCTGCACCCACAATGAAGCATTTTGGATAATCATCCAGAAGTTGCTAAAAGAATACAGAGTTAAGTATGTTAGTAAAAAATAAATCGATTTTAATAGTCTTAAATATACAGTAAATTGGTTGGATACTTGTAAATATAAACTTACGTAAGTCAAGTCCTACTTACGATGATTTTCATAAAATAGTTGGACTTCCACGTGGCCCTGTCTTCCCTGGGCATCTTTGCAGTGCTTCCAAGGATCGCTTAAACAGCTGGTTTAAAGACAAGGTTGTACCTACAACAACAACAAAAAAAGATTAATGGATGTAACTTAACATCAAAGTACATAATCGTAATGGCGCAGGCCGACATGCGCTCCACAGCTAACGTTAGCCGGCTAACAGCAGGCTAGCAATATTTTAACAGGCCGCGCGCTATCTTAAGAGACGTCACCGCACTTTTACAGGACACAAAACACATCTTTAGATGCTATAGGCGGTTACAGCTTTAATCCAAATATCTAATTTGGTATACTTTAACTATACAATGCGCTTTTCGTTTTCTAAAATAGAGAGGGAATATCCTTACCTAGTACACGAGGGTCTCGTGAAAGAAAGAGGAAGAGAATGGCCGCGAGTAGAATATATGTCATATGAGTGACCAATCACGATGGAGTAATGGGCGTCAGCTTTACAGCTATTGGATGGTTGCTGTGCCCATAACCTCTGTTGCCATACTACCACCAATAAGAAGAATATCGCTAAAGCTAACGTTTTAACAAGTGAATCCGGTGTCAACATCAAGTGACAAACTTGATGTTAAGACAGATGTTTCTGTTTGTCGAACAGGTCGACCAGTCGATCAGTTGTAACTACAATTCGCACAATTAATGGCGGTGTTAGCAAATTAGCTAACACTCTCGATAGCAGAGTAATTCATGGCACAGCCGGATCTGCTGCTTCCGTCCGAAGTGTGGAACCACGTTTTTGGGTACCTGTCAGCGGCAGACAAGTCCAGCGTCCGGGCATCCTGCAAGTATTTCAAAAAACTTGTCGACCACGGCTCTCTCTGGAAAGACTGGTCAGTAGTTCTGGATTTTCGATATCGCTCTTACAACAGTAGGTTCTGGTCCACTCTTCGCCGCAGGAAAGTCACCAGTGTGGTGATGAAGAGCAACAAAGCTAAGAACTGGAAACAGCTCGCCCTGTCCCTCCCCGCCCTCACCACTGTGGTGATGGACCAGAGCTCCCAAGTGAGCCTCGACTGCTTAAAGGACTTTCCTCAATTAAAACGTCTGGCTATCAGAAGCAGCTCCTCTCTTCTTCTGCTGGATGACTCCACAGTGTGCCACCCCCAGCAGCTCACCCACCTCAGCATGTGTGATGTTACACTACCCAACACATCCATGGGTAGCTTCATTTCTGCTGTGTCCCAGTTCACAAATCTTACATCTCTTGTCTGTCATCATGTGGGAATCATTGGAGAGACCATTTCGATGATTCACTCCATACTTACCTGCCTGCCTAAGCTGAAGCATCTCTCATTGTCCATACTGAACAGCCTCTTCAGTTTTCCCAGACCCAACCCAGGACCCTTAAAGGCTGGTGCCCCACCGTTGTCCAGTTTGGAGCTTATTGACTGCATGGATCATTTATTCCCAAAAGATGCAATGAGGCTGATGCCTCGCCTGAAGCGTCTTGCTGTTTTCTACAGCCACTCGCATCACGTCCCAGAAAGATGGCCTTTCCCTGGGTGTCACCTGGAAACATGGCTGAGCGACCTCCCTCAACTGTCAACCCTGGTCATCGTCAAGGGCCCGCCTCTCAAGAAGTATGTCACCGCCATTCCAGCCACGGTGACCAGCCTCACACTGTGTGTTGGAGGATTATCCTCAGAGGACATGGCAGCTGTGGTAGGGCAGGTACCAAATCTCCTGCACCTTCACATAGACCTCTGGCCCTCACATTTGGGAGCTCGCACAGCTCAGATCCCACAACTTTTTCCAAAGCTCAGAAGTCTCAAACTTCGCCACGAACATGTACCAGAGGAAGATTTCTTACAGCTGCACCAGCTGCAGGATCTGGAATACTTGGAGATTCTTGACAGTCGCCCGCACCTCTCTGAGCTTACTGGAAAGCTCCGGGCTCTCACACAGCACAGACTTCAGGTGACAACCTCTCCTCGCCAGAGAGATGTGTTGTCTTGTCCTTGTGTTTATCAGATGTATTGAATCACCGTCTTTGAGCAGGCCAACTTTACCGGTTGAGCTGCAATGATGAGTTGTCATTTTCAAGCAAAATTTGGGGTTCCAGCATCTTAAATGTACAGGATTTTTTGTTTTTCTTTAATATTTATGACAGTAAATGAAGAATTTTCTGGTTTTGGACTCTTGGTTCACGTTAATAATCATCAGATTAATCAATTTTGGAAATATCTTGAGCCAAAAAAATCTTTACAGCTCAAATTCATATGAGGTTTTGATTTCCAAAATAATTGGATCTTGGATTTACCTCAAACTACAGATTTATCATATAGTTCATTTGGTTTGACTGATCTGGGCATCAGCAGTGCCTTGCCATACATCCCACTGTTAACATAAATAAGTGGGTCCCAACCTGGGGCTTAACCCCTGACAAGGGATCACAAGATAAATGTACTTTAAGTGGTCATGAAATTATTACTTTCTCAAGTAAGCATTCTTTTGATTTCAGGGATCATAACCCCAAAGGTTGGAAAGCTGTAGTAAACATCTAATGTCCAGCATTTGGTACATACACAAAGTGCACCTTTTTATTGTAGCCTTTGTTTGGTCACATTTAGGACATTCATACTTTGTTTTCAGATTTTGTACCTTTTTTCTAATGCAGGGCTAGCATGTATTTTTTATGCATCACACTCAGGTGACCTGTTCATTTCATTTCAAATGCAAATTAACATTTGTAAACTGTTTGTTACAATCCTACAAATCATTTTTAAAAATTGAGCCTATGACTTTGCTCTCTGTGTGTTTGAATATTTTATGAAAATCTTGTGTGCCACACATCTGGTTTAATGCAAAACACTGAAAAGTTAAACAGCAAAAAAGAAGAAGAAAAGGGGGGAAAAAATCACCTTTCGGACACAGCAATGTCAGAAATAAAGTACTTATTTTATTTGCAGCAGTTATAATAATCAGTCAGTAATCAGGACCCATACAGGCTTAAACCCCACCCAAACAAAGAGCCAGTAAAACTCGTGGCTCAAGAGAAAATTCAATTGGTAAAGATCACATGAATGTCTCCATTTACAAAGTTCACTTAATCTCATTAACAATAAAAGGCTTTGATTCTTATATTTCCATGAATTCTTTGACAGAAGCAAAAACTATAAGCAGATAAATATACATGGGGAAAGAAATTAACCTCACAGCTCCTGTTCGTCTTCCCCTGCTACTTCCTGTGAATCTGAATCAGCTACGAGTGTACACTGTACTGTCTGCTGAATGACTCAGTGCACAAGGCTTCTCCTCGGCTTGTCTAATACAGTGTAAACTTTTAACATGCACCCCAGCAGATGAAGCCTCTCCCAGAGTTCAGCCCACAAAGAGTCAAATCACAGGAAAGGTTGAGAACTCCACAGTGTATAAGACCTTATTGCATTGACACATTTGGCACAAGAGCAAACATCTCATAGTAAAAATAATCTTAATGTGGACACTGTCTATTTACTCCTCACACACCTAGTGATCAAAATGAAAGACAAGAAATGTCAAGAAAAAAAAAAATTAAATCACACATTGTCTCATAGAAGTGGCAAAACAGAGCTGCAAGTAAAATAAAGATGAAAGGAGTCATTACATAGATTTTGCTAAAGGCTCGGCCCTGACATGGTGCATTCTGATTCCTGACCAGCCGACACTGACATACAGCTCCCATCAGTGAACCAAGCACTGATATCAACTCTGACAGCATGATCATCGCTCATGTCTCATTACGAACATAATCAGGACTGCGTTTCCTTTGGAAGTCTGACACACTGGAATCCAAGCTGGCACGTGTCGTGTGTGTGCGAGTGTGAGTACGGGGTAAAACTACGGTTATTAGCCTACATGCCAATAGAGCCAGCTCTTTGCATATCAGTGTGAGCACGAACGGCTCAAAAATATATATATATTTTCATCAAAACGGCGACAAAACACAGTTCTGTCACGAAGTCGAGCATATTACAGGTATATAAATTCAGATTGTGATTGTAACGGCGACTGGCAGCAAGTGCTGAGAAAACTCCAGGTAAAAGAAAGCATGCATCTAATCCAAATGCGCAACCACATTATTAAATCTCGAAACAGCCATATTATTAGATTTTAATACAATGATAGAGTCACAAGAGAAGCAATGGTGAAACATGGAAACAATGCTGAACTGAAGCATTACTTACACTAAATTAAATTCTTCTGATTTAAATCTGCGCGATAACGTACAGCAGTAAGATCAGCTTTATTTTTGGCTTGTTTTAAATTGCACCCTCAGTTCAAAATTAATCATAGTACACATATTCTTGCCAACCTACTTTCATTATGAGCTGCAAACCTCTAACTTTATTTGAATGTAAATGACTCAACACACACTGTGCAGTGGGAAAGTAAAAACAGAGTTCCAAGTTGCTACAGGAATTGTTACGTTACGAGTTAAAAGGGCACAGCTGTGAATGTAACGTTTGCTGAAACTGAGAAAACATTTTCATAGTACAACAGTAGAAAAATAAGGGCTGGCTAATATTTTGCCGACTCCTGTAAAATGCACCTTAAGACGGTCTCGTCAAGAGATCTGTGGTTGGAGTGTGCGATGAGTTTGAGCCGTGTTTTTTGTTTTTGTTTTTTTTAAGAAGAGACGAGGACTGAGGGGTTCAGTGTGTGTCTGTGTCTGTGTACATTTCGAGTATTTAATGGTTATTTTAAATGGCACCTCAAAAGCTAGAAAAATACATCTTTTTCATAGTTTACACTCATTGGCCAAGCACAGGGTATTCAACACTCAACATATTTTTAAAACTGCTTAAATCAACTCTCCATGGTCCATGCAATCAAGCAGTTGTCTCACATCTGCATAAAACCACCATATGGTGCAAGGTCTAGCCCTGCGATGGGGGAATAAAATCATTTAGAAACCAGGGCTCCTAACTTGGCCCTCATGTGATTATATATGTACACACACACGAGGGGAAATTATTTTCTTTGCTGCACACAGGAAGAAAAACTCTAAATAAAAATCTCTTTGGGCTCTGTTTAAAAATGTCTTCAGCAAAATTGTGAAATGCTAAGCCTGAGAGGTTGGATATCCAGGGAAGTCCCTTCAGTGTCAATAAAAGTCAGACACATTCCTCACCCTTCTGATGTCATCCACCAAACACATCAACGCCCTCAGTCTTAAAAAAAACACTTCACTGACTCATACATGCTAGACATGTGATGGCACACACATCCACGCGTGCATTCAGACATGTTAATAACGTATAAGACGCGTGTACACACATTTGTACTCAAACACACAGTCTAACTGAAGAGTTTGATGAAGCAGCCTTGGCAGTAGGGCTTATCATTCTGCTCCTTGAAGGTGCCTTTGTTCAGCTGCTTCAGGCAGAAAGCGCACACAAAGTGCTCCGGGTGGAACTTCTTGCCCATGGCAGTGATGCAGCGGCCGGTGATGGGCTTCTGGCAGCCGGAGCACAGGGAGCCACGCCGCTCGTGGTAGTGCGCCTCGCAGTACGGCTGGCCGTCGTGGTCAAAGAAGCTGCCGTTAATGAAAGGCGTGAAGCACTCCTGGAAAATCAGAAGAAAAGAGGGAGAATTTATGATGATGGGCCGATGCAAATTGTTGAGGTTCATTACGGATAGAGTCGAGTGACTCACCCTGCAGACGAAGCACTCAGGGTGCCAGAGTGAGTTGAGAGCTGAGATGTAGTTCTCCAGGATGGCGCGGGCACAGCCACCACATTTTGGAGCAAACATGTCAAAGTAGTCCTTTCTGCAGAACGCCTTGCCATCCTTCTCATGGAAACCTAGAGGGCAGCAAAGATGCACAGCAACTCACTCTGTAAGCTTCTTTTCATCACAAAAATGCAACATTGCTTTTTTCCAAAACAAGACAGGTGTTGTGTTATTAATTTATGAGCAGTCTGTACCCTCTGGTCCAAAAAAGGCTCCGCACTGGGCACAGAAGAAGTGCTCTGGATGCCAAGTCTTGTCCAAAGCAGTCACTACTTTCTGTGAAACAAACGGACAGCCAAATGGTCAGTCATTCAATTTCTGCTTAAAGGTGTGGCCATAAACAATAAGAGAAAAGGTGGTTCCTCATGTTGTATAATCATGTATGTTTGTCATTATCTGAGAAAGTATAACATCAGAAAGTCAGAGGCCAGGCGGCGTCCACAGAGGCAGTGTGGGAGGTGCTGGAATGCTACGACTGTTAGAACATGTTTTCCACTGATAGCCTCACTCATCGAGGGTCTGAGCAAAGACGGTGTCATATGCTGGTTTGTAAAGCCCCTTAAGGTAAATTGGGATTGTGATTCTAGGATATAGAAGTAAATATGTCTTGACACATGATTTCAAAACACCTGCTCAGTTTCTGCATCAGGTCAAGAATGACTCGCTGTGAACCACTGTTACAACCCCACTATGTGTGAGAGCACATGGGATTCTTTGCTTTGCCACCAGGGGGTGCAGTGATGAAAAGGAGGGGTTTTTGGTGGCTGGGGGCAAATTTAACCATTCATCATCTTTATAGATAGATACAGAGCAACTACATTTAAAATACAACATGTGAATGAGCATCAACAAAGTAAATCAGAAAATCAGGGCCCCAATTTTTAAACGACTGAGCAATTATCAATCAAACACTATTCGATATAAACATGTATATTTATACAGTCTCCAACACTAAAAGTCTTTTATGTTTTTCTTTATTTAGAAATTAAAGAGGATGTCTGACTGACAGACAGACAGACAGACAGAAAGAGAGAACAAACAAACGAACTTGGAAACCTTGGCAGTGACACATGTTGGTCTTTCCCAAGGTTATTGCCCACTGTGTAGTTCCTTCCCTACTTCCAGGCACCGTGTGTGTGTGTGTGTGTGTGAGCTGAAAACCCCCCGTGGGAGTGTGTCACTGAGGATAAGGCTGAGCGTTGACAAGTGAACGAGGAGAGTCGAATGCATTGCGATAGACATATGACTTACTCAGTACGCATGTACGAAGCAAATAGAAGTCCTTCAGTTCTACTGCCTCTTGGATTGTGTGTGTGTGTGTGTGTGTGTGTGTGTGTGTGTGTGTGTGTGTGCTCTCTAATAAGCTGTCAATGTCTGCTTGAGAAATAAATGCAATTTCCGACATGTAGTGATTTTTCCAGGAAGGCCTTAATCCATTAAGTTATGAATAAATAAATATCATTATCCAGCTCCCCATGGTACACATGCTAATGTATGTGTGTGCGTGTGTGTGTTAATGTATGCATTACTAACATCCAGTATGGGTCCATTACAGTAGTGGCATCGTGGTGAGAACAGGCTATGGTAGTCCTTCTCACAGTAAGGCTGCCCCTCCCGCTCAAAGAAGTTCCTGGAGCCTATCTCCTCCTGGCAGTGGGTGCACACAAAGTGCTCGGGGTGCCACGTTCTGCCCATGGCCGTCACCACCTGGTGTGGGGACACAGCGCATTAAATTAAAATGAGCTTCTGAGGGGAAAAAAACTAGCTCAGCAGAGAAAATCAAAGCAGCCTTGCATGCAAGAAGCAGAGGGGAGACTGCAAACAGCAGCAGGTGCAGATGTCATAAAATGTTTACATTTTGTAAACATTTATGTTTATATATTCAAAATCAGTCCATTTAACAGAAAGAAAATATGTCTGTGCTTCTTTAAAGTCTCAAAGTAAGAAGGTAGGTAAGTGTAACTAAACACAGAATAGAAGTGTCAGGTTTTATATTCTTCCACTTAACAGTTGCCAATAAAATAAAGGCTGAAATATTGATAGATTGACTGGCCTGAGCCTTAGGACATCAGCACAGCTTGAGATATGACCCCTTCAACCTCAGAAAATAAATCTGGGGTGCAATATTCCTTCAAACCACATTCTCAACAAAAAAGGCTAAAAATCAGATTTTTTTGATAAAAAAATCTTGTTTGTTATTCTAAATGTTGTTTTACTTGTTAAACTTTGTGTCTATGCTACAGATATCACATGTGCATGTTTATCTAAAAGCACTGTAGTTTACATTTAGTATGTGCACCAACTGAAGACTTGTTTGAATGTGTATTGACTTGTATGTGCATGATTCAGTGTTGTCATCACCTGGCCTACGATGGGTTTCTTGCAGGCTCCACAGACGCCTTTAGCCACCGTCTGGACTCCGAGTCTGTTGAGGTCGGACTGCAGGCTGCCCAGCATGTTGTCCAGTTTGTTGGCAGGTTTGGGAGGACCGGTGGGGGAAGTCTTTCCCTGGGACTGGATCTGATGGAGATGGAAGACAAAAGTGGTTTCACTATAGCATTCAGATGTATGATGAATGGATAAAAATAAGAGAAATGTGCTTCCACTTAATAGCATTGCAGGAAATAAAATATTTATTAAACAGAATAAGCTGATGACATTCAGTCCGAGGTGTTGAATCATAACCATGGTTACTTTTGCGGTCATAGTTTATAATGTCTTTGTTTGTGTGGGTCCACTGACCACTGTTCTTTATCAAATCAGTGTTCGGCATATGTTCTCGTCATTTGGATGATGTTTTTTTTTTGTACTTACCTCCATTTCATGTTACATTATTTAGTAAACCTTATATAATTCTTATTACAATAGTCTTACCCTGAATTGCTGGTAGTACAACAAACTGGGGTGGGCGATCTTATCTCATGTTTCATTATTTACAGTACTTCACCCAAGATAAAGTGATTTATCCATTCAATGCATAACTCAATTGGTTTGTTCACGTAGCAAAGATATGCTAGTCAGTGAGGATATGTGAAGTTTAAAGTTAAAAGGACATTTAATATCTCAACTTCTACGATTCGCCTGAAAAGTAGATTGTTCAAGGTGATTCAGGGTCTAAAATCATCAGATCACCCACCCCAAACATCAAGCAGGCGATCGGATATCTGAGATGACATAGAAAGAAATTACTAAAACAAGCAATGGACATATTAACCAGGACAAAATATGTTCTCATCAAAACTAATCCATCATCTTTTGATGATGACTCTCTAATATCAGAAGTGTGTGTGAATGTGTGTTTGGATCTGTCCAGCTACTGTAATGTAAGCAAACACAGACCTTCTCAGATGGTGGGGTTATTGGAGCTTCATGACTCTTACATTCCTCTGAGAGAGAAAATAGCATCTCTGCTCCACGTATTCTGTCTCACACACGCACAAAAATGACCCAGCTTACCTTTGACCAAATAAAGTAGCCACTGGGCCTTTGACCTGGATACCATCATTTTCTAGCCTTCATGTTAATCATCTAGAAGTCTTCATCTAAACCAATTCAATAAAGACACTACGGATTCTTAAAGAGGTGATGGTACATGGCACTCAACTTCAACATGCTGGTATCTAACCTAGTGGGGCCTGTTGACGGAAGTCCTGTGGGAGATGCTATAACTGTGGTGGTAACTGTGCTGTCATGTGGCAGATTAGGTTTCAGTTGCACTGCGAGCCTTCCATTCCTGCGCATGGCAGGACAGTTAGTGTAACAGGAACATTGGGGGGTTACACTCCTCCTGGCCCTAAGCTCTTAAACTCTCCTCTCTCCACAGAGCTCTTGGCGCAGTCAGATGTCAGAATTAGAAATGGGGCTCAGTCTCGCTAGCCTGAATGTCAGCACCAGTCATAACCTGGACTGACTGGATTTCAGACAAAGCTTTAAAAAGGTTACCTGACGCAACCGGGCGTGAAAGGACGCCGAAGGGTCAAAAACAGAGCCGATGACCGGCCAAGTTATGTAGCTCACACACATTCGAACACATACACTCAAGGAAATAACTCAAAGTGTAAAAGAAAGTGGTTTGAGAGTATGAGGTGGTTTGAGTGTATGAGGTGAGAGAAAGGGAGAGGTAAAGAGAGAGGTGATCCGTGCCTGCATTGGAGGGAAGATGGGGTCGTACTCGGTCTGACAACCCACTGATACAAAGACCTTGGGAGGCGGAGGTGGCGTGATGGGCTTGGGAGGGGGGCTAGGTGATGGAGGAGGGGGTTGGACAGGTGGAGGTGTGGGCTCCCTGGGAGGAGGTGTGGGCTCCTTGGGGGGTGGAGGAGTAGGCACCTTGGGGGGTGGAGGGGTAGGTTCTCGAGGAGGGGGAGGGGTTGGAGGGGGGAGGAGGTAGTGGTGGAGGTATCTGCTTGACTGGGGCTGGCTTTTTGGGTGCTGGGGGAGATTGCTGAGGGGGGAGGATTTTTCTCTGTGGGGCAGGAGATTCTGGAGGGAGGATGATCTGAGGGAAAGAAGGGAAAAAAGGAAAGAGCAAAGAGAGGAGAGCAAACAGATAATACACAAAAAGAGGTCAGAATGAAGGAAATGAAATGGTAATAGAAACAAAGTTGGCACCACAAACTGAACTGTTTACTGCCAAGGACTAATACATTTTTTATGGCAATTTGATGAATCATGATATTCATGATATATATTTACTAATTGCCAGTTAATCTCTTGACCATATGGCAAACAAACAAAACCAAACCCTCAGAGGGACAAATAATTCCTGACTCTTGGTTTGACGTGACCTTCTGTGCGCCTTTAATGTCTACCTTATCCACAGATGGATTCACTCCTTCTTCCCTTGTTCGCTGTGGGTTGGACATAACGATGACTCCCTCTGTCATCCAATCATCGGGCGGTTGTTTGCGCCGGATGCTCCGCTCCGCTCGACCAATTCCCAGTTTCCCCTGCAGCTCCTCGATGAGTCGGTCTTGCGAGTTGCTCTTATTCACAATTATCGGTCCCATTTTACGTCGCAACATTCCCTCCCTGAACATTGGGTGCACGTTGCAGGTCTCTTTGGTGCGGCGGATAACTGACTTGAGCTGGAGAGTAGATGATATGAGGAGGTGTGGGAAGCTGGGTTTGTGTCATTCACCGCAAAGTCCATGTTGGGTCACAAACGCAAGCAGGACAGGCCCAGCACAGGACGTCTCATTCAAGTGGTAAAAATGCTCAAGCACTGGCTCCAGAATATACCAAAGTGTTCTGGAGGTTTGGTCAGGCACTCCAATCAAATTTAGCTGCAGAAGCAAATCACAGCCTTCCATCCTATTCAAATTCATTCTCTACTATCTGTGCCACGGCATGCTGGATATCTAAAGTCTAACAGCACAGGTCTATCACAAAATGCTTGCACAAAAGTCTGCAAAGCAAGGCCAAAGATCAGAGAAGCAAAGTTCTTGCACGTTTTTTAATCAAATGTGCACGTTCTTGGTGCGTACGTGCATTAGCAAAAAATAAAAATATCCACCCCACTGTTTGTGTGTAGACACATCGGTGATTGAAAACACATTTTTTGCGTCATCCAATCGTTGCTTAAACATGACAGGCCGAGCCCTGTGAATAACACAGCAGCGTCAACTGCGGCAAGTGGAGACGTGCGGAGACATCCGCTCAGCAAAGCTTTCAACATCAGCCACAAATAGTCTCTACAGGGAGAATTCTCCCTCAAGCCATTTTGCAATAGCTATGCAATGACACCACATGCATCACACCACATGGATGGAGGAATTTTTCCTCATCAAGACACTTGTGTTGTTGTACTTTTGCACAGCTCCTTGTGTACTTGTAGGAGCTGCTCTCCCAAAATAAGCTTAGTCAGCAAGTAGAGAAACACTCCTTGAACAATTATCTGGTACTGCCATTCTACAATTATCATCAGAGATAATCAATATCTTAGGCCACATGGCCAAGTAATATAAAGACCACATGGGGTACTAAAGCCTCTCAAGTTTTATGCCATCAGCTTATTTTGGGAGAGTCAGGTTGAGCGTCCTACTTGGCCAGAAGCAGACAGTCTCTCCACAGCAGAGGGCTGCTGTGAGGGCAGCTCCAGCATTGCATCTGGTGTCCCGGGGCAGGTGGAGGGGGTGAAACACTCGTCCATCCAGCTGGACTCAGTCATGGGTGTCAGGGTTCCCTCTCGACTGAGATCGGGGTAAATTCCGTCCTCCTCCTCCCAAGACCTGTAGTCATCTCCAGGCATAATGAAGGCAGGTGGCTGGTTCTCACTCGGTTGGGTGGTGTCGGGGGTTAAAAGTTTGTTTAAAGCATCATCCAATAAAGGCTCCCGACATGGCCATGTTAAATCCAGTATATCACCTCCCTGCCTTTCTGAAGGGGGGGGAGACAGGCTTTTTGATGGTACAGCAGCAAGTTGAACTGGTGAGGCTCTGGGACTGCTGGTGCTCTGAACTGTGTACATTTTTCTGGTGACTAAAGCAGGGCTCTTGAGAACTGCAGTTTCAGTCTTTGGAACCGTTACTGGACTTGAAAGTCTTGGGAGTATTATTGGGCTAGCATTCTTTGGCAATGTTTCAGGACTAGAACACTTTGGTACACTTGTGTAGGGACTTGCGGTCTTTGGAACAGGACTTGAAAGTCTTGGAATTGAAACTGGACTAGCACACTTGCGAACTGTATCTGGACTAGCACTGTTTGGGATGGTTATCGGACTCGACACAGCAGGGATTGGCACTGGACTTGAAAGCCTAGGGACTGTAACTGGACTAGCAGTCTTCACCTCTGGACTATGACTTACAGGAACTGGACTGTCGTTTTTACGGATTGGGCTTGGACTCTTGTCAGACTGACTTAGACTGGAGAATTTAAGATCAGGTGGACTCGGACTCTTGGCTTTAAGAATGGGACTACGGTTCATAGACACTGTGACAGGACTAGGGCTCTTCGAAACAACTACTGGACTTGAACTTTTTCCAAGTGGACTTGAGACTTTAGTGATTGACATTTGTGTAGGACTGTTGCCTTCAGTTTGACTAGGAGGATTTACAGTACTAGAGATACTAAGACTCTCCACATGAGAGATCTCAGAGATGACACTGCCACTGTCATCTGACTGTTTGATCTGGGAGTAATGAAGGCTCTTGGACGAAGCAATCACTACATTGGAACCAGATGAAGCTGTAGGGGCTGAACTGCCATCTTCATCGATATGAAGTTCCAGTGGAAGAGGGGTACAAGAGGGAGTAGTGAAACTCGAAGGTATAAGAGTATCCACTGAACCATTTATAGGATTTAATGATGGGGTGGTTACTGCTGGTACAACTGGTGAACCAGCTACCAATGAAGGGTCGACTGCCTCCTGATTCACAGACAGCTGAGAGCCAGACTGAATAGGGTGCAATAATGTAAAGTATGTCCGAACAAAGACAAGACATACACAGTAGTGGAGAAAAGAGAAAGAGAGTAGGGAAAACAGATTGAGAATGAAGGGAAGGAACTGAAAGTTGTCTCACACACAAAGCCAATCAGGGACAGAGCTCACTCAGAATGTCTTAAGAAAACTTTCCTAAAATACCCTTATCTTAAAATAAAGTAAATAAACTGGATGAGTAAATTTGTTGCCCTCAGACATCCTGGGTCAGATAGAACCACTTAAAATCACTAGAATGGACACTTCTTTGACAAAATTTCCACAAAACTGATCATTGTAATTTTTATAAAGATAATATTTATTGCTATGTGTTGATGGGCTTTAAGCGGAAATTGTATTGGATTGCATTATGCTATGTTGTCAATATAAGTTGATTTTGCAACCCCACAACTTCCTCTATGACTGCAAACTCACTACAAAATGACTGCAAAATTGCACATTCATACAAATAAAGCACAAAAAAACAACTAAAATGTCATCTGGTAAATGACTTTGATCACGTGTGACATGTTTTTTTCTTTAAAGATGGTTAATTAGTGGTCAGTTTTAAAATATTTTGTTCTAACTAAAAAAGGCCAGTGCAAAGAAAGGCCAGGGTAAATAAATAGTTGAGGTAAGTCAAATCAATATGCCATTTCAACAGGCAAAGGATTACTTCCACAAAGCCTTATGACCCAACATCTACCCAGTTGTGAGGCATACTCACATTGCTTTGGACTTTAAAGTCAGACAGGGAGGCCATTAGCTCATCCAGCTCTCGTGTGGCAGAGGAGGCAGACATTCTGGCTTGCTGCTGTGCTGGTGTTTCCTCTTGTCCATCTAATTGTTCATCTGACACAACCAACGGTGTGGGACTGAAGAAGAAAAGTAAGCAATGAAGTAAATGTTTGGGCTTTTCACGTTAAACATTGATACCTACTTTGAATTTAACGAGTTGTTGCTTACATAGGTGAGGGCACAGAGCTTTCCAGCTCATCCAGAAGGCTCTCTACACTTGGTCGTACGTCCTCTATTCCTCGAGTTGCCGTACTGCGTTTGGGTTTCTCCAGTATAGGTGGTGCAGTCTTGCCTGCAGTGGAGACTCCATTCTCCTGGATATTGTGGATGATGCTGCTGGCAGGCAGCGGGGGAGCTGCTTCTTCTATTACAGTGGGAAAATGCTAAATTAATTTCCTTAAGTGCATTAGTTTCTTGTATTG
This sequence comes from Lagodon rhomboides, assembly GCA_039737535.1. Classification (NCBI taxonomy): domain Eukaryota; kingdom Metazoa; phylum Chordata; class Actinopteri; order Spariformes; family Sparidae; genus Lagodon; species Lagodon rhomboides. The sequence goes on along the minus strand of CM077785.1, from coordinate 13,381,018 downwards.
TAAACACCAAAACACAGTGGAGAGAAGGGTCAATACCACAAAAACAGAAGTGCCAAATTTAGATACCGACATCTGAGTTTCTTTAGAAAAACATTAGCATGTTAAATAAACTGTAAAGTAATCTCTTTAGTTACCTTCTGTGGGGAAGGCGGGGGTGCTTTGCTGGACAGCATTAAGCTCCAGCAGCAGGCGGTCCAGCTCAGACAGGTTGCTGCCCAAAGATGAGTTCATGGCAACAGCTGATGACTCACTGCTCTTCTGCTTATTAGGGAAACTGTGCAGAGTAGAGACAAGAACCAATATTTAGCATCAACAGAGCTGTGGACTGAGAGGGTGGCTGTATTTTGATACTGGCATCTTTTAGACAGTGTTTATGGCACTAATGAGTCAAATGCCAAAATGGAAAAGAAGTTGAGTTTAATGTCTGTGTGTGAGTCAGTAAAACATTATGTACCCACCTTTAATGTCTTCCCAATATTTGGTACAATAAGGCTGAGATTTTTCACAACCATGGTGCAAAATGTAAAGTTATCTAGAGTTCCTTCACTTTTGAGGGTACAAGTTATTATGAGACCATTTATAAACTGTTGATCCAGCTAACATGATCCCAAGACCTACCTGTATACGTGGTCCTCTTCACCAATGGGTTGGGTTGGACTACCGCTATCTCTCGACCAGGGACTTCTCTGAGCTGAGCTGAAAGACTGCAGACAGGAAGTGAAGTTAACATAGACTTTTCAGAGGGACCATTCACAAATGAAGCAACTAATTTGGATTTTATTTATAGCTAAATTAAACAAATTCTTAATTGTATTGCATGTGTGCATGTACCTCTGTTTCATCTAGTCCGTTTTGCTCAGAGGGCGTGGGTGGGACTTGGGGTGGAGAGCAGCTGTCTTGCTGGGTCTGACCCCCGACAGGGAAGGAGTAGGCGGTCTCGTCAGACAGGAAGAGCGGACGCTTGGAAATGTGGGATGTTGTGGACTCAAGGTCCGCCAACAAAGCATCTATGGAAATACAAAACACAGATGTAACATCAAGCTGAAGTTAATTATATTCTCAGACAGGATCGGGTGACAGGAAAGCCAACAAGAATACCGTAAGACAACAGGGTTTTTGTCAAATGGTGTAGGTTTTTGCTATTACATTTTTAATGAAGTGGTTATCCATTAAACAAGGCCAATTATGGTTCTTGTTTAATTCCTTTCTTTCAGCTTTTAGATATGTTCTTGTGCATGTAAAAGATCTTGTCGACGTCAACAGATGCTCCTCTCTCCCAGAAAACACTGCTCCCGAAACACCACGTCAGTAATCCCGCCTTTAATTCTGTGACACTATGTCACAGTCACACATTTGCATAATGTATGCCTAGCAGCTTGTTTTGCACGTAGGAACTGATTTAACACAGCTGATCTTTTGTTAGCAGTTCTAGTTCAAGCATGTGGGGGCTGACCAATCAGAGCAGACTGGGTATTTTGGAGAGCGGGGCTTAAAGAGACAGGAGCTAAGACAGAGCATCTCTGACAGAGGGGTAATGCAGTGCTGCAGCGCTGGACAATATGAGAAGACTGATGTGTTTTTTGAGCACTTAAGAATGTAAACCTATTCAAGTAGTAACCCAAAATAAAAGTATGATCCTGAAAATAAGCATAATGTGTCTCCTTCAAAAATATGTCTTGCTGTGTTAGCCACTGTGGACAGTGTTGCAGATGAGTAAACTGCTTTAAGGCAGGCATTAGATTTACAGGATTTTTGTAAGTAAGTTCATTTTTCAGGTATCTAATCCACTGCATTAACCTAAAACTGACCCTTTTGTCTTTTCAAATCAATAATTGGTTTCTCATTGAAATTTCCAGAAAATGTATATCATGATATTAATCACCACTGCAAAAAAAAGTCCAGAAACACCCAACCCTCCCAACGTTAGGATTCTCTACTTCATATCTACTATTTGGCAGTTAAAACTTGCAGCTGCATTCACACAGGATTAAAAAATTACAGCGTATTTCGCAATCGGTGAAACACACATGTGTGCTGACTGACAACAGGGGTTGTGGAGTTGTAAAAGTTGAATCATGCAGACTGTAATAGCCACTCCTTTGGTTACTCATTGACCCTGGTCTGCCTGGAGTCTTGACATGTCTTAAAATCAGGAGTCACTGTCAAGTGTGCGACGGGGTCACCCATGCTCATATTTACCATCTTCACACCACCAGCTACCACCTCTGCTTTAAGGGGTTATTTAGTACCTTGGGAAGAACACAGGCCAGGGAAACAACTACTAATTTAGGAAGCCTAACCAGTAGGTAGAAGGACACATAACATTATAGGGGATTTAATGAAGAGCGCAGACTGTATTACTGAATACTCAGGCTTATTTTAGCGTGCTCACTCACCACAGCAGTGTTTAGTTTCTCTTGCAGAATTTCACAAGTCCAAAAAAGTAAAACCCTCAATTTAGTAATGTCTAGTCTATAAGTACAAAACGACTGTTTATAAATAGTTACAAATATTCTATTATGCCATTATATTTGATGCTGTTACGGACAATGATGTTGCCAATATGAAGTTTATAAACTAATATATAACCCCACAAATAGTTGGAAAAAACAAATGTACGGCACCAATTCAACGAAGTTTAATTCCCAATCGCAGCAAAGCTTATTAAAAAATTGTCAAACTGCACTAAACCAGTATATAGCCATACATATGTACCAAAAACCAACTACAGCTGAGCTCCATCTTAAATTAAGCATTGGAGGCAAGAAATCCAAACTATAGCAAAAGCAACATGTATATGAGACATACCTTAGAAAAAGATAAGATGGCCTGAGGAAGTGAAGAAGAGATAATACAGAAAAAAGAAGAAGTCGAGGAGGAAGAGGCCAACCCAAACAGACCGTCTGCCAGGCAGGAACTGCCTTTCTTAACTCTACCATCAGTATAAGAGAACAAGAGACAAGGAGGAGGGGGGATAGTGGGTTGTAAGAGCAGAGGAGAGGGTCAGTATAGACAGGAGAAGGAGGGGTTAAAATAAATGCCAGCGAGTAAGGTACCCCCCCTCCCATTGCCATGCCAGCTCCAACCTAGCTGCCTGAAAGCTATAGTAAGAGACACTACTCACGCAAATGACGACCCACGTTACAGCAGATGATGGCGTACACACACCAACATGAAATGAGTAAAGTTGAGAGCGAGCAGAGCTCTTATCAGCGGAGGCATGGCCCAACAAAGGGAGTGGTATCACAAAGGTATATTAAGGTATAATCAGCCCCTCCTTCACAGTGTCAGCACACACTCTGCTCAGGTTACTCATGACTCACTTTTACCACATTTTAATGCTACGCGAGGCTACATTAAATTTAGTCTGCAAGTCCAATACAGATCGGATTATTAAAGCAGGTGATGTCACCATTCTGCACAACTAGTATCATTCGTACAGTACGTAACCTGGGCTGTAATGTTTTCCAGACTGAGAGGAGACACAAGGGAAGCCGAGCCAGATCCACTTGGCCCAACATCGCATTAGCATGGTTAGCATGGTTAACATGCCAGTTGACTGGGTTTCACAGCAGAGACTCCGTTCTGGACACAGAAGCCCGAGCACATTCCACAGAGCTTCATTATGGATACAGCACAGCCCGCTGTTTACACTACTGCAGCCAGCTCTGTGCCTGGCAGCAGCAAAAACACACCCATACAAGTGAAGAGGCAGAGACAACGCAACTGTCAATATTTAGAGTTCATACCAAGTACGGCGTGTGATGAAAACCTGCCATTCAAAGATGTCCAACAGACAGGTGCACTTGACACTGCCGTCTCAAGGCTCTAATTCTGGTCCAAAAAAAAGGGGAAGTTAATAAATGTGTGAACTTGTGTGAGGTTTTCCTGTGTTTAAGATGTACAGGCTCTAACTTCTTCCTTCAGACATTTCCCACGATGTAGCTGATTTTTATTGCATTGACATCGACACAGAGAGACACGGATGTACTTTTACAACTTCAACTTTACACATCAAGAGGTACAAACTTGATCAGACATCCCTTTGGGATGAAATGAAAACAAGCCAAATCATAATTTAGATTTCATCACATATTTTGTCTCAAATCCAACATAAATAAAATGGAGGCACATCTGAAGGCTTCAGTAAATACGTGCTGCTGATGTCAGAACAAAGTTTTACTGCGGCTCAGGAGGAGGAGACCTCAGTCAACAGATGTTAGTCCAGATGGTTTACACAAGAGATGTTAATCAACTTAGCTCTCGAGCTGAACTGGCTTTAACCCTGTTAGAAAGATGCTGCTGCGCCAAAACAGAGCTATCCTAAAACACTAACCTCCAAGCTATAAGAAATGCATATTCTGTGGAGACAGATTGAAATGTCAGAGGGCTCGCATCAAAATGCAAGGCGAGTTAATTAACTATCAGCTGCTCATTTCTCTCACCAAAGTTGTTGGAATACATTCCTATAATTTAGAGAATATGAGCAAAACATAAAAGACAGAAAGTAGCAGCTTGAGGGCTGCCTTTGTTCGCTGAAAACTGCGTGCTAGGCATGCTCTGGCCCATCCACAAACTACACAAACACACAGAGGTGTGTCAGCCTCCTCTGCCAAGGGAACATACCGTGACACACAGACTCTATTGCAGAGCACAGACTAGCTCCCCAGTGACCAAAAATGGAACTACAATAAAATGAGGAACTCGTACGAGGCACCCAAGTGCTACATCTTTAAAAATGAGCCTCCTGAATCATTCTTTGTAAGGAGAGGCATGAACTTTTGGAAGATTTCAGCATATTTTAGCATATTTTTTCACATGAGATAACACTTCTGTTTGATGTGCAAAGTAAAACCTTGAGAGACCCGAGTTCCTGAGAAGCAGGCAGCTGCAAGAGGGTCACAGATCTACTCCTGCCTACCTAAAATGAGCTACATCCAGATCTGACAAACTGCCTATTTCAATTAAAGCACAGTCCGGCTTATTAATCAACCGGCATTCTGTTAGCTCCCGTGTCCGCAAGATTAAATATGACATAGCAGGGCACAGCTGGGCTCAAACAATGAGGAATGGCGGTAGGAGTGTCGAGAGAGATAGCGAGTCAAACTGGGAAGTGTGTGTGTGAGTATGTGTGTGTGTGTGCGTGTGTGCGTGGCGCAGCAGGCAAATCCTCAGAGGCTAGAATGTGGGTTGACGCAGATTAAGGAGCCTCCCTTCCTCCCAGATGAATGGTGTGCATTTTAATTACACAAACGCTGCTCCGCATGGGGCTCATTACAGGAGAGAGAGAGGGAGAGAGATAAAACAGAAAAGGGGACTGGGAAGATTGTGGTGGCAGAGGAAGGGATGAAAAAGACAGGAAAATTAGAAATGAAAGGGAGGGGGATGCGGGGAAATGAGAGTATGAAGAGGAAGCCATTTGAAGAGTCAACAGCAAAAGGAAGGACAGATGTTTGCATTTAAATTGTGGCCTTTCATAGTCAAAATCAGCATTAAAAAATGTTTTAAAAACCGAGACAAAGCACTACTTTTAGTTTTGGTCATTAAAAGTCCTGAAAAGTCAACAGAGGCAAAACTCACATATCCCTGACAGGACATCCTGCCCGCTTGAGCTCTTATCAGTGCTGACCACTGCATGGAATGAATCAATGCCGTCTACTACCCAACACATCTCTTGTTTATTTAGCCTTCAGCTCATTTCAGGGAGTGTGTCCTATCAAACGTAACAAAACACATCTCTTAGCAACCTGCAGGGGGTGATGTCGAGTCGCGTGTGAGAGCCGAGCACACCCCTGGCTTCTCTCTCCTAGGGGGCTGGTGGGGGTATACAGAGCAGGCTTTATCTGCCAAGGTTCATAAATGCCGAGGCGTTTGCTGGGATATGAGCTGACACCAAAGTGAAACTAACAGGATGAATATCAGCTGCGGGAATCTGCCTGTGCAGCAGGTTTACCTGTGTTCCCTGACCTCCTTTTTCTGCATCTCCCGACTCTCATTCCTTTAATTTTCTTTCCCTCTTGCCTATCTGATGTGTTGCAAGGTGCGCGCCGGCTGATATGAATTCCTGACATGCCGCAGCTCGTCTCCAAAATATGTGGGAAAGAGTGCGAGATGCAGAGAAATGTGAGGTGCACACGAGCTTAGAGAAGAAGATAAGAGCGATAAGGAGGGACTAAAGGCAAGATGGGACAGATGAAAGAAAAATAAATACCAGGCGTTAGACAAAGAAATCTGCATATAGTCTAGAGCTGCAACAATTGCTTTTCTTTGTCATGCATGATAGTAAAGGGAGAGTCTTTCGGTTTTGGACTGTTGGTTTGACAAAAGACGCAATTTGAGGATGTCTGTCTTCATATTTTGTGGATGATTAACCATGAAAATAATTGATGAAGATGATTAGTCGTAGCCCTAACGTCGTTGTTTTTGAGGATAAGGGAGTATCTGAATGTGATACTTGAAAAATAAAGATGTAAAAACAATTTTTAATGTGATGAACAACCTTCAGCTACTAGTCTGCGTGCGAGTGTGCACTGACATGAAGTGACAGCCCTTCATGTTCTGTTATGAGGGAGAGGTGGCCTTTGTACGTGACACAAGCTGACAGACCATCATGGAGATGAGGAATCCCTCTCGTTGCTTCCACCAGAAGGAAAAGAAAAATCAGGACAAGATGGGCGCACGTGCACATGCACTTACACTTTCCTCCCCTCTGGGCTCGTGTTAGACAGCAGAAGGCCTGTGCCTGTGTTCATTTGGAGCGCTTCAGCGGGCACACAAAATTAAATCACACCAGAGACACACATACACACAGGTGCACCAGTAGAACAACAGCACTGCACACAGGTGCCTCTCAGCTAGGCTGCCTGCACATACCAGAGACAGACCGAGGCATCCAGGCTCACTATAAATACATTCCCGCCCGACCCTGACCTGTGGGAGCACAGACGTACAGTAGATGATGGATGGCTGGCCGGTCAAAGCACCAGTAGGACATTACAAACCACCCAACTAGCCTTTACTAAGAATTACATTAGATTTATGGTACGAATGTTCCCAATGACTGATTTTCTAATTTCCCTGACGTTCAAACTTAAAATGTAAACAGATTCAAAGTGGTATTATCGACGGCGGCGCTGTTTCAAAGACAACTGGATTGTTTTCCGTTTTCCTCAGAGTCGCAACTACCAACAACACAGGACAAAACATGAGTTTGTTCATTAATTTAGTCTATAGTGGAGACAATGAAAGCAGACAGAAATGGTGCCAGGTTGCCATTTGACTCAGAACAGTGAAAACTGATCCCACTTTAACATTGTCCCCAAAAATATAGCAAATATTACATCTTAGCCACAATAGTTAACTGCCATTGTTTACATTTGTAACAAATGCTAACTTTTAATAAATAAATCAATAATATATAAATAAAATAATGGTAATAATTTTAACCAGAGTAGTAACATTTAATCGTCTAGTTGACTAAACAAGTACATCCCTTTAGAGTGCTCATACACCTCTACATGGTATATGGAGATCCGAGTTGGAGTTTCCTTATGTTTAGATCAATGGAGTGCTACTGCTACAAATGCCATTAAAGGGAAATGGCACTACAGCCCACACTTGCTATGAAGTCATAGAATACGACTGCTGACAAAGCAGCTTGTACTCCACTCTAAACTATTCAATACAATTATAGCAAGCTGTTCAGACACATGCAATCCAAAACTTAATACAGCACTCAAGTCAAGGAAAAAGAAATCGTAATGCAAAGTGACTGAATCCCCTGTTGAACAGAAAGTGGTTCCTGATGAAAGACGCTGCCCGTGGGATTGAGGATATGGTCATATTAGTATGACTTAAAGCACAGTGTGGCCTCACACTGCTTCAGCATGACGATTTTCTCATCAAGCCAAAATGACACTTCTGTGCACGCAAGAAGCGCATGCAGAGCAAGCTGACACAAATGTTCAGCTCTATGACAGATGCTGCAACAACAAACTTTAACTACATAAAGCAAAGAGCCCTCCTGCTGGTTAACACTTACTCTACGTATGAGCTCATCTTCCCCAGTTTGATTGCAGCCAGGAAACCTTTGTTGCGTACCATCTCTCACTCACCATGTTTCCAAACTCTATCTACACAGACAACTTCTGAAAAAGGTAAAATGGCAGGCGGCAGCTGTTTTTAGCACCCAAAAAAAAGCTAGCTTACATCAACTGTATATTACCAGCCCGGCAGCAAATGGCAGACAAACAAAGTTAGTGACCAGCTGGAGAGGCAGCTAGAGGTAGAGACCAAAAACAGAGCTATAAGAGAGTAAATATTTGACTTGCATTCGTCTGGTGGCCAGAAACATGACCGTGTTGCTATGTATATCTGCTGAATGTGTAAGTAGGCCGCTGTTGGCTAGCAAGGCCGCTATATCAACTTAGAGGTGATAAATGTCAGTGCTGTGTTGACAGCTTGTTCTGCTGCCCACACGTAGCCAAGAAATAATTTAAAGGAATAGTCCGCCCAGAGTCAGAGGATACCACTTTTATGTTTGCAGTGAGTGTGGAGTCTGAGCTAAGAGAGGGTTAGCCTAGCTTAGCATAGAGGCACAAGACAGGAGCAAAAGCTAGCAACGCTCTCTGTAAACATAGAAAACAAGCTGAAAACCCTCCAACTTGTTTTCACATTGTTTGTGTGTAACAACTCTCGACACCACATGTGTCAGCTTAAAGATGTGTTGTGTCTTATCTTTTTTAATTCTGTCTAAGCATAGCCAGCTGTTTCTCCCTAGTTCCCATCTTTAGGTTCAGCTAAGCCGGACTAACCACCTCCTGGCTCAAGCTCCATACTTGACACATAGACATTAGAGGGGTTTATTGATCTTAATATCTTAATCTGGGCAAGAAAATTAATAAACATATTTCCCAGAATGTTTTTCAAATTACAGGGGAGCATCAGTGCTTTTAACAGAACAACCACTTTAATATTCACATACCGAGAAGATTGCATTCAGCCAATTCTTTTAAAATAAACACATTACCAAACCGAGTAGCCTACATGGCACTCAATGAGCCTTCTTGCAAGGGTGTGAGTGACCCACACAAGTGACAGTTAACTATTCACAAGCCTGACACATCGTTTCTGTTCATTTCCACTGAGGAACTAACACCTTTTAAGCCTGTTGACAACTCTGCTTTCCTGTAAACTACTGCTTCTGACCCCAGCACATATGTATAAAAAAGCTGCAGTCTACGATGTGTCAAAAAGGAGGGTTCAGACATCCTTCTCTACCTTGTAGGTCTTACCAATAAACACTACTAAAAACCAGGGCGCACCATGTAATCTGGCATGAGAGAAAATAAGAGTAGGACAAGCACTATATTATTTTAAGTCATTTTAAAAGACGCTGTAACTCATGTGGATTAGGAACATTATCTGTACCTCTCCACAGTCCATTTACTTTTGTTGGATTTTTCTGTTTTTCAGTCATTCGGCATCTATTCATCTACTATAGTCACAATATACGATGTAACTGTATCTTCTAAAAGTAGTCTAACTTCACATCTGAACTCAAGCCACCGTGCATCTGTTATACGTCAAGCAGCGATGCCTTAAACTGGATGATGAGATTTCGTATCACTTCTTAATTAGTATTTGTATGTCTTCTTTAATAACTGCTTCTATTGTTCTGTTATGGCTTGTGAGTTGTGTTTGTGCTGTTTTCTAATCCTTGCTGCAGCGCCCTCGGGGACAATAAACATCTACTGAACTGAATCACTACATTTGAGTAAAATCATTAATTAAAGGATTTCTGAATGTATGAATAATGCATGAACACACTATAAGAGCCGAGAAAAGTGAATTTGAAAGTGAGACAAGAGTATCAGTGACTCAAACAGCACCAGTCAAAAGATAAAAGACACTCTCCTCTCACTGTCTCCCACCTACCTCCCCGTTCCTATTCCCCACAGTGAGAGGCTTACAGAGGAACACAGAGGTAGTTTGTGGGCGCAAAAGCTTTCCTGTGGTTAACAACACGTTGCCCCTGTGGTTATTTTGAGCATCTGTGCGCTTGCAGCAGTGGTGAAAGCACTTTTTAAAAGTGTTTCGGTACTGTGGGAGGATTTATTAAAGACGGCATGACCGATTGCTTATTTTGGAGTGTTTTGTTGCACTGCAAACACAATCAAAATGTGTTTGGTACTTCACTTTTGACTTTCAATAACATCTAAACCAGAGCTACAATGAAAATGAATGACCATTATAATCGATTAGTAATTTTGGTTATTTTTCAAGCAAGAGAGTCAAACATTTCCTGGTTCCAGCGTCTTAACTGTAAAGATCTGCTGCTTTTCTTTGTCATTAATGCTTGTAAGAGTCTTTTGTTTTTTGTTCCGACAAAAGAAGCAATTTGAAGACATCACGTCAGGGCTCCGGGTATTTCTGAGGAGCATTTTTACCCTTTTTTTTGACATTTTATAGACTAAAGGAATAACTGATAAATCATTAAATACAATAATGCTGAGTTGCCACCCTAATCTAAACCAAATATACACACTGTGGAGCCAAAAGGAAACGAAAGGTTAAGCAAAAGTGGAAGGAAAACTATACTGATATTGTTGTTAAATTCAAGACATATTCCCATTCATCAGCGGTGTTGCTAGACAGGAAATCCTTAACATTTGTCCTGTGGGGCTGCAACTCCACTTGCTACAAGACAAATTCACTATTGGTGTGATTGAGGACAGCATGCTGCAACATGCTGCAACATACTGTCTACACCAACTGGGGCCTCCGCTCTAGAAATCTTTTACTGCCATTCTTACTTGTCAGGGCACCATTTCCAAAGTCAAAGATCGATATTTCAGCTACTCCCCTTGTGGCAAAAAAATAGACGGCTAGATGGATGGATGGACATTTTTCCGCCCTTCCCTTAATCAGTTCTGCCTGGTTCTGTCTTTTCTGGGTTGAAGTAGGTCACAGCACCAGAAACAAGCTGCTCTTTGTCCCCCTCCGGCAGGACAAGGACAGAGGGAAGAGGATGGAGAGGAGGGTTTGTGAGGTCGGCAAAGCAGGCCAAATCATTCCACTGGAAAACAGTCAGCTCCGAGTGGATGCCAGAACCCACATATGTGTGTGTATGGATGTGTGTGTAAACTCTTGTTAAGCTCACACACCCCTATAAACCTGTGGAGTAGTAATCCTGGACCTAAGCATCACTGATGCTGTCATTAACCCGAGTGGGGTCGAGATCGGCTCTCTGAATGATCCTCTTTAACAAGCCAGATGCTGATTGTAAATCCAACTGAAGCACAAGAGATCTGAAACACACAGACACACACACACGCACATATACTAATGCTCACTTTCGCTCACATGCGCACACTCACTTGTTCTCCACCCCCTCCAACTTCTCAATGCATCAAAGGCCTTCATTGTGGTGGCTTTATTTCCCAAATAGGGCAGTACCAGCAGTGTGATTATTTAAACCTGGGCCAAGGCCAGAGGAAACCTGCTGGGCACAGACCCATTTCCTAATAAAACATCGTTGTGTTATCTAAGCCTGCAGAAGAAATGACATTTAGGAGCCAATTAGAGGAAAGCCTGAAAACCCATGCAGGTGTATTTGAAAGGGCATCTGTCATTGAAAGAGCTCCATTGCACATGACAAATAAGCATTCATTGAGCTGGAGCAAAGAGCCACTATTCTTACAGCCTTTTCAAACGCTGCAGTTGATTCTTTTTGCGCTACCAATCATATTTTGCAAATACTGTGGCATCTTTATCTTCTATGCTAAACTGTTATACCAACTGTTCCCTATTACGGCTTGCATCAGAGGATCAGCAGCAACGCATCATGTGAGCTATCAGTCACTGTCAGACTCAGTGCCTGGAGGAGAATCTCACAAAGTCAGCAGGGAAATCATTTCATCAGAGGATATTGGAAGGCTTAAGTGATGCGTGTCTAGTATAAACTGCAAAGCAGCTTTGATTAATCGATTTGTTAAAGCAATTTTCTAAGAAAGAAAAGGCAAAATTCTCTGATTCCAGCATCTTAAATGTAAATAATTGCTGACACAATTTTATCTTAAATCACAATTTTGGCTTCCAACCATGTGAAACAAGACAACTGAGATAAAATGTTTGTTTTGCCACATTCCGTTTTGCAATGCCGCTCTTGTTTTGATTCTTGTTATAAATCCATTTCTCCTTTTTCATTTACAACAGTGCACATTAACCCTTTTCTAAAAGCCCAAACTAGCCAGGCTGTATGTTTGGTTCAGCTCACTGCGGTCAAGTGAGCCATATTTACTGTATTATAGATAATATTATAGTTATAAAAAAAAAATTTTCAGTTAAATTATATTTAAGGTTTAAAAGTGTACATTTTTGAAAGGTCCAATGTGTAGGATTAATCAAGCTTGAGGTCTCAGATTGCAACCAACTGAACATCCCTCGTCTCACTCTCCCCTACAGTGGCTGCAAACAATGTGAAAGAACCTCTCTAGAGCCAGTGTTTCATGTGTCCGTTCTGGGCTACTGTAGAACCATGGCGGTGCAAAATGATGGACTAATGAAACATTATGAATCTTAAATTCCGTCTCTGCCAATAGATCCTCCTAAATCCCACACACTGATTGGTCCATTAAAGGTTCAATTAACGCATGATGTTTCCAAATTCAATGCACAATCATGTTAAATGATCATGATCTCAATATTGACCAAAATAATTGCGGGAGATTGTTTTTCCCTACAAATACACAATACAAAATATGTTATAACTGAGCCTTCCTCTCATTTTGCTTCATTTCTGCATTGACCAAATGTGAAACAGCGCAAAAAACCTCAAGAAAGGAAAAGACCACAAGCAAATCAGTTCCTTCTGCTCACATTAAGGAAGTCACCAAAAATAGGACAGGATGAGGCACATTCACAAGTTAGTATGACTAGCATGATGTCTGTGACCTACAGTGGGCTATTGTGTTGGTTGACCACAACAACACTAGAGAGGTCATGCAGGGCACTTCCTGCCATGAAACTGCCCAATAAAAAGGGGCTCATTGAGCTCAGCTGACAAAAAGCAGGACAGAGGAACATGACTGACGGATGCAGTAACTTCTTTGTATGATGTGCTCGTCTATAATTAAAACTACACAGATCCTGACCACAGCAAGGTTTTGCTTGAATCCAAATTGGTCTAAATATGTTTTTTGGCTAGAAAGTCTATGTCCACATAAGCACCGGTTCCAGAGACCTACAGTAGCTGTTCGGATATCGACCCTGCAGGCTGTTGTCACGGAGCGCTAAACCCATGAGAGATGACATGACGGTTGGCTGAGTGTGGAGCTGTCGCTGCTTAGTCAGCTTCCCCTTCAGAGCTGTCTGTCCACACCGGCAGTCTGCGTTCAGAAGCGTGTATGAGTGTTCAGTGTGTCCGCGTGCGTGTGTGTGTGTGTGTGCTTTATTTGTGTGCTTACACCATATGTTTCAAAGCCTTGCAGCACTTTCATTTTAAAGCCAAACAGATGGACAAACGCTAGAGGAGATACAGGGGATTCTCTCAAGCCTTCAGATGCTACATTGATTCTGTGTGTGAGTTATATGCATGTGTCACACACAAGAGACTTATCATCCAGTGCATGCCTGCCCCTTGTTGCATTAAGCCGGGGGATACTGAAGATGTAATTCGCAACAACAGCTTGCCAGGTTTTTGAGCTCAAGTGAAAAGGAAGTTAACTTGAGGGGGATTTTTGCAAATGGGAACTTCCAAATCCAGACTGGCATTACACTTGACAGTACTCCAGTGAGTAAGCATTACACTTCCATCAAGTGTGGGGACTTGCAAGAGAATGTAAGGCCGAGATTTCGTGACTTTTAGTCCCTAGTATGGGTCAAGCTCCAAAAACACTGGATCCTACATTTCCCATAATGCACCTCAATAGGATATTTTGTTAGAACCTCCCTGCACAAAAATCTACACCCCCAGACTTCCTGTTAAAATGTAAACCTTCAGTCCTAGTTGAGATACCCTTTAAAGGAATAGTTCAACACATTTTAGTACATACTCTTATTTGCTTATCGGGCAAGAGGATTGTTACCACTCTCGTTGCTGTATGTATGCAGCTGAAGCCATCAGCCAGTTAGTTTGGCAGAAAGACTGGAAACAAGGGTAAACAGCTAGCCTGGTTGCATCCAAAAGTAATAAAATCTAGCACCTCTAAGGATCACTGGTAATCTCATTATGTCCTGTTTGTTTTATCTGGAGATAAACCCAAGTGTAAAAACAAAATAATTTAGTTTTTTGGACTATTTATTAGCTGGGAGATTTATTAGTCTGGCATATAACATTAACTGACACTTAAACAAGATATAAAATGTTAATTGAATAGCTTATAGAGGTGCTGGTGGGTAGATTTTGTTACCTTTGAACACTGCCAGGCTAGCTATATCTACTTGTTTCCTATTTTTATCCTAAGTTAAGATAACCAACTACTACCTGTAGCTTCATATTTAGCATATAGATTTGAACGTGGTTTCAATTTACACATCTACCGTCCACCAAGACAGCAAATAAACATATTTCCTCATCGCACTATTGATTTAATGGCACACTATGTAAGAATTCTAGATGAAAACATTCAAAAATTAAATAAAATTATCACCAGAATGGGAAAGAAATAACAGTTTGACTTAACCTATGTGTTATGTTGCATGTCTATTGAAGTAAGCATGCTAACCAACTAGCCCTAGCCAAATTGTATGTCAAGAGGTGATAGTCTGATAATAAACAACACCAGCACTCCCCTGACGCAGGCGGATAATACAACCACTAACTTCACAATTAAATAAGCTCACGAGCCAACAGCAGCTACAGTGAGCAGCAGTTAGCAGTTACTCTGGTGTTATGCCGCCCTCTTTTTGTTTGAATTCAACCGGTGGACAATTCTTACATATTGCACTTTTAAAGTTTCAACAGTATAAAGGGAAAACAGCATTTTTTGATCATATTAACAAAACCTAAGACATATATGCAGTTTTTCCTGATACTAATTTATCCTAAAACACATGTTGTGACTCCTAAACACTGGCTTCTTTTGTAGATTTCTTCAAAACCGGAACTAATTTACTGGTTGTTATGAAACAGGCACAACAGAGTTGGTGATCCAAGTACAGCAAAATTTTAAGGAAGTGAAAGGTTGACTTATGTTGACAACAAAAGTGATGGTGTCTAGTGCTAGGGGGCTGAGAGAAATTAGGTTATCATACAGACTGTGTCCCTGACGGAGTGAAAAACTACCACTTAGGCATAAACACCATCCGTGTCACTGTCTAATATGGAGAATGTAGAGGAGTTGTCACACATCTACATGTGAGCTGTCTGATGTTTCTTCTGGTGTATAAACAATGAACCAACCTAAATTTAGACTTGGGTGAGTATCTAGGCTACATCAGATCTCATTTGGAGTTGGTGAAAAACTACTCTGCCCACGCCCACTCCAGGAGTGACATTTCCATCGCTGCAGCTGCTACGCTGACAAAGCTCTGGGGAATCACTTCACTTCAAATGATGCCACTAAGGCGACAGTAAAACAAATCAGTGGACGGTTTCTGTGTTTGCAGACATGAAAAGGACATACTGAAAGGTACTGCGGCTCAAAGTCAGTAAGGGGAAGTCAACTTTGGAGGCTATTTGACATTCATGTCTTGTTGGTGCAGGCCCAGAGCGCTGAAGCAGGGAGCAACGCTTGGCAGCGCTGATAGCTGAGGAGGGGAGGTCAATGAAAGTTTGCCTCAGAACATGCCACAGCATCTCAACTACAAAGACCGCATAAATAAAAGGAGGCACAAATTATATAAAATCCATGTCTAGCATAAGAAAAGAAAGCTTTTTATATCCATTTCCAATTCTGACTTTCATTACTGACTGGAGTTAAAGACCTGATGATTGCCAGCGCTCAAGCGTCACAATCAACTTTCATCCAAGTCTTCCGAAAAGGCTAATCTGCTCTCCTGCAAACTCCAGCCAGCTTTAAACTGTCAATAGATTGCAGCCTGCAGCTTCCTATGTGGTTCACCACAGGAATGGAGGGGAGTGGGGAGAGAGAGGGTGGGGCAGTGCAGTGTTTAAGGAGGATAAATTCTGGCTGAGGCCCAATCCCTGCATGTGGGCCTGATCCGCACCGACGCCCTGCCTGAGAGCAGCGCTAGGCTGCTCCCAAGGAAGTGTCTGGAGATCGCAAAACTGAGTGTGCAACCATGATTACGAATCACAGCAATGGAGCTGGTAGAGAGAGCATGACCCTGTTAGTTAGAGCCACTGCTTTGGGGCTATGTGGGAGGGGGGGAGGAGGACTGGAAGAAACGAACAATAAAAGTGAGGGAAAAGGGTTAAAAAGAAGTGCCTGATGGTTGGTGGAAGGTGCTGCTTGCTCAGCGCTTGAGAAGAAGGAGTCCTCTGCTAAAAATACGTGTAGGTTTCGTTGTCCTCTCTGGGGTCTGAGGTGGAGGACTCCCTGCACCGACACACTTCAGCTCTTTGGGAGGAGCTTCAGTAGATCCGCGACTGCATTTGAACCATTTAAAAAACTTTAAACACATTCAATTCCCACTATAAGATGAAGGGAAAATCCCCACCCCATCAGCACCACCCATAAGGACCGACAAAACAACACTGGGCAAGTTTGTGTGCCACATTTTTACCCATCTCTGCTAAAACGATGACAGAATTTACAACCCTGTGACATGGTAATTACACTTGGTTGTGTAACACTCTTTTTATAAGCAGCTACTTTAAGGAAAGCCCTTCACCCATGTAAGCCGAGAAGGTATCCATAAATATTGACGGGATATAGTATGACCAATACTCTCGACACCGAGATGTCAACCAGCGAACTGGGTTTCTACCCAAATGGAGATGTTTGATTCAGGTGTGGACCCAACATCAACAAACCAGAGGCAGGCTGAGTAGTCCTGTCCTGTCTGGAATGAGAATGAAAAGTTAACGTGCTGTAGAACAGAGCCATATCTCTTGTCTGAGCACAGGTCCTCCTTTCTGCAAACATTTATCATCTTTGACTTTATGTATTCAGGTTTTTTTAGCACCGAATGAACTCGACTCCTTCAGTGCATAACACGAACGTCCTGCTAAACTTAACCTTACAGTTGCCAGGGTAAAACTCGAACCCTCGTAACTATCGAGAGCTTTCCTTCTGATTTAGAATACGCTGCACGCTTTTACACCACCAAGCAGGGGCGTCGCTAGGAGAGCAAAACATCCGGGGCTTTAGCCCTGCAAAGTAATCTGATTACTGTTTACTTGTTTTTGAAAGTAACTTAGTTAGATTACAAGTTACTGTATTAGTTACACTCAGCAGCTGCCGACAACACCCCGTCAACTCAACATACAAATGACCACAGGTTTTGCCAATACTCACTTTATTTGAAGTGCATTTTTAACAGTAACGCAGTTCGGCAGTGATACTAGTAGGAATTATGGCAGAAACGAGGGCGAGTCAGCCTGTTTAAGGGCAGCATTTCCTCTACAACCTACCGCCTGACCAACTTCTTCAACTCTCCTCAGCTTACTTGTTTTGCACCGAAGTCCAGCTTTTGTTGTTTGGGCGGTGAGAGACCTCCTGCACAAGTCGAGGCCGTGGCTTTCTGATTTTCTCATCTTTAGCTGACACGAACTCAAAATAATGAGCTAGAAAACGCGCATCTCTCTCCTCCCTCCATGTTGTTGGTGTTTGTGTCGCTGCGTGCTGTTACACGTGAGTTGTCCTCATGCTGAAAACGTGACTTGTAGCACGTGACATCACTCCCGGAGATGGAAAAAATAAAGCAAAAATATATATTTTTACTAAGGAAAATGACAAAAAATAGTAGTAACGCACAGTGACTTGAATAAGTCACTTTTAACCCGATTACTGTTCTCGTAATATTAATGCGTTAGATTACTCGTTACTGAAAGAAGAGGTCAGAAGTAGTTACTAAGTAAGGTGTTACCGGCATCATAGATAGATAGAGTGTTTTTTATAACGGGGGTCCGGGGGTTTCTCCCCGGGAAATTTTGAAAATTGGGCTGTTAAGGATGCAATTTCTCCGTGGTTTGAGAAGGACATGAAGGCCAATCGTTGGGCTCCTCATCGTCATATTTTAATGACAGATAAAGCTAATTTCCCCTCACTATAAGCCTACTAAACAGCAGGCTGATAGACGGGCTCTGGTAACATCAGTGACACATAGAGGGGAAAGAAGAACACTGATGTTGAATTTGCAACAAATTATTCTGGCTCTGCCCATATATGGGCATGTGCTACAAGGGGAGACAGGTCCGTTTCTGCACAATTTGCGCTGGTGACACTGTTGCATTTTTGGCTGCTGGCCGTTCGATATGCAACCACATAGAAACCTCGGGGCTATTTTCATCATTAGGCAATTATATTTATTTTTTAAGGCAGCGAGATCCGGGGCTATTGCCCAAAACATCCGGGGCTATAGCCCCGAATGCCCAGGTCTAACGACGCGCCTGCCACCAAGGATGATCTCCATAGTTGTTTGAAACATGTTTCTTCATTCACGAGCAAGAACTTCAAAGCGTTGAGGGAAAAAAAATAATAGCAAGGGAGCAGTTATCTGGAGAGCCAGGTTGTGCTGAGCTCTACACATCCTCCCTGTCACCACAGCCTGCCCTCAGGCATTAGATTTTCTGCTGTCACCAAGCTCGCCATAATTCACTGAGTTAAGCTCATCTTTATGGGCAGGACGACTGCAAAGCTCCCCTGGATTCCTCTGCAGCTGTATACGTGGGCAAACACAACACTGGTGTGACAATCAGCTGAAAAAGAGGGCTGAATTGGCTGCAAGTGGCTTTAAATGGGGGCTACAGAGGTTGGATGTTTTTGATCAGAGAAGCCAGCTGTTACCAACCCCACCTGCAGTGGAGGCAGTTATGCAACCCTGACAAATCACCGCGGGGGGATCAATAGTGTCTCATCAGATATCAAAGGAGGTGACCGGTGGTCACATTTCCTGCCTGTTTTGAGCAGGAAAAAGTTGCACGAGCCGTGTAGCCTGTTACGTGGGGCGATTGTGAGGTGAAACTCGCCGCCAAACGCTGCCAATGCATCGGTCACAGCTCGATTTCCCCTCAAAGACGCTTTTTCCTCTACAAATACCAACTAACACACATGTTAATTAGGCTAATTATCGCAGCAAGCCTGATGCCAGTGGTTCCTTGTGTCAGCACGCGGGGCCTTTCCGGGCAGTAACCTCGCGCTGGGCTCAGCTCAACCTGTGTAACTTAAGCTACCTGGACGGACCGCCGACCCAAAACAGACAACTACGGTCAAAAACCTCGTTGAAAACCTTTGTTTAGCGGAATAAACACCCAACTCCAGCATTGTGTGTTTGCACTAACAGCTTACACGCACACAGACACACACGCTGTGTAAATGTTGCGTTCGCGGCGAGCGAACTTACCTAAATCATCCATGTTGGCCGGAAATCGTTCCAAGGAACCGGACCGGTCCTCCTCTGTCGATCACAGCGGGACGAGAAGCAGCCGATTCAGCCCCCAGTCGCCAAATCCCGGATCCCAGATCTCGGCTGGCTGGACGTAGCGAAGTTTTCAAGTTCCCCTGCTGCTCGACGAGCCTCGAGCACACTCACAAGCACACACATACCCTCCCTGCTGCCCCCCTGGAGTCTCCACCAGTCCACACATCCAGCCCCCTGCCTGCCCACCAGCCCCTACACACAGGGACCGGCGGCATCTAGCGGCAGAGAGTGGTACTGCAGCACCACAGCTGGAATGTGCGGTTAATTAGTGATTTCAGAGATGCACAAAGGAGTTGCAATGTTCACTCTATGAATGTATGTGATATATATAGCTTTCAAATTATCTTTATTTTTGTTAGATTTCATTTACGTTTTTCATTCAGTTAGTTACTTATCTATTTTTCTCTCCACTTGCCTTTTGGGCATCAGTAGTCAATAGTCAATAATCTGATGGTTCACACCTCAGGTTCAACCCGAGTTTAAAGGCTCTGTCCGCTGAACTGTTCATTTGCACTTGTAAATTAAAGGGTAACAACAATTTACACATTAAGAGTGTGTTTACAGGTCTTGGGGAGTAGTAATGTATATGTGGAACAGGTAGTATAAAGCCTTTTGTGGCTCCAGAGGAAGCTGCTTGTAATCTGATAAATTGCCTCCTGTGACGTCTCTCAGTGGCTGAGTTGCTTTGTGGGTACAGCAGCAGATACTTCCGCATCTGTTTTTTCAGACAGCAGCATGGTAAACAGGCTGTGGCTGCAGTGGGTCTCGTCTTTTCATATCCTCTGTGCTCTGTGCAGGCCCCTCTCCTAACCGATATCATGGATGCTTGAAAGATTGATACCAGTACCAGTTACTGAGTACCAGTAATGATCTGTGGGTTTTACGACCCTCGACAGAGTGTTGCTGTTGGACAAATCCACGCTCAAAACAAACAAGCTGAGCATATCTCCAAAGTAACCGCTAAGT
The DNA here is from genome assembly GCA_039737535.1 of Lagodon rhomboides. Lineage (NCBI taxonomy): Eukaryota > Metazoa > Chordata > Actinopteri > Spariformes > Sparidae > Lagodon > Lagodon rhomboides. Next base: position 13,360,504 of record CM077785.1, on the reverse strand, counting down.
GTAGCTGTCATTAGCAGAGCATCTAGTGATGCATACTGAGAGACAGGAGTATCAGGATAGTATTTGTGTTTACACCACTAACACAGGAACGTTGGAGCATGCTGACCACTTCATTAGATATCTCTGCAACACAACACATAGAGGTCATTTCGTTCTTTTAGATCATTGTAATTGAGCATTACAATTCTTACGTATTGCACCTTGAAAAGCTGCTATAATTTGAATGATGTCGAACAAGAATTTTGCATCCAAATATTTAATGCAACTCAGTTTTTCATTACCATTTTCATTAAGATTTGACTTTTTACTATGATGATCAACTGCAAAAGAAATTAAAATAGTGTTATCTAATAGCTTATCCAGTAAAAAAAACAAGAAAAAGAAATATTCTTCTGCTCTCACAGTTTAGAGTTAATGAGCAAAAATGTAAATGTAATGTAGCACTTAAAGAAAAGTAGATAAAAAGATAAATAAAAATAGGAAATGAAACAATAGAAAAGTACAAATTGACTCTTTAGGCCCTTGGTCCACACCGACGATATCAGAACATAACTGGCCTTTTAATGGCTGTACATTGAAATATAAAGAACCAGGGCTTGTCTCACTGACCCCACATTCAGTACAAGTCTCTACTTCTCATGGAATATTAATCCATTACTTCTCAATGGTGGATATAGACTAGATGTCACTCGAGAACTGTATTCAATCTCAATATAAATCTCTGCGAGAGAGCGTTAATTGCAACCTCAGCACACTGTACAATGCTCCTCCTGATCAATGATTGGTGTAATATTCCTATAATTATCCTGCAGGGATTCAAAGTGTGTGTGCTCAGCAGCAGTGTTTTTTTTCCTGACCGTATCGTGGCTTTACATAGGGTTTTATGTATTTTATGTAATCTCTTCAAGACTTCTGTGGAAGCTATCGCTCTTGTCTTGATTTATATGTAGGTTTTATAGGTTTGATTTGATGAGTTTCTTGATATTTAATATTCAGTAGGCCTGTAGGATTTATTTATCAGAAAGGCATGTTGTAGGATACTGTCAGCATTATATCCCTCGTTGATTGTTTTTTTGAAAGCCCGTTTGATTTATTTAATCTTTAATTTTCCTCAATGGCCACTAGGTGGCGCTCATGTACAAATATATACAGACTTTCGGTGTTAGGCGACTGAGAGTTACCAATCAATATGCAATTGTTTTTAAATATAGTTTAACATGGCTGTCCTCTTTTTTTTCAAAGCCTTTATGTTTCACAAATGTTCTGCTTGATTTTTATTTATATAACATGATATTACTGAGTATTGCCAATACCGATATTATTATTACTCATATAAACCTCAAACCTCAACAGTGAGTAATCGAATAATCTTTTAGAAAAGGTAGGTACAGAAAAAGCAGAGGTTTTTTATTTTTGATCAGACACAGTATGGTCAGATATGTAGCCTACAGTAGCTAGTTTTAGCGTTCAACAAAATCATGCAATGTTATTATTTACCTAGTTAAAGGTGCAATATGTAAGAATTGGCCCACCTGTCAAAATTAATTCTCAAAACAAATATGGGATAGCACATCACCGTAGTAATGGCCAACTGTTATATATGTAATACTGTAATATATAGACGTCATAGTGTTAAGATGGTTGTTTCTCGACATTGAGATATTTGCTTATCACAGACGTAAAGGTATAGGCTTATACTGGTATTATACTGATGTATCATTATCAGAATTTCTTATTACTTAATAGCAGCACCAAAAATCCAGTATCAGTCTGGCTCCTATATTTACACATATTTGCTGAACAGGAACTTCAGAGTGGGACTTGTAGCTCCATTGTAGTGACACACTGTTCAAGAATTGTCAGGCACTGTGCATTAAAAGGGCCACAGTTTCTTCACTGTTCAAGCAATACCCATCTGAACATCTTTAACAGCCTTTCAGCTAAAAGACAGCCCTTTCAACTCAATGTGTCTCTGTATAGTTGCCGAGTGCGTTATACGTATTGTGTCTTTTTTCCCGCGTGGCTCCAGATAGCTGTAGCAGAGAGCGAGATCCAAGAGAAGTCAGCGGTCCCAGGAGGCATCCTCAAACAACAAGGGAAACACAGGAAACCTATCGTCATCTTAAGAAACAAACTCAACCAGGTACTACTACATTCACTACTATCCACTGTCACAACCCCTGAACAAGACCTTTACTGATTAAATACAAGGCCCACCCTGACACAAATTTTAATGCTCAGATCAACTCTAATTCTTCCCTTGTCCTCTATAGAACAATATTAAGTTTGATGAGCTGATGTGCAGCCACATGGAGACACTGTACACTGTAGAGACATCGCTCACCTGCTGCAGCAGAAAGGCGTAGGATGCAATATGGAAGGGGAATTTAGCAGACAGATAACTGAAGAAGAAAACATCCCAGAGGCACTGGAGGAGAGCTTAACCCTCGCTCTCGATCAGAGGTAGATTTTTCTTGTGTGCAAATTAAATTATGTATTGGCAGGGATGAGTCATGATTTATAATGTCTGTTTGTTATGCTACAGGTCAGAGGCCAAGAATCGAATGCAGAGGGCGGCGGAGTTAACCAGGGAACAGGTGAATCTGAAGACTGTCATCGACCATAAAGCCTAAGGAAGCTCCAGGGAGTGATACCTTTAGGAGGTGATGAAGACTCCAAGAAGAGAAGTATAATTTGCACAAGGGATCGTGCATAACATAGCATCTTGGCCGAGGCTTAAACAGACTTGGTCTCCATCTTGACCCCAAGCACATATAATTCTATATAATACTTGGTGAAATTTCATTGGTGCAGGAAAAAACAGCAGTGTGAGGACAGAGTGAAGAAGCTGGAGGTGTACAAGCAGGGCCACAGCACGCTGCTGAGTTCACCAGAGAACGAGAGACCTGGGTCAGATAGCCTGCATGGTTTCTTTTTTTTTTTCAGAACGGACAGAAGAAGTTTGCTCACTTCAACTACGTCAACGAGCTGCAACGGGAGCAACATGTTGAAGAACTGCGTGGACAAGATGGAGGCACGTTCATGTCCTGTCAACATGCTTGCAGACAGTTTAACCTGGAGTGTGTTTTGTTTGTGTTCCTGTGGTTCTCCTACAGAGTGAAGTGTTGTTCCTGGATGAAGAGAAAAAAGGACAGAGTAAGAGCCAGCCTCAGGATCGAGAGGTGAGTCTCACTGTCTGACTTATACACATTATGCATTGCTGCAAATATAACTGCGTCCTGGCTTATTTTCTGATGCAGCGTTTGTTAATGTCTGTAGCTGACTAGGATTATAATTACATGTAATTATTGTGTAATTTTAGGTAGCTCACAAGAAATAGACTCGGATCCAAGCTGTTTCCTAGCAACATGTTTTCAGGTACAAACCGTAAACCTCCAGGATCTCGACTCTCATGGAACTAATAAACACCTTTGTTTCTTTGATAAATCTTTTTAAATATTATTCCATACACGTCAACGTTCACCAAGGAATACACATTCTGTCATCTACTCATGCTCACGATGATGGAAAGTGAGGTGAGGTTTCATTCTCCTTTCATTATAGATTTGAACAGTTACCTACGGATCATGACATGGTTTAGTTTGCCCGTACATTTCTTAGATCATGCAGCTACATGCTGACAGCATACTGTCACATATTAGTGTCACTCTCCTAGTTTCTAACTTTGTCAGGATTTAAAAACTCCTTTAATTGAGGTTGAATGTAACAAATATTTAGAGTTAAGTATGACTATACAGGTTTGTGTGAATAATGTCACAGGAAAATCCTCCATGTTTGTTGTTATCAGCATGGATCGGCTTTCCTATTGTGTGTCATCAAAAGAAAAAAATGACATCGATTAAGTAATGTTGACTATTGATAGAGTATACCCAAGTGTATGTAATGTCTCTTATAGTAAACAGCTCTGTAAAAGATATAGTTTCAGCTTATGTTTTTATATTTCACTGCACTTTTCTGTGCTGTAGTCTGACTTGGAGAAGTACAGCTGTGGAAAGATACTGCACTGAGATTCAGGGGAATCAGGACCAGCTGAAGACTCCCAAGAGTGATACTCCTCATGACCAAACCTAATGATGCTGTATATAACCATTTTCATATAGACCTATATGTGTATCTGTTGCAGAATGTGTGGCTGTTGTGAAACAGGGCTCAGCAGGTCTCCTTCACACGCAAGTCAAAGTCGGTCTGATCAGACGGGGAATGGTGCTGTCACATCCTTCAGCTTTTCACCGCAGTAAAACAGCCTCCTGCATACTTCTGATGATGGCAATAAACAAGACGTGACAGCATCACACCCTGGTTCTTTATTCTATGTCAGTGGTGCCCAGACTTTTCCCCTTGGAGGGCCAAAACTCAAATTTAATGGTGGACCACAGGCCAAAAGCAAACACCAATCTTATTAAGATGCCAAATGGTACTTTATGAATGTCCTGAGAGGCAAGTGAGAAAAACAAATCTTGGTAATCCAATTCCTAAGTCTGATCTGAAATGCTTTCTCTGCTGTGGTCATAACTTAAGAAATACGTGGAAAAAATGCTTTGCCAGAGTTCCCTGGGTTTACTGGCTTCCTGCCTGCCATGCTCACAACAATAACACAAAATAAATTTCAATAATGTAATAAGGATCTAACATATTTAAAGAGCATTTTTTTTACCTCACAAAAAGTAAAGCAACATAAAGAGCGATTCGTATTATAATTGATCATTTGATTTCGCGGTGGGCCAACTTTGGGCAGCCCTGCTCTGTGTAGCATGCAGTGATTTCTTTATTCAGAACTACATGCACTTTTTATATTAAAGCTAGAACATACATTTTAATCAGATAAGTCAGCGGTTCCCAAACTTTTTCACATCAAGGACCCAAAATCTGACACAAATTAGACCACAGCTGAGAAGATTTCCTCCCGGGATCCCCCGCCTTTTACATGTTTTATTACAGAAAGTGAATGTGTGTTACTTATGGATGGAATTAAAGTGAGACTGGGATGAGTCATACTGAGACCGCCTGTGTCATATCTGAGGGCAAAAATATTAAAACTGCATGAATTGTTTTTTTGTGGGGGTTGAAAACATAACATCTAGCATATTAGCGGCTTATAAAGTTGTTATGGTTGATGTGGTAGCAAACAGTTAACACTTCCAGCAGATACGGAGCAACATTAGCATTCGTTTTAAAATGATTATTCTTGGCACCAGAATGTCCTGTATTCACTCTCCTCTCCTATCCTCCACCGACTCTTGAGTGAAACGTGTTGCTCTTTAGCTGATATATTCACCAGCTTGTTGTTGTTGCCTGCCATGTACTGTTTGTTGGCCAAAAACTAGACGCCTGCTGGAAACAAGGTCAATGAAAAACCAAAAGAAAGAGTGAAAATGCTTCGGTGGAGCGGAGAGTTTGGTGATAATTCGGTGCGAGTCTGTCACAAATGATCTCTTTCACATTACACATTCCTATCCAACTATTTCATCACCTTTTGTAGACATGAAGAGAACTGGTAAGTGCACCTTGAAATGGGCGACAGACACGTTTTTTGCTTTAGCGTGTCATCACGAAGTAAATGTTGATTTCACATTGTAATGGATATAGAACAATAACACCATCGGCGCTTCGACTGGTTCCCTCCAAATTTCCCTCCTTCAATAGCCACAGTTTGTGCCTAGAGACTGTTAAAGCAGAATGCATGATGTGAGCTCACATGCCTGGGTTGATCCCAGCACTCATCCCTCACCATTCCCCACATTACTCCTCTCCGGAAGGCAATACTTTTAGTCTGGGATTGACAAGCCAAACCCAGCCCCGCCCCTACCCTGGGCCCTCCAGCTGGAACACCCAGGGATTTTCTCACCCCGCCAAGGTCTGGCAAGCAGGGTGGACTAGGGTGGCGGGGATCACTCGGTGGCATCCTATTGTGCGCCTGTCACCCAAACTCCACAGTATAACATTACCCTGCTCGCATCATCGCAGCACTAAAATAACAACGGGGCTTTATCTCACTTAAGTCCTCTGTTTCAGTAGCCAAACATTTTAATGCACCCACACAATACACACAGGCGCACGCGCACACACACACACACAAGCAATGCCACACACACGTTTGGATTGATCTCTTGGGGATACAGAGGACCACCAACTGCACGTCCGCTATTGTCGAGTACACACATTCGCTACCTAACATGGAATTAAAACACCAGCTGGTCTAGCAGTGTCATGATGATGCTACTTACGGGAATATAACCTCTTTTGCATCGTCCCTTATGTGGTTTTCTCCCCCCAGCATCTTTATATGGCTTCAGAATAATCAGAATAAGAGGCTGGCTATTGTCTTTCAAAACTTTTATTAGACGAACATGCACAGACCTAACAAATGGATATTGTCTATGAAAGGTAAAGGTTGTTACGAGTGTATAAAATGATGAGGAAGAATAATTTAATTAGTCAGGAACAGAAGCTGAAAGGGAACAAGACAGCTCACTATGTGGATGCTGTTGGTTTCTCCGTTTTTGGGGCCTGGAACAGAACATTTTGCCTCGATCCTCTTGTGCTCTTGAGTGAGTACCAAAATAAAGATGCGTAAATACACCACAGTCCACGTCTCCGTCCAGTGCAGTGGGGCAGCTTCAAGTCATATACGGGCAAAAAAAAGGCGTACTCTATTTGATGTTGGAGAAAAAGGTTTACTCCTGGTCCTTTTCCTCTCCGTGGGTGATGATGTGAACCAGGTTCTTGTAGTCCAGGTTCCCTGCCACATCCGGGGGGAAGGCAGTGAACATCTGCTCCATCTAACCGACAAAAAGCAGATATTATCCATTTTTGTCACGAAACATAGCGCAGTGTGCATGAAAAGGTGTGGCGATGCTTCACTGAAGGGTTTTGTTTTCGTGGTGTGAAAAATGTTTTTGATGTGAATGTAGACAATTGTCGTGATGACGTTCATCCTGCTGGGCTTTTTAGACTCATCCTCACACACAGAGCTATCTGACATAATAATGGTAATTGTTGTAAAAGGACGACAATGTACCTCTTCAGGGGAGAATCGGTCGGCTTGTGTCGTTAGCATCTGTGTCACGCTGAACAGGAAAAAGAGAAAAAACAAAAAACCACTGAGATGATGAGCCCTGTGTTCACACGAGGAGGTCTTAATGGTGTTATTATTGTGGAGTCGAACAGGGATGAACGACTGCTCTGAGACTCAGATGCAGCCATAAATTGGGCGAAGGCTTACATAACAGCCTCCGCAATACATCTTTACATATTATACATATTTTGAACTGACGTGGTGTGAGGAGTGGAGAGTCACTTACTAGTCCTTCCTCAGCACACCTTTCCCCTCGGGGTCGAAGACTTTAAACGCGTTGAGGATGGTCTCCTCTGGATCGGCACCTGGATACATTAAAACAGTCAGTACAGTTCCCCAAACACATTTAGTGTCACACTCTACTTGTGTAACTTGGATTACATTTTTGTGCTGAAAGGTAACTCCACCAGTTTTACACACTAAAGTGTGTTTACGGGTTTTTGACGAGTACTACTGCATGTGAAAAAAGCAGTGCAAAGCATTTTGTGGCTCCAGAGGAAGCTGCATGTAATCTGATAAACTGCCTCCAGTGATGTCACTCAGTGGTTTCGTTGTGGGACTGTGAGATTCATTGTGACAGTTTAAAAAAAAAATTAAAAGCCACCTTTTTATTCCACGTTTTCTTCTTCCTTTTTTAAAACCTGGTGCCTACATTACCCACAATCCATGGCATCACTCGAGGCAATTTAGCACATTACATACAGAGCCACAAATATGCAGTAGTAGTAGTTTTTCACATATGCAGTAGTACTCCCCAAGACCAGTAATGTGTAAAATTGGTGGAGTTACCCTTTAAATATTCTTTAGCTTGGGTGTCTTTACCTTTCAGCTTCTCACCGAACATGGTGAGGAAGACGGTAAAGTTGACTGGGCCGGGAGCCTCTTTGAGCATATCATCGATCTCTTCCTGTTTCACGTTGAGACGTCCTGTGGTGACAAACGTTGAGCATGAATGCACAGCACAAGCAGATTCAGATTCAGATTCAGACCTCAACTTCTGTTAATTCTATGTAATGTTGTTCGCTCAAGTCATTACTATAAAAAGTAATGTACTCACAACATCTTGTCAGACAGAACGCAGCTGATGTCAACATACCTAGAGCGGCGAAAGTGTCCCTCAGGTCGTTCTTGTCGATGAAGCCGTCTCTGTTCTGGTCCATGATGGTGAAGGCCTGAGGTCAGTGCACATGACAGTACATGTAAATGAGTCTCTCTGCCT